>CM076577.1:745293559-745639580 GCA_034641835.2 Pinus albicaulis
TTGTACAGACAATTGATTGGTTCCTTGATGTATTTGGTCAACACTAGGCCAGATATTTGTTTTGTAGTCAACACGATGAGTCAGTTTATGTGTGAGCCTAGGAAGGTTCACTGGGTGGCTGCAAAACACATTTTGCGGTACTTGCAGGGGATAGTGGATTATGGTCTGGACTACAGGCAGGGGGATGGAGTGAGATTGGCAAGTTACACTGATTCTGATTGGGCAGGTTGTGCTTCTGATAGGAAGAGCACTTCAGGGTGTTGTTTTGGGTTGGGTTCGGCAGTGGTGTCATGGTTCAGCCGGAAGCAACAGTCAGTAGCATTGAGTTCAGTGGAAGCAGAGTATATGGCAGCCAGTCTAGCTAGTTGTGAGGCCATCTGGCTTCGCAAGATGTTGTTTGGCTTATTTGGTCAGCCGTTGAGACCTTCAGTGATTTACTGTGATAAACAGAGTTGCATTAAACTCACGGAGAATCCAGTATTTCATGACAGGTCAAAGAATATCGGGATCAAATATCACTTCATCAGAGACTATGTTCAGAAAGGAGCTGTGAAGCTTGAGTATATTCCCACTGATGAGCAGGTTGCAGATATTCTTACCAAAGCCTTACCACGGGGCAAGCATGTCTACTTCAGAGACAAGATGGGTGTGATGAGGAACACCTTCCTCGGTAAGAGGGAGTGTTGAAATTTGGTACCGGAGGACAGGTGGTTCCCTAAGGCTTTGATCTTTGGCCTAGGGAAAAGTGTCCAAAAGAATTTAATTTTTCTCCTAAAGTGACTTTATAAAGTTATAAAGTCAAATCTAATTTAAAAGTGACTTTAAGTGATAAAGTTGCTAAAGTGACTTTATAAAGTTATAAAGTCAAATCTAATTTAAAAGTGACTTTAAGTGATAAAGTTAAGAAAGGAAAGAGTGACTTTGGAAATAAAAGACTAAGTGGGTCTTTATTAAAAAATAGAAAGTGAGATTTAAATGAGCATTTAATCTCAGCCCTAGATCTCAATCTATCTCAGCCATTGGATTTAGGGATTCCCCAAAAGTCACTTAGGGTTAGGTTAAAGGAGGAAAAGGAGGAAAAAGTCATTCATTCTTTCATGAGCAGATTGGGAGAAGGAGAGCAAGAGAGCAAGGAAGATTTCTGGGTAGTGAGGAGAAGGAGGCAGCAGCTTGACATGCATTCCAAGGCAGCATTTCAGCAAGACATTTCAGCAAGACAAGTACATCAGATTTAGCAAACAGCAGGCAGATTTTTGGCACAGTTTTCTAGGCAGGGAGGCCGTACAGCAAGGCCGTACAACAAGCCATACAACAATATTGGGCACGGAAATCGAGGCAGCAAAGGGCTGTACCGTACATCAGAGTTTTGCAGCAGTTTTGGCACGCAAATCGAGGTTTTGGACAGCAGCATTAATTGCTGTTTGCACAGATTTTGAGGAGGCCGTACAGCTGCATTTATTGCAGATTTCTGGGCACGCAAATCGAGGAGAACGTACAACATTTATTGCTGTTCTGTTTTTTCTGTTTGTACATTTTCCGAGGCGGTGGTTAAGCACGGAAAACGAGATAAGTTGTAAAAGTCTATTTGCTAATTTTTTATTTTACTGAATATTTCTCTCACTGTAAAAAGGCATTTTCTAGAAATAATATGGAGCTTTCAAACTGTTTTTCCCCAAGAGTTGTAGGGGGTTTTTCCAGGGTCATGTTAACCAAAAATATCAGTGTCAAATGTGTGAATGACTGTTTTTATGCTTGCTGATTTTTAACTCTACATTTTCCAGCATTCTGAAAAATTTCCAGAATTTGTGTTTTCAGCAAAATTTATTTTCCAGTTTGTTAAATGTATGGATATGGGAAAGGGCATTTAACTATTTTGGAGTAATAAGGTGAAAAACTGAAAACCGGGTGGGAAACTATAAATTTCTACAATTTTTTTAAAACAAGTGTTGTTGCCCACAAGCACTTGGTTTAAAAAAATCTGCAATTCTAGAATTTTCTTGTAATTCCTTAATTCTTGGTGATCACACAGATCCTGAAGAGCGACTGTTCCGATACCAATGGAGTGTAAAAACTCTGGTAAACTTGAATAAGTATATATTATTATTGATAAAAGATGAGATCATTACAAGTGAGGATCACCAAGGCTTTAAATATAGCCTTATGGTGTCCCTTGGCGAAGAGGCATGATCGTTGATCATGCCCTTCCACATTAATAAACCTAAGATAACTATATTTAACTAATAATTAATAAAATATACATAACAGAAGTGTAGTTTTCTGATCTTCAAAGTTGCTGGTGGGGCATTGTTTTTGCTGGTGCAGAGCAGTGCCTAGCAGGGTTGACAGAGTAGGGGAAACATTTCCTCAGCAGAATTTCTAGCCAAGAAATCTGAGGTTCAATCAAGTGGAGTGATTGTAGAGGGCCGATTCGATAGAATTGATGAAGGATTTTCGGGAGGGAAATCATTTGTCAGAGGGAGCATATTCTCTAGAGGGTTTCTATTGCCAAGAAACCCAGCTCTGGTCTTTTACTGAGTGTAGCAGCAGTAGAAGGGAGAAGAGCACTTGCTTTGACAATTTTAGTAGAGATGGCCCCTCATGGATTGAGAGATCAGGATAGGTTAGATGGTCTAGTGCTTCAGATGTGGCGAATTGGGACACTTTGCCATTACTTGTCCTAAGAAGAAGGGCAAGGAAGATTCGAATTCCAAGGAAGCAACAACAAAAGGGGATGATGGCAGCAATGATGATGTGACCATAAGTGCTCATATACCTCGAGAGAAGAGGTGGCGTGACATAGATTTGTAGATGAGCTATAATGGTGTGCTCCAGGATCCTTGAGGTGCCCAAACTGTTGGATCACATATGAGCTACGAGAGTCATTAAAGATAGTAGTAGGATGACTGGAGTCAGTGGATGTAGAGAATCATGGAGAGGCACAAGGAAGTGCTAGAACGTTGAAGATTGGAGCAGCGCAGTGCAGAGGCAGCATCAACATGGAAGCAGTAGTGTAGAGGCTAATGGGACTTTAGCAGCGCAGAGGGGCAGTGCTTACGCAATGCAGAGCAACAACAACGCAAAGGCTCTAGAGACACAACACAAAGAAACAACAGAGGGTGCTTCAATGATGAGATGCAACCAGACTGATTTGTATGTCAGTTGTTGGGTGATGTCTTTCAATTGCTTACTTCTCAGAAACTGAGTTGAAGTGCAACAGTTAGCAGTGGCAGTGCTATGGGTAGCATGATGCAACATTTGAGAGGGAGATGCAATACAAATGTGGCAGTGTCAGTGGTAGTGACAGTGACAGTGACATGGGCAGCAGTACAGAAAGCAACAACGTAGTGGATGAAGGGTAGCACATCGAGCATCATCAATGTAGGGGACTGGTGCCAGAGATCAGAGTAATGCTTCTGGAGTGAAGTGTTACTAGAGCACATTCCTCGCTAAGAGAGAGTGTTGAGATTTTGGGTAGCATCGGATGTGCTCTAACTTCGAAACTTTGTGGAGGGGCTAGAAAACATGAGATCTCTAAGACCCAGAAATCGTTTGGAGAAATTCCACCTGGAGCCTAAGTTATTCCAATAATTAATTATTTTAATGGAGATCCTAAGTCTAACTTAGGGAAATAAAATAATAAAAGGGAATTAATTTAAACATGTGGGTGAGAATGTTCTAAGTGACGAGAATCAAGTCTTTTCTCATCTTAGTCGTTGATTAGAGATTAGATCACGATCGTTGATTTCTCAATGAGAAAAGTATTAAAGGAAGGCTTGGGGTTAGTTGGAGAACACACATAGAGTGGTAGCACTTGAGCTAAGTTGAAATTCTGGGGCCTGGTTTGCTGAGAATTTTCGAGTGAGCTTGCAGTGTTGGTGAGGGGCAGATCGATGATGGATATTCAGATCTGAGGCCGAGAATACATAGGTAGAGAGGCAGATCCATACCAGGGAGCGCAAACACCCAGCAGGAGGGACGCAGCCCAACCTAGCTCATGC
The DNA here is from genome assembly GCA_034641835.2 of Pinus albicaulis. Lineage (NCBI taxonomy): Eukaryota > Viridiplantae > Streptophyta > Pinopsida > Pinales > Pinaceae > Pinus > Pinus albicaulis. The sequence goes on from CM076577.1 coordinate 745,297,558, forward strand.
AGAGGCATCGAAGAGGCTGATGTAAGACCTTCAGGGTGACGTAGAGGCAATGCTGAGCCCAGAGGGGTGACACAGCGGCTACGCTGGACAGGAGAAGCTGACGCAGAGTCTGGAGGAGCAGCGCTGGGGTTCCAATGGGCCAGAAAGGGCTTGTAGTCAAGAGTTTCTTGTTCTTGAAACCCTCCATTTCCCACTGCTAAAAATGTAGGCATTGTAGAGCGTTGGGAAGCTTGATGCTTCACTGGTTGATCACTCCAGTGATGAGAAATGCCGAAGCCTTCACCATGTAGAAACCCTTTAGGGGATTGTTAGTGTCTATCCATCCTCATCTCCTTTATTTCTCTTGCAATGTCTTGCATAGTTCAAAGAAGAAGCTTAGGAAACTCTTTGTCATCCTCTTCTCCTGATAAAGGGGTTTTACCCATGTCTTCTTTATAATGAGGTGCTGCTACTACACAAAATGCCGCAAGACTGCTACAGTGCAGTCATAGGAGGACTGCTACAACAAATCAACATACAGAAGATAAAAGGGTTGATATATGCCTCAAGAGATACAGAAAATGAAGATCTAGGCTCTATAACAACCTTCCAAGACAATCCAAGAGGGTTTACGGGAAATACACCTAGTAATACAATATGAGTTGTAGCCCTAGGGCTGAAAGTATGCTGCAGCAAAGTAAATGGAAAGTTATGGTTGAAGCTGATATGAAAATAAGTAGCTCTCCTCCAATGGATCCTCCGGATGAAAGGCTAGCCCCTTCACTGAAGAAATCACTCCCCAAATCACCCACTGCAGTTACCCCTGCAACTCCTCCCTAGAATAACGCAGATCCAGATTGATACTGCGCTGTAGGGGATAAAAACACTCTTGCCTAGTGCCAAATATATCAATGATGCTCAAGGGCCTTCCTTACTAGCCTCCCAATAGAAAGAAACCTTCCTCTAATGAGACCTAGCTCAAAAATCACCCAAATCAACTCTCTACAACTTGTACCCTGCAACACAACACAACTTCAACAGGAACTGCGCTGTACCATAAAATTGAAGCTTTGGCTTGATGCCAGAATATGGAAATGAAGTGCAATCACTTCTCCTGAGTAGGCACTCCAAGTCCCCCCAGGATGAGGGTGGGATTCCCGCTCGGGAACACCCTGTGCTAAACAACACTACAGTCTTAGCTAAACAGCTGAAGAGAGCAAATAAGTCTTAACAGACCATATCAAAATAATAATCTAAAACACACCCTCTATGGCTGCCATCCCCTTCCCTATATAAGTGGTGAGTTTCCTCATCCTTTGTAATATTCCTAATTAGCACCGCTAATTGGAATATTTGATTTTTGTATAGTTTTGCCGACTATAGTTAAATTAATAAATAAAGTGAGAAAAAGGGGGTCAACTCACTTTAATAAAATAAAGTGCTTCCTAGTAGATGAACGTTGTAATTTAAAGGGGAAAGCCTTGGGGGTCCACCCACACATGAGAGAGGCCTCACGTAGGCTCCTAAGGTAACTGCGCAGGTCAAAGAGGAACTCAAGGACGCAGTTAGGGTTTTGAGGGAGCTAGCACTATAAAAGGTGGGGGTTTCACTCCATTTGGTATTATTGATATGTTATTGATATTGAGAGCTAGACTTCTGTCTACTTCAGCACGCCGGTTGTTTAGTCGGTCTGCAGCACTGTTTAGTGCGAACTGAGTGTCTCCGGTCGGAGATCTCACCCTTAGCTCCGGGGGACTTCGAGTGCCTGCTCGAGCAAGGTATTTCCTTCAGTTTCTATAGGTGGTTTGCAGTGGATTTTCGGGTGGACGTTGCAGAGGAGTTGGTCTCTTGGAGTGACTGCGCAGTCCAGGAGAGAGGACGCAGTTTCAGCAGGGAGGACGCAGTCTTTGTTGAGCAGCGTTGTTGTGTGGTGATTGGGCAGTGGTTTCAGCGTTTTTCAGCCTCGAGGAGGTTGCCATTTCAGCCGGAGGTTTTGCAGGACGATTCAGGCCCTTTTCTCAGCGTGTTCCTTGAGCTTCTGTGATGTTCCTTGAGGCACAGCGTTTTTGTAGGAGGAGGGTTTCTGGGGGTGATTTTCGGAGGTGGTCCGTTTGGTCTATGATTTCTGGGTTTTGTCCGGAGCAGCGAGTACAGGTGATCTGTAGATTTTTAGCTCATTCCGGCGAGGGGATCAGCCTCTAGTTCCAGTTCTTTCCAGGAGCAGCAGTTTACGGCAGTTTCTTCCAGCAGCTAGGAAGCAGTTTCTGTAGTAGCCATTTCCTGTTTCTGAGAGGGTTCTTCACTTGCCTGGTGCAAGGATAGGTGCTCTTATTCTGATTATCCATTGTACCCATTTATATTCTCGGATTAATAAAATGGCTTAGCATTCCTGGCATTTTATGTGTACTTGCTTTATATTCTGTTTCCGGCATTTTTCTATATAGTTGTATGCTTGTATTGCTGCCTATTTCCCGTTGGGGATATTACAGTGGTATCAGAGCATAATTCTGGCTCAGCTTGTGGTCTATGACATTGGGAAAGAGATCATACAGAGGTTTGCTGGAATTTTGGAGAGCAATAGCAGTTGCAGTACCAAAAACGCAATTGGAAAAAGGGCCAAAATATAAAGGGTCAAATTTTGAAGTTTGGAATTAGAAGAAACGTTTTCTGGGTTTTTCTGGGTTTTGGGCAAGGATCACCTTCCCAAATTCCTGGAATTTTCTGAGTAGTTTTCAGTGGGTAAATCGAAGGTCGAAGTTAAGCAGCAATATGGTTTTGCAGCAGCCGTGCAGTTTCTGAGGAGCCTGTGAGGGACACAGAGCAGCGGAACCCAATGGCAGATGATGAGAGGAGATTTAGAGAAACGCTCCTCCATCACATACAGGAGATATCACAGAGGCTCACGGCCGTAGAGGTCGGACAGAGAGAACCCCCTAGGGTTTTCCAGGTCGGTGAGGGATCAGGCACTTCCCACCATTTGCCGGAGCATGATGCCACTCAGCATATGGCATCACATACACCCACACGTCCCACTATGCCCACATTCTTGCCAGAGGACGCAGGGACAGTAGCACAGAGAGAGATAGATCCGGCTCGGATGGCTGACATTTTTGCAGAGTATCAGGCTTTCGGACCGGCGTTCATGGATTCTCTCACCTTCAGAGACTATATCCAGGTCCAGTATGGCATTAGATCCCGTGATCATCACCAAGGGCACAGGCACCACCGTGATGACCACCGCGCAGCTAGTAGACTTCATTTGCCCACGTTTGATGGCTCATCAAACAGTTCGGCAAAAGCTTGGGTGGACAAGTTGGATATCTCTTTCCAGCTTGACCGAGTATCGGAGAGGGAAACCATTAAAATGGTTACCTCGCACTTGGAGGATGAGGGAACACAGGGTTGCAGGGAGTCCGAGGTTACACCTAGTGTGACATAGGATTCACCCTCATTGGAGACCTCCTTGGCCATGTCGGTTGATGTGGTAGTGGAGAAGGTAGAGCCTACCTCAGTAGAGCCATCCATTGAGGTGATGACCGGAGTCGCGTCCGAGTCTTCGGGTGGTAGCAGCACACAGAGGGGTGCAGTGTCAGGAGATGTATCCACCTTCGATGGGGCACTAGCAGGTGCAGAGGTATTGGATGACGGTCGCAGACAGCGGTATCATCGGCTTCGGACGGACCTTCGAGTTTTGAGAGAGAAGGCCACGTCAGTACGGGAGGCCATTTTGTTGCAGGACCAGGAGCTGGAGGGTATGATAGTGACTTGTGCCAAGTCGGCGGCCAAGTTGGTCCGCATTGGGGAACGACTAGATTCCTTGATGGTACAATCAGAGGGCACGTTGGAGTGTCCGATCATTCCCCTTCAGGTATGCATGGATGGGACTAGCAGTGTTGTTGGGTCATCTCTTCCCATTGGAGAGAGAGAGGCAGAGCCACCTAGTCAGATCTCATATGTTGACTTGGATAGCGGTATGAGACAATCAGAGTTGCACAGGGTACAGCATCCACATGTTGAGGTTGGATGGAGAGAGATTTTGAGTTGGTACTCGGTGGAGCGGGCTATGGAGATGGTGATGGATCCGAGTGTAGCTCAGCAGGAGTTTCTATGCATGGGGATTACAAGAACCCCAGATTGGCATTGGGATCCAGGTGGGATCACCTATCGTTTCCCAGGCAGGTCGGCTGACTGTGTCTTGGAGAGTACAGTTGGCCTAGTAGTAGAGCATGTGCAGTTTCGGTCAGCTCCAGTGGCCAACCAGTTTATGGGCAGACTCCCTAGGTTGTCTTGGCATGACATTCATACACGGGATCACGGGGTGGTCAACACACCTTGGCAAGAGCTTGTCGGAGGAGGTGGCATTGGCAGGCCACCAGATGGCACCTTGTATGGGGCCAAGGATTCTTCACCTTTGTGTGGGGCACAGAGGACGCAGCGGAGCCGAGCAGTGGTGGTAACACTACTGACCCATAGGGAGATTCACTTCTTGGACCCCTCGAGGAGGATTTGCAGTGATGATCCATTTGTCAGCGGGTATAGTGATGCGACGGTGGACATGACGATATCGATTGGTGGTAGTCCGATATGTAGAGGCACAGCTCTAGGACATCACATCCATGGATGTGTGGGAGCCTCCAGCAGTGATCAGTGGACTACTAGTGGACATGGAGCTACATGGTGGTGTACCGTAGTGTGTGGGACTGCATTGTGGAGTAGGAGTGCCCTACATCACATTGAGAGCGTGCGGGGAGTGACAGATTCCTGGACACAGTCAGGGCACGAGACGGTACAGGGTGGTACAGCAGTAGCATGGGGTATCCAGCAGTATTCAGGGGTATGCCTTAGTGTGCAGTGGCATGTTGAGGAGTACATGGATGACCGGTGGCTTGCGAGGGCGTACGACGCGGCACAGCAGGGTCTTAGAGTATTATATCCAGGGAGACTCACAGACAGGGACACTGGGCTTACCTTTGGGGGTATTTCACCCAGGATCGATGAGGAGACAGAGGAGCGATACTTGATGGTATCTGTGGGGACTCACACATCCGACACTCTTCTACATCACTCATGGGCACAACTGATTTTGTTGTTGTCCTTTGGCAGTTTGGGCATGAGCAGCAGGGTCCGTGAGGCACACCCACGACATTTGGATGGCCCTCAGCACACTAGGCGAGAGACTTCTCAGCAGTGGCACTGGGCTGGTGTGCTAGTTGACAGCCACAGGTTGGGGGATGAGATGATCCTTTGCAGAGGTGGTGCATCAGTCATCACTGAGCCTACGCTTGGGGAGCAGGTCATGAGGGAGACATGCATCATTTTTTCCTCAGGGCATGTCGAGATCATGCATGAGCAGAGGATACGGGGTACAGCAGAGGTAGTATCCCAGTATGTGTCTGGGCTCCAGACACTGTATCGACACTTTATCGAGAGGGTGGATGGCATGTTCGATGCCGATGAGATGGCGGAGGTAGAACAGGAGGGCATTCCTTCTGTATGCCAGGGTGAGGACTCCTTTTCACATGAGTCCATAGGATCAGTTGAGGTCGCTTCTGGGGAGCGAGGGCAGTCATGCATGGATGGTGACAGTAGACTGGAGCTATATTCTAGTGTCCAGGGTGAGCAGTCATGGGACTCTGCGAGAGATACTCCGGGTGAAGAGTCACTTGTGACAATTCAGCTAGAGCAGCAGGTGATGGAGCCTGAGTCGACAGAGGAGGGCACTACTCACATCAGGCATGATATTCCTTTGAGAGAGAGCCAGATGGGCACTCACATCGAGTCTGTGGTGGATATGCAGCTAACCGCGGGGTCAGCCATTGAGGAGGAGCAGTCAGCTGCATTGACATTGAGTACGGTGACAGCTGTTACAGATCCATATCCTCTGGAGGTGTTGGAGGTTGATGGGATTGTTATGCAGGGGGCTAGTAGACAGCAGGAGCTGTTGGATATTTTGGAGCATCCATCTTTAGGTCGACACTGGGATGAGGCACAGACAGATGTACTCGCAGTCAGCAGGGCTGCAGCGTTTCTAGTGGGTAGCACTCTCCAGGAGTACATCGATGGAGCTTGCAGCATACCTTGCCCACTTTTGCCCATTATAGAGAGAGGGGCTTCCTTCTACAGGCAGCTTCCATTGACAGACAGGGTAGAGCAGTGGGAGTTGATTACAGGCTGGCGGCAACATCCCAGGCATGTTCCATATACCGTTGTTGTTGCTGCATCAGATTCTTCTTCTAGGATGGACTGGCGGGAGATCATGAGTTGGTACCCTCTAGATGGTACGGTATTCTTCGTAGGGAGCACAGTCGAGCAGGGGCCCTTGGACATAACAAAGGTTATAGATTCCAGCTGGCAGGGCGGCATAGGACATCATTTCTTCAGCACTCCATCCCGATTTCAGGAGAGCAGGATCAACATGGGATTGAGTCACAACTTGGATTGGAGAGAGGTGATGAGTTGGTATGAAGTTGGAGGGGTAGCATATGCAGCTACAGGTACAGCGCAGCAGGAGCCCGGGAGCATTGATGCTTGTTGGTGGTCTTCACCTCTTAGAGCATTAGTCATAGCCAGAGGCAGTGCACAGTCCGAGCCGTGGGACTTGGGCAATTATTGGCCATGGTGGCGATGGGATCTGGGGGGATTATTGGTTGACTGGTACTGTGAGAGGTCACTTTGGGATCCTGGCATTGAGATATCCCTTCGTATCAGGGTGATGCAGAGGTCAAAGAGGTGTCAGTGGGACCCAGGCACATTTTGCAGTATCGGTAGGGAGCATCAGCTAGAGAGTAGGCTTGTTCAAGCGTTGCTTGAGGACAAGCAATTTTTGCCGGATGAGGATGCCACTGGGGAGAGCGAGGAGACATTGCAGCATCCATCACTTCAGTTGCTTGAGGACAAGCAACGTTTTGCCGGGGGAGACTGTAATATTCCTAATTAGCACCGCTAATTGGAATATTTGATTTTTGTATAGTTTTGCCGACTATAGTTAAATTAATAAATAAAAGTGAGAAAAAGGGGGTCAACTCACTTTAATAAAATAAAGTGCTTCCTAGTAGATGAACGTTGTAACTTAAAGGGGAAAGCCTTGGGGGTCCACCCACACATGAGAGAGGCCTCACGTAGGCTCTAAGGTAACTGCGCAGGTCAAGGAGGAACTCAAGGACGCAGTTAGGGTTTTGAGGGAGCTAGCACTATAAAAGGTGGGGGTTTCACTCCATTTGGCATCATTGATATGTTATTGATATTGAGAGCTAGACTTCTGTCTACTTCAGCACGCCGGTTGTTTAGTCGGTCTGCAGCACTGTTTAGTGCGAACTGAGTGTCTCCGGTCGGAGATCTCACCCTTGGCTCCGGGGGACTTCGAGTGCCTGCTCGAGCAAGGTATTTCCTTCAGTTTCTATAGGTGGTTTGCAGTGGATTTTTGGGTGGACGTTGCGGAGGAGTTGGTCTCTTGGAGTGACTGCGCAGTCCAGGAGAGAGGACGCAGTTTCAGCAGGGAGGACGCAGTCTTTGTTGAGCAGCGTTGTTGTGTGGTGATTGGGCAGTGGTTTCAGCGTTTTTCAGCCTCGAGGAGGTTGCCATTTCAGCCGAAGGTTTTGCAGGAGGATTCAGGCCCTTTTCTCAGTGTGTTCCTTGAGCTTCTGCGCTGTTCCTGGAGGCACATCGTTTTTGTAGGAGGAGGGTTTCTGGGGGTGATTTTCGGAGGTGGTCCGTTTGGTCTATGATTTCTGGGTTTTGTCTGGAGCAGCGAGTACAGGTGATCTGTAGATTTTTAGCTCATTCCGGCGAGGGGATCAACCTCTAGTTCCAGTTCTTTCCAGGAGCAGCAGTTTACGGCAGTTTCTTCCAGCAGCTGGGAAGCAGTTTCTGTAGTAGCCATTGTTGAAATTTGGTACCGGAGGACAGGTGGTTCCCTAAGGCTTTGATCTTTGGCCTAGGGAAAAGTGTCCAAAAGAATTTAATTTTTCTCCTAAAGTAACTTTATAATTTTTTATAAAGTTAAATCTAATTTAAAAGTGACTTAAGTGATAAAGCTACTAAAGTGACTTTATAAAGTTATAAAGTCAAATCTAATTTTAAAGTGACTTTAAGTGATAAAGTTACTAAAGTTAAAGTGACTTTAAATAAAGTCAATATAAAATTAGAAATGAAAAAGTGACTTTAGAAATAAAAGACTAAGTGGGTCTTTATTAAAGTGGGGTGAATTAAAAAATGAAAAGTGAAATTTAAATGAGCATTTAATCTCAGCCCTAGATCTCAATCTATCTCAGCCATTGGATTTAGGGATTCCCCAAAAGTCACTTAGGGTTAGGTTAAAGGAGGAAAAAGGAGGAAAAGGTCATTCATTCTTTCATGAGCAGATTGAGAGAGCAGAAGGAGAGCAAGGGAGATTTCTGAGCAGAGAGGAGAAAGAGAGCAGCTGATAGAAACTTCAGCAAAGTCCGTACAGCAGCAAGGAGGCACGGATTCCAAGGTAGAAATCCGTACAGCAAGTGTTGGGCACATTTTTCGAGGGAGAGAGGCACAGTTTTCAAGGAGAACCGTACAGCAGCTTCAGCATTTAATTCTGGGCAGATTCTGGGCACAGAAATCGAGGAGAGAGACTGCTGTTTGGTGGTACAGATTTCTGGAAATCTGTACAGCAGCCGTACAGTCAGTTTCGGCACAGATTTCGAGGCAAAGGAGCGCAGATTTTGAGGAGAGGCAGCAGCTGGGTTTTCCGTACAGTCCATATAGCAGTACGGCCGTACAGCTGGGCACAAAAATCGAGAAGCTAATTCATCATTTAATGCTGTCATAAATGCTGTAAAATTTCTGTTTTGGGTTTTTCCTGTTTTGCATGTTTTCCAAGGCGGAGTGAATGCACGGAAATCGAGATAAGTACTGTTGTTTAGTTGCTGAAATTTTTGCTGTAATTTCTGCCTCTCTGTAAAAGCATTTTTTCAGAAATAAGAAGGAGCTCTCAAGACTGGTTTTCCCCAAGAGTTGTAAGGGGTTTTTCCAGGGTCACCTTGACCAAAAATACTGAGTTATGATGTGTTGTATGACTGTTTGTTACTGCTGTTATTTTATTTCTGCATTTACAACATTCTGAAAAATTTCCAGAATTTGTGTTTTCAGCAAAATTTATTTTTCCAGTTGTTGAATGTATGGTTATGGGAAAGGGCATTTAACTATTTTGGAGTAATAAGGCGAAAACTGAAAACCGGGGTGGGAAACAGAATTTTCTACATGGTATCAGAGCTTGAGTGCTGAAGGGCAGTTTGGGAGAACAAGGAAGAAAATTACAGCTTGCTGATTTTTCACTCAGAAAATTCCAGCGAGCTGATTTTTTCACAAACAGCAGATTTTTATCTTTACCACAACAGTGCTATTTTTCAGTTTTAGGACAGCAGGATGTCATTGGGACTGAGGGTGGAGGATAGGTTGGATGGGCATTCCAACTACGGCATTTGGAAGGAGAGAATGCAGAGTATCTTTGAGGAGGCAGAAGTCTGGGACATTATGGTACATACCACACAGAACCCTGTGAATGTGCCTACTGATGCTACTCAGTTGGAAGCATATAATAAAAAGAACAACAAGGGTAAGAGGCTGATTCTAGACGGAATCAAAGACCATTGCATTCCTCATGTAAGAGGAAAGAGAAATGTTCATGAGATGTGGACAGCATTGTCCAATCTCTACCAGAGTACCAATGAGAACCGAAAGATGGTCCTGAAGGAGAAGATGAAGACCATTAAGATGGGCAATGATAGTGCAGCTGGATATCTCACTAAGATTACTAATGTGAGAGATGAGTTGGCGGCGATTGGAGAGGCCATTCCACCCACTGAGTTGGTGCGGATTGCAGTGAATGGCCTCCCCCGTTCATGGATGAACTTTGCTGATGGGGTTTGTGCACGTGAGACCCTTCCCACATGGGAGAGGTTTTGAGATGATTGCATTCGGTGAGGAGATCGGGGAAAGGTCGAAACTAGGGCCGAAGGCCCGATTGACGGGATGAGGATGTAGCAGCATTTCGTTGGCGGGACGCAAGAAAGGAAAGGGAAGAGACGAGGCTTCCACAAGCAATGGTGGGGGCAAAGGCAAGGTAAAGAGTGAAACGGGATAACTCACGAAGGACTATTCCAAAGTGAAGTGTTGGAATTATGGAAAGATGGGGACACTATGCGGTTGTGTGTCAGGAGAAGAGAAGAAGGAGGGAAGAACCGAGCACAGCAGCTTCGAGGGAAGGTTGAGACTTTGCGGAGTTTACGGATCGCTTTGGCCGGGAGTTTGGGTTCATTGCGTGTGAGTCTTCTAGTGCAGGATTATCTGCCATAGAGGTTCAGAGGGAGCATGCATTTCCCTCGATTAGCGGAGCATCTTGTGGACAGTGGGGCTTCACGTCACATGATAGGAGTCCGTGAGTACTTCTCAGAGCTTTCAGAGAGTGGCACTGATATAGAGGTAGTACTCGGTGATGACAGAGTTGTTAGAGCAGTCGGTGTGGGGACACTGACATTTCAGAGGGAGTCCAAACCTCCCTTGAAGGTGTCAGATGTTCTTTATGTGCCAGGGATGAGGAAGAACCTCATATCCGTCTCAGCTTTGGAGGACAGAGGATATGAGATATTGTTCAGGGGAGGACAGGTGTTGATGTATCCCAGGGGCACTCCAGCTGATTCAGCTAGAGTGATAGGTGTACGCCATGCAAAGGTGTACAAGTTTGCATTTCATTCCCTTTTGGCATTGAGCAGTAGTACCGACAACAGAGCTAGCAGTTCTGAGCAGTGTGAGATTTGGCACCGCAGGATGGGGCACATGCATCATGGAGCCTTGAGGACTTTGCGGGAGATCACTACAGGTGTGCCAGAGTTCAGTACTGATCACTTTGATACGTGCAGAGGATGTGCGATGGGCAAGTTTGCCAAATCCCCTTTTCCCAGCAGTGACAGCAGAGCGACTGGGATACTTGATTTGATTCATTCCGATGTGAGCGGTCGGATGTCTCATGTTTCCTTGAGAGGATATGAGTACTATGTGTTATTCATTGATGATCACTCCAGGAGGACCTGGATTTATTTCTTGAAGACCAAGAGTGAGGTCTTCAAGCGGTTTCAGGAGTTCAGAGCTCTTGTGGAGACACAGACAGGTCGGAAGATCAAGTCCCCGAGGTCGGACAATGGGGGAGAGTACACCCTTGGAGAGTTTGTTGACTATTGTGCGGAGGCAGGCATTAGGAGGGAGCTCACTGTTCCTTACAACCCCCCGCAGAACGGGGTTGCGGAGAGGAAGAACAGATCCATCGGAGGGGCTGCCAAAGCCATGTTACATGATCAGGGGTTGCCATTGTTTTTGTGGGCAGAGCCCTGCAACACAGCTGTTTACTTGCAGAACAGGAGTCCGCATCGTGCCTTGGGGCACATGACTCTGGAGGAGGCTTTTTCTGGGAAGAAGCCTGATATGGGTCATCTTCGTATCTTTGGGTGCATGACATACTCCTACATACCCAAGGAGAAGAGGACCAAACTAGAGCCCACCGCAGAGAAGGGTATCTTTGTGGGCTACAGTGAGACCTCCAAGGCCTTTCGGATTTACATCCCTGCGCAGAGGAAAGTTGTTGTCAGGCGGGATGTGAAGTTCGAGTAGGACAGGGCCTTTAGGAGGTCACGGGAGTTAGAGTATCTGGATCAGCCAGACCCTCAGCAGCAGTTGAGTCAGTCGCAGGGATCCAGTGGGCAGGGATCAGGAGGATCCGGAGGTACATCTATGACGATGTCAGGTCCGTCAGTGGGGAGTGGCTCGCAGAGTCGGAGGGGTGGAGCTATGGGCAGCACGCAGAGCAGTCCACAGAGCAGTTCACTGGGGAGTCCACTGATGGACAGTTCACACGGTACCTCAGCATCTACAGGTTCAGGTGCAGGCAGGAGGACAGCAGACAGACAGTCAGGAGTTCAGGCTCCCGATGTTGAGGAGGAGGAGTTTTATTCTCCGGCGGGAGAAGTGTGCTCAGGGAAGAGGAAGCCCAAGTGGCTTCAGGACACCTTGAGAGATGCCACATCTGTTGCTGAGCCTAAGAGGCCGGTCAGAGAGAGCAGACCACCCGAGAGGTTTTGTAGCTATATGGCAATGGCTACCAGCATCCTTGACTCTGAGCCTTCTAGCTATGAGGAGGCAGCTAGCCAGCAGGTCTGGAGAGAGGCCATGCAGGAGGAGTATTCTTCTATCATGAAGAATGATGTTTGGGAGGTGGTGCCGAGGCCCGAGGGCAAATCCGTGGTTACTTCCAGATGGCTTTACAAGGTAAAGCATGCTGCAGATGGCAGCATTGAGAAATTCAAAGCGAGGTTTGTGGCTAGAGGGTTCTCCTAGGTAGAGGGAGTCGATTATGAGGAGACCTTCGCTCCCGTGGCTCGATATACTTCGATTCGCTCCATGATATCGATAGCAGCAGAGATGGGTTGGAAGATCCACCAGATGGATGTGAAGACCGCATTTCTCAATGGCTTCATACAGGAGGAGGTGTACATTGAGCAGCCACAGGGCTTTGAGGTGCATGGGAAGGAGTCCTATGTGTGCAGACTGAAGAAGGCCCTTTATGGCCTGAAGCAAGCTCCCAGAGCTTGGTACTCCAGGATAGATACATACTTGTAGGGGATGGGTTTCACAAAGAGTGAGGCAGATCCGAACCTTTACTATATTGTGATAGGTGAGGAGCCTCTCATTTTGGTGCTGTATGTGGATGACTTGGTCATTACGGGTGCAGAGAGACTCATAGAGCACTGCAAGAGAGATCTTGCGGCGGAGTTTGAGATGAAGGACATCGGCTTGATGCATTACTTTTTGGGTTTGGATGTGTGGCAGGAGGAGGGGCATTTCTTCCTAGGGCAGGGGAAGTATATTGTGGATATCCTTGGTAGATTCCACATGGAGGATTGTAAACCCATGTCGACACCGATGATCACCAACTGGAAGAAGCTCCATGCTTCGGATTCCGAGTTGGTGGATCCCACATTGTACAAACAGCTGATTGGTTCCTTGATGTATTTGGTCAACACTAGACCAGATATTTGTTTTGCAGTCAACACGATGAGTCAGTTTATGTGTGAGCCTAGAAAGGTTCACTGGGTGGCTGCAAAACACATTTTGCGGTACTTGCAGGGGACAGTGGATTATGGTCTGGACTACAGGCAGGGGGGTGGAGTGAGATTGGCAGGTTACACTGATTCTGATTGGGCAGGTTGTGCTTCTGATAGGAAGAGCACTTCAGGGTGTTGTTTTGGGTTGGGTTCGGCAGTGGTGTCATGGTTCAGCTGAAAGCAGCAATCAGTAGCATTGAGTTCAGTGGAAGCAGAGTATATGGCAGCCAGTCTAGCTAGTTGTGAGGCCATCTGGCTTCGCAAGATGTTGCTTGGCTTATTTGGTCAGCCGTTGAGACCTTCAGTGATATATTGTGATAATCAGAGTTGCATTAAACTCACGAAGAATCCAGTATTACATGACAGGTCAAAACATATCAACATCAAATATCAATTCATCAGAGACTATGTTCAGAAGGCAGCTGTGAAGCTTGAGTATATTCCCACTGATGAGCAGGTTGTAGATATTCTTACCAAAGCCTTACCACGGGGCAAGCATGTCTACTTCAGAGACAAGATGGGTGTGGTGAGGAACACCTTCCTCGGTAAGAGGGAGTGTTGAAATTTGGTTACCGGAGGACAGGTGGTTCCCTAAGGCTTTGATCTTTGGCCTAGGGAAAAGTGTCCAAAAGAATTTAATTTTCCTCCTAAAGTGACTTTATAATTTTTATAAAGTCAAATCTAATTTAAAAGTGACTTTAAGTGATAAAGTTACTAAAGTCTAATTTAAAAGTGACTTTAAGTGATAAAGTTACTAAAGTCTAATTTTAAAGTGACTTTAATAAAGTCAATGTAAAATTAGAAATGAAAAGTGACTTTGGAAATAAATGACTAAGTGGGTCTTTATTAAAGTGGGGTGAATTAAAAAATAGAAAGTGAGATTTAAATGAGCATTTAATCTCAGCCCTAGATCTCAATCTATTTCAGCCATTGGATTTAGGGATTCCCAAAAGTCACTTAGGGTTAGGTTAAAGGAGGAAAAGGAGGAAAAGGTCATTCATTCTTTCATGAGCAGATTGAGAGAGGAAGAGAAGGAGAGCAAGGGAGATTTCTGAGCAGAGAGGAGAAAGAGAGCAGCTGATAGAAACTTCAGCAAAGTCCGTACAGCAGCAAGGAGGCACGGATTCCAAGGCAGAAATCCGTACAGCAAGTGTTGGGCACATTTTTCGAGGGAGAGAGGCACAATTTTCAAGGAGAACCGTACAACAGCTCCAGCATTTAATTCTGGGCAGATTCTGAGCACAGAAATCGAGGAGAGAGACTGCTGCTTGGTGGTACAGATTTCTGGAAATCCGTACAGCAGCCGTACAGTCAGTTTCGGCACAGATTTCGAGGCAAAGGAGCGCAGATTTTGAGGTGAAGCAGCAGCTGGGTTTTCCGTACAGTCCGTACAGCAGTACGGCCGTACAGCTGGGCACAAAAATCGAGAAGCTCATTCAGCATTTAATGCTGTCATAAATGCTGTAAAATTTCTGTTTTGGGTTTTTCCTGTTTTGCACGTTTTCCAAGGCGGAGTGAATGCATGGAAATCGAGATAAGTACTGTTGTTTAGTTGCTGAAATTTTTGCTGTAATTTCTGCCTCTCTGTAAAAGCATTTTTTCAGAAATAAGAAGGAGCTCTCAAGACTGGTTTTCCCCAAGAGTTGTAGGGGGTTTTTCTAGGGTCACCTTGACCAAAAATTTCTGAGTTTTGATGTGTTGAATGACTGTTTGTTACTGCTGTTATTTTATTTCTGCATTTACAGCATTCTGAAAAATTTCCAGAATTTGTGTTTTCAGCAAAATTTATTTTTCCAGTTGTTGAATGTATGGTTATGGGAAAGGGCATTTAACTATTTTGGAGTAATAAGGCGAAAACTGAAAACCGGGGTGGGAAACAGAATTTTCTACAGCCATTTCCTGTTTCTGAGAGGGTTCTTCACTTGCCTGGTGCAAGGATAGGTGCTCTTATTCTGATTATCCATTGTACCCATTTATATTCTCAGATTAATAAAATGGCTTAGCATTTCTGGAATTTTATGTGTACTTGCTCTATATTCTGTTTCCGGCATTTTTCTATATAGTTGTATGCTTGTATTGCTGCCTATTTCCCGTTGGGGATATTACATCCTTGGCCCCACTCATTAAAGCCACTACTTCCATGCATGGAGTCTCCCTTCAAAACTGCGCTGTCCCACAATGAATGCCACTCCTCTATGACAATGCTGTTGATTTGGTCAAAGTTGACCCAGTCTACAAGCTTCAGCCTCTTTTCACACATAAGGGTGCTTTATCAAGCCACTAAGGTGATCTCCTTTCACATTAGTAGTGATTTTATTCCTACTAAGGAGATTTATGGGTCTCCATACAATCTTATTCAGCAAATTATGAAGCAAAAGAAAAAACTAATATTCCAACTAGCTCATGGCTAATTGGGAATATTACAGAACCAATCAAATGAGAGAGAGAGATGTGTGAGATGAGTGAATGATGAAATGAGCATCATGTCTCTACTTTTTATATCCATGATTGTGGGTGTGTGACACATCTTTTGGGGCTTATACAAGTTCTGCTCATACAAACAAGATGATATTTAGATCAATCTTGCACCTCTCCGAAAGAGGAATCCAACAAAAAGATCATCTCCATCATATGAGCAATGCAACATGGAGTTTGGCCCTAGTTGCCAAAT
The DNA here is from genome assembly GCA_034641835.2 of Pinus albicaulis. Classification (NCBI taxonomy): domain Eukaryota; kingdom Viridiplantae; phylum Streptophyta; class Pinopsida; order Pinales; family Pinaceae; genus Pinus; species Pinus albicaulis. Next base: position 745,313,332 of record CM076577.1, read on the forward strand.
TTAACACTCCCTCTCAACTAGGGAGAACTCCATTTGTCCACCTATGCAATCCTGTCATCCAGTACCATCATGTACTATCATATATCATCATCATCATCATCATCATGCAATCGTGTGTCATCCTGTTGTGTTTGCTTTGCTGGCTCTACTCTACTATAGAAAAAATAATAAGAAAATATCAACGAGAGTGAGTCACAAAGACTTTGCCACTCTCCATTGACCCGAAGTCAGTTTAGAGGTAAAAGCCTCGTTCAGACATACTGACTAGAATTCAGTTTAGAGGTAAGAACCTCAATCAAACTTGATCCCAGATCAAGTTGTTGGACACAACCCATCCTAGACATAGAGAGTAAGACAATACCCGATGCGTCCATCGGTAATGCTATTGGTCTCTATCCTCATTTCCCAACTCATTGGACAAATGAGAGGTATTTCCCATGATTCCCAGACTACATGGATAGGATGCATGTGGGGCATAGATCAAAGAGAGGGGGAACCTGCTCAATATCATAATGGTGGGGAAGAAGCAAACCAACAAGGTAAGGCGAACCTAGTCCTGTGGTTGCTTGTAGCTCCAAGTAGCTATCCCCAAGCCCCTTGGAGCTCCTAGAGCTCATAGTCCAACTCAAGCGGGATCCTCACAATAGGGTTTGTCCACAATACCAAGCTTCTCACGGAAGGTTAAGAATTTGACCTTCCCCAGGGGCTTCGTGAGAATATCTGTGACCTGCTCATTAGTCGCTATGTGATGGAGCCTTACGACATCTCACTGTACCACGTCCCGGACAAAGTGGTACCTGATATCAATATGCTTGGATCAGTCGTGGAACACGAGATTCTCAGAAAGACGAATCCCACTTTGGTTGTCGCAAAGGATCACAGTGGCATCCAACACATGTGCAAACAACTCACTAAAGAGCTTTCTCAACCAAACAGCTTCACAATAGGTCATACTTGCTGCAATGTATTCGACCTCGATGGTGCTTAAAGCAATCGATTTCTGCTTCCTGCTCATCCAGGAGATCGAAGCAGAACCTAGGGTGAAGCAACATCCAGATGTGCTTTTACGATCCACCACACTACCTACCCAATCGACATCGGTATATCCATGGAGCCTCATACTCCCAACAGTGTATCTCAGCCCATGGTTGATTGTGCCTCGAAGATATCTCAAGAGATTCTTGGCACCAATCTAGTGAATGTGATGAGGCAAGACCATGTATTGACTCAATGTGGTCACTGCAAAACATATGTCTGGACGTGGGTTCACTAAGAACATCAAGGCCCCCACGAGTTGACGATACTCGATGGGATTTTCCAACTCGGGCCCATAAACACTTCCACACAACTTAAAGTTGAGTTCCATCAGAGTTGTCACGGACTTGCAATCCACTATCCCAAATCTCTCCAGCAACTTGCTGCTTCATTACATATTTTCCTTCAGAAAGGAAAATCTCACTTGGCTTTTGCCAGATCTCCAAGCCTAGGAAATAGTGCATCAGTCCTAGGTCTTTCATGTCGAACTCGGAAGCTAGCTCCCTCTTACATTGATGAATGAGAGGGTCATCACCTGTTAGGAAGAGATCGTCCACATAGAGAACCGGAATGAGAGGCTTGTCATTATCAACCTTAAAATAAAGATCTGGATCAGCATCACTTTGAGTAAAGCCCAGCTTCATCAAGTAGCTATCGATCCTCTCATACCAAGCCCTGGGACTTGCTTCAACCCATAAAGGGCTTTCTTCAACCTGCATACATATGTGTCTTTATCTCGGACTTCGAAACCCAGACGTTGTTCCACATAGAGCTCTTCCTTGATTGAACCATGTAAGAAGGCAGTCTTCACATCCATCTGATGGAGACTCCATCCTTGCGTTGCAGCAAGGGCAATGATCGATCGTATGGTGGTGTAGTGGGTAACAGGTGAAAATATTTCATCATAATCTGTGTCTTCCTTCTGCAAGAAGCCTCGGGCAACAAACCTTGCCTTGAAATTTTTAGCACTTCCATCGGCTCCATGCTTGATCTTGTAGAGCCATTGGAGTGACAACAGATTTGTCCTTCAAACTAGGGACCACATCGCAGACATCATTCTTCAGCATAGACTCATATTCCTCGTGCATAGCATCCTTCCAAACTTGATGCTTCACGGCTTATTCAAATGTTCCAGGCTTAGATTGTACAATAGTGCTCATGACTGCTAAGTATCCTTGGTACCCATTCGGCTTCTTACTTTCACAGAATGTTCCCCTTGGAGCAATATGCCTCTCAACATCTTTGAGAGTGTCTCTAAGCCATGAGGGTCTTCTTTTATTTGAAGGTGGATCTATAGGATCCACTGGTCCTTCAACTTCGGGCATCTGTTCATCCTTTGGTTCTTCCTGCCTTCCAATTTCTTCTTCTTCTTTGTCTTCCTTTGAGATAGGAAGATCCCTGACTTTCCTGAGGGCAACATCTTCATCGAAGGTGACATCATGGCATACCTCCACTTCTCTTTGACCAGGCACATAGATTCTATATGCCTTTGAGGTTCCACTATAGCCCACAAACGTTCCCTTTTTCCCAGAAGCATCCAACTTGCTTCTCTTTTTTCTGTGCACATGTAAGTAAACGAGACTTCCAAAAACTCTAAAATGAGAGACATCGGGTTTCTTACTGTTGAAATTTTGTGTATTTGGGGTAGCATTAGTTGTGCTCTAGGCCCCAAATTTTGAGGAAGTACTAGAGTTCATCTGATCTACAAGACCCAGAAATGGATTTGGGAAATTTCATCTGGTTTAGGAGATATTAAATTAATTAATTATTTTAATGTATTTCCTAAGTTAAAACTTAAGAAAATAAAATAATTAAAGTGAATTTAATTAAACATGTGATGAAATTGTCTTAAGTCACACGGATCAAGCTTTCTTTTAATCTTAGCCATTGATTAAAGATTTAATCTTGGCCGTTGATTTGTCAACGAAAAAAGTATAAAGGAAAGGCTTGGGGTCACACACAGAGGCAGAGCACTGAAGCTAAGCTGAGATTCTAGGGCAGGGTTGCTAAGAATTCTCAAGTGTTTCAGTTGTAGAGAGGGGAATTTAGACCAAGGGGATGATCTGATCCCGGGGTCTAGAATACACAAGAAGCAGAGGAGATCAAGAAAGACAGCATAGAGGAAGGCAGTAGCAGCAGCAGACGACAGCAGTAGCAGACGACAGCAGAAGCAACAACAACAGTAGTAGACGGCAGCAGCAACAAGGACAACGTGATTTTTAGGAAACCCTTCAGGGGTTACGCAGAGACCCTTAGGGGCAGTGTAGTGACTGCGTCACCCAGTCTAGGGTAACGTAGTCCCTTCTAGTGACAACGCTGAGCATTTGGAGGCCTTCAAAGGCTGACACAGTGTCTTTCAGGGGCAGATCTGGGGTTTCTAGGCCTAGATCTGGCTGAGTTCTGTAAATCCCGTTTAAGGGTGTGGATTAGTCAGTATTGTTGGTCTTAGATAAGCCAGGTGCTGCAGATCTAGAGTTTTCTCTGTAGGGTTTTCCAGATTTGGAACCCATAGTTGTGTATTCAGAAATATTCTTAATAATAGAGCCCTACAGCAGCCAGAGACCGGTTTTCCCACATTGGGTTTTTCAGGGGACAATTTGTCCAGAAATCAAGGTTACTTGGGAGCGGGGAGTGGGAGCTGGAGCGCCATTTTCAGAAGCTCCCGATTTGGGAGCGTTTCGGGGAGCGTTTTTTTTTATAATATACATATTTTTATATTTTGATACATATGTGTCAACAAAAGCATGTAGAATGATGAATTAGACATAAAAAACATAAAAGCATATATTGAACCATATAACATCAATCATCTAGAAGTTATAATCTTCTAATCTAGAAGATTATGTTTCTAATCTATAAGTTAAAAACATTCAACATATTGACTCGAGTCTCATGATTCATCAATCTTAAAGTTTCAAGCTTTCAAAATTCAATATATAACATTTGTCGTCATCGATTCATTGATCGCCATAGTTGTACTTGTAAGCTAAGTGTAACATTTACAAAAAAGAATATTTAACATGAAATGAAATGTTATAAAATAAAACGAAATGAAACAACTTTCAAATTTCATGAAGCATCATATTCATAATTCATAATGAGTTATAATCTTATAACTGCCAACTTCAAAGTTTCAAACTTCAAACTTAAATTGTCATATATTGTTTACAAAAATATCAAATTAAATATGAAATAGTCAAGTTTCAACAGTTATAAAAAGTTAAAAACTACTAGAAACTAGAAAAGACTAGTAAATCTATTTTATCTATTGTTTGCCTTCTTGCCATGAGAAATGTCTAATTTTTGAAATTTGAGCAGATCGTGGTAATGGTAGTCTTCTAAAGCTTGGCCTTAATGCTTGTTGACATTATCTTCCCCTTAGGGAGCGTTTTTGGGAGTGCGCTTCCGAGCGCTCCCAAAACGCTTCCGTTCAAAGCGTGAATTGGGAGCGGGTTCGAGAGGGGGGAGAAGCTTCCCTGCAACCTTGCCAGAAATCACTGTGTCACTTTGTCTATGTGTGCATGTGCTTATTCTAGATCTGAATTGGTAGAGATCTGTTATGTGTTTTACTTTGATTTTAATTTGAATTTATTCAATTGATAACTTATATAAGTAGGAGAAGCTTAATCGGATTAACGGAAATAATTTCTGCATAAGAATTGAGATTCAGAAATTTCTACATGGTATCGGAGCCATTGCAGATATAGAAGGGTCACTAGCTGAAGCATCTGAAGGATCTAGCTGCAGAAAGCAGTTGGAAAGGCAGCGGAAAAGCAGATCTGAAGGGACAACGTAGTTTTCAAGAGGAGATTCACCCAGAGGGAAGGGTGACGTTGTCCAGTGCTGTGTCCTAGCAAGCCCACACAATTACTGCGCATAGGCAACTCAGAAACAACGCTGGTTAGGTCTGAAGCCAGCCAGTGTGATTTAGATCTGAATCTGTTAGATCCAGAAAAAATCTGCAGAAAAGTTGCAGAAATTCAAAAGAGATGGTGGGGTTAAACTTTTGAAGTTTTCAGATTTTTAACCTTTGCACAAGTGACAAAGTTTGGGAAGAGAACAACTTCTTAGAGAGTTTCTTGCCAAAGGAAACTTGTAGTTTGGTCAGAGGATCAAAGAAGAAGCTGAATCATAGTTGATTTGGTACATTTCCAAGGAGGGAAATCAAGTGTCAGAGGGAGCAGAGGGTGCCCAGTTCGAAAAGGACCCTAGATCCAAATCTCTAGCATAGAGAAGAGGAGCTCCGACACATTCTGGGCAGAGGGCTGCTCATGGACTGCGTGATCAGGATAGGCTAGAGGGCCTCTCAAACTTTTTGGTGTGGAAAGCTAGGATCCTGATTGTCCTTGAGGCATATGGTCTAAGAGAACATGCAAAGCAAACCCTGGCCATGCCAACAGATGCAGATCTCCTACGGAAGCATAGAGAAGCTGTTGGGCATGCCAAGCGGCTGATAATGGACAGTATCAAGGACCATATTGTGCCACACATAGCTGAGAAGAGGACAACTAATGAATGTGGAAGGCCTTGACTTCCCTATATGATGGAAAATTAGTCTAAAGAAAGATGCTGTTGGAGGCCCAAATGAGGTCATTCATGATGACCAAGGGAGAAGACATTGAGCATTTCCTCTTCAGATTGCAGTCAATCAGGGATCAGCTGACTACAACGGGTGCAACCGTAGATGACGTAGTGATAGTTAGGACTGCCCTCAATGCAGTCACGGATGAGTGGGAAACCTTTGTCCAAAGTATCTTGGGCAGAGCGGACCTCCTAGATTGGGACAACTTGTGGTTGATCCTGCGGCAAGAAGATCTACGAAGGTTCACCAAGAAGCAGCACAACCCTGCGTTGAGCAAGGTTAAGAAGGAAGAGGAGGAAGATGCAGCCTTGGCATCAAAGAAGCAGCCGAAGAAGAAGAAGGATCTTTGAAAGATCAAGTGCTTCCAGTGTGGCAAAATGGGACATTTTGCTAGCCATTGAGCTAAAAAGAAGGACAAGGAAGCATCTTCTTCCAAAGCAGCGGTGGCAGATGATGGGTCAGGAGATGATGTAGTCATGAGCGCTCATGAACCACGGAGGTGGGGTGACATGGACATGTAGAGGAGCTACATGGAAGTAAGGCGGGATCCTTGAGCAGCTCATCTCTTGGATCACAAATGAGCTACGGTAGCCTTAAGACAGTAGCGGGACAAGTGGAGCAGTGGGTGCATGATGGAAACATATAGCCATGATGGAAACAAGTTTCAAGTTTCAAGTTTCTAGCCTGCAAAACATATTGAAAAATGCCAAATGGGAATAGGAAATGCAACATAGGAAAAAAAACAATTCATTTTTTTTCAGTTTTAAATCCAATAAAATGCAACATTCAAGAAAAAATCAAGTTTTCATTTTTAAACAACCTACAAATTCATCCTAGAAAATACAAAATTGGATTAGAAGGCCTACCTCTTTCTTGCAATCCTCCTGTTGCCTTGCAGCTTGCTCCTTGCTCTCCTTGTCACTTCTGCAGCTCAGCTCTCCAGTTCTCTCCTCAAGCTCTTCTTGCTCTCTCTCACTCACTCAACAAACAATGAAAACAAAATGCCCCCCCCCCCCCCCTTTATAAACAAAATAAATTTTCATTGAAAAAAATTTCCGCCTGGCTGGAAATGTTTATTTATTATTTATTTTCTTTCCGAAAGCGCTCAAGGAGCGTTCGCTCCCAAGCGCTTCTTGAAACTCTCCCGAAAAGGCAAGGAGTGTTTTAACAGGTTCGGAAACGCGCTCCCAAAAATGCTCCCCTCCGGAAGCGTTTTCGGGAGCGCGTTTCCTAACGTTTCGAAAACACTCCCGCACGGAGCGCGTTTCGGAAACAGGAACGAGGGGGGTTGAAGCTTCCCTGCAACCCTGGGTTGACCATTTCCATTCCCATTTCGATCAGAGGGAGCCTTTCCGTTTTCCTTTGAACCTGTTTTTCCTTTGATTTCCATTCCCCCTGAAATTGTTGTTGTCATCATCTCCGGGAGAGTCCCTTCTATTAGGGCACTTTCTTGCATAGTGACCAAACTTGTTAGAAGTGTAACATCTTCCTTTTCTTCCTTTGTTACCCGCTCTTCCATGATTTTGATTTCTCGGACCAACATTGTTCCTCTTCTTTGCATGAGCGGTGAAGGCAATAGGGTCACTTCCATTCCCATTAGAGGGATGGTCTCTCTCCATTATCCTTGTCTCCTCTTGAGTGTATCTCGTGAACAATTCATCAAAATCAAGGATTATATTATTATTGAGAATAGTAGTATTGAATACATACCATGTCCGGGGAAGTCCTTCAAGAGCAATGAGAGTGAGCTCTCAATCAACTATGGCTTCTCCAATAGCTAAGAGATCATTCTTGATTTTAGTGATCCTCATGAAATATGATTGGATGGATTCTCCCTTGCCCATCTTGATCTTCTTCAACTTGTTCTTCAAAAATATATTTTGATTAGCATTGCTAGCCTTGAACATGCTAACCAACTTATCATACATCTCCTTAGATATGCCAACTCAGAGATATAAGCAACCAAGTACTTATGAATAGAATCCCTAATGATTTTCTTCGACTTGAATTTCCCTTTCTTGTACTTTGTCTTAGTGGTAGCCGATGCATTTGATGGAGGCTCATTGATCTTTCCCTACACATAATCCATAACATCTTGTTCTTCTAATGTCAGATGCAAGGACATTTTCCAAGCATGATAATCATACTTATCAATCAACTTGTCATCGGATTTGAAATATTATGAGGAGGCCATTGATCCTGGTCCTTGTCTTTTCAACTTTGGTGATTGCTCTTCTCACTCTTGCTTGGGCTTTGTCTTCACCTTAGCTTTGATACCATGTTAATTTTAGTTAACCATGGTATGTTCTATGCTTAGAGTAGTTTACTTCAATCTTCTGATTAGCTTAATTCAAATTCAGATTTGCAACCACATAATCATTGAAAGTAAATGCTGATATAAAATAAAATAAATCGACAGAAGTTAAGCCAAGACAAGAGACAATAATTTGTATAATTCTTCTTATTCAGCACAGAGAGAGAGAAAATGTCTTTTACAACAATCAAAGGATGCCCTAGGCAGCAAAGACTTTGCTGGTCAAACCAACCCTTCAACCTCCAATCAGGTTCAGTCAAACTTGGTCAAATTCGACCTTCCATCAGTGTCACACACAACCCAAAAACAATCCACAAAACAATCAACTCAGAAGTCAAAATTCTGCGGTTAAACCAGTCAACGCTGCAGTCAATGTTGCGGTCAAAGTCAATGTTTGACCTCGACTTCTGTGCCTCCAGCTGCAGGTTGACCCAAAGTCAATGTTGTCCAGAAATGACCTAAACCAGTCCAAAATTGCAACTTCCCGATTTCACACGTGGAGGAGAGAGAAGTGTCTAAGGCTGTACAAGCCAATCAAATGAGAGAGAGATGTGTGAGATGAGTGAATGATGAAATGAGCATCATGTCTCTCCTTTTTATATCCATGACTGTGGGTGTGTGACACATCTTTTGGGGCTTATGAGCCTACATTACAATTCTGGCCGACCTTGACAATTTGCACGTGTGGAAAATAAATTCGAAGTCCAAGTTCTGCGCATCCAAACAAGATGATCTTTAGATCAATCTTGCACCTCTTCGAAAGAGGAATCCAACAAAAATATCGTCTCCATCATATGAGCAATGCAACATGGATTTTGGCCCTAGTTGCCAAATTTAATAGGATAACAAGCTCTATGAGATTATAATGTTAATTAGATTAGTTAAGGCTTCATCAATTTAACAACTTGAATTATATCTTGAAATGAGATCGATTAGCAAGTATGTCTCATGGGTTTCATGAGCAAAGGATTTTATTTTTAGTGATGGCTCCCATTGTGAGCCTTTAGGATTTGTCATCTAGTCATAAAAGTCAAATTGAGTCTATGTCATGTATGAAGGACCCTTATTGGGCATGTGACATTTTGTATGAGTCATTAGATACGTATAAATAGCCCTCCAAGACAAGCACATGTATCTCCCTTCAAGTCGCCTTCAAAAGGAATAATAATATCACTTCTAAGGACACATTGGCCCATCCTCCTGTCAAGTCGGCTTATTATCATGGAAAACAACTAAAAATAGGCCACTCTGTAATATTCCTAATTAGCACCACTAATTGGAATATTTGATTTTTGTATAGTTTTGCCGCCTATAGTTTATTAATAAATAAAAGTGAGAAAAGGGGTCTAACTCACTTAAATAAAATAAAGTGTTTCCCTAGTAGATGCAACGTTGTAACTTAAGGGGGGGAGCCAAGGGGGGCCACACACCACGTGGAGGAGCCAATGAGAGAGAGGACGTTGGTTTTGGAGGGAAACCAATGCTATAAAAAGGGGAGGAGCCTCCTCATTTGGGCATTATTGATATTGTTGATGATATTGAGCTAGACTTTTGTCTACTTGAGCACGCTGGCTGTTTAGTCGGTCTGCAGCACTGTTTAGTGTGACTGAGTGTCTCCGGTCGGAGATCTCACCCTTGGCCCCGGGGGACTTCGAGTGCCTGCTCGGGCAAGGTTTTTCTTCAGTCTTTAGCAGGAGATTTGCCGGTGTTTTGTTTGGGAGTTTTGCTGAGGAGCTGAGCTTCATTGGGTGACTGCGCAGTCCTTGGAGGGAGGACGCAGTTTGAGTTGGAGCTGTTCAGTGGTAGAGATTTCTGCAGGAGATTCAGGCCTATTCCGGTGTGGAGGTTCAGCGTTTATCATTTGGTGAGTTTCCTGAGGAGTTGTGGCCCCATTTTAGTCTATTTCAGTTGGTGTCTGCGTTGGTCCTGGAGGGACAGCGTTTTTCTAGGAGGAGGGTTTCTGGGGTGATTTTCGGAGGTGGTCCATTTTGTATATGGTTTCTGGGTTTTGTCCGAGGTGGTGAGTTCAGGTGGTCTGCCGATTTTCAGCTCATTCTGGCAAGGGGATCAGCCCCTAGCTTCAATTCATTCCGGCAGCAGCAGTTTACGGCAGTTTCTTCCAGCAGCTGGGATGCAGTTTCTTGTAGCAGCCATTTCCTGTTTTTCTGAGAGGGTTCTTCACTTGCCTTGAGCAAGGATAGGTGCATTTATTCTGATTATCCATTGTATCTCATTATATTCTCAGATTAATAAAATGGCTTAGCATTTCTGGCATTTTTATGTGTATTTGCTTTATGTTCTATTTCCGGCATTTTCTATATTGTCGTATGCTTGTATTGCTGTCTATTTCCTGTTCGGGATATTACAGTGGTATCAGAGCATAATTCTAGCTCAGCCTGTGGTCTATGACATTGGGAAAGAGATCATATAGAGGTTTGCTGGAATTTTGGAGAGCAATGGTAGTTGCAGTACCAAAAACGAAATTGGAAAAAGAGCCAAAATATAAAGGGTCAAATTTTGAAGGTTGGAATTAGAAGAAACGTTTTCTGGGTTTTTCTGGGTTTTAGGCAAGGATCACCTTCCCAAATTCCTGGAATTTTCTGAGTAGTTTTCAGTGGGTAAATCGGAGGTCGAAGTTAAGCAGCAGTATGGTTTTGCAGCAGCCGTGCAGTTTCTGAGGAGCCCGCAGACACATAGCAGAAAGAGCCGATGGCAGGTGATGATGATGAGAGGAGATTTAGAGAGGCGCTCCTCCAACACATGCAGGAAGTGTCACAGAGACTCACTGCGATAGAGGTCAAGCAGCGGGAAACCCCAAGGGGTTTTCAGATTGGTGAGGGATCAGGCACATCCCACCATTTGCCGGAGCATGATGCCACTCAGCATATGGCATCACATACACCCACACGTCCTACCATGCCCACTTTTCTGGATGAAGACATAGGGGCAGGAGCACAACGGGAGCCGGGCTCTGACCCTGACTAGATGGACGCCTACATTGCAGAGTACCTGGCACGTGGGCCGGCGATCAGAGATCTTATCTCATTCAGAGATTATGTTCAGCTCCAGCGTGATAGTAGACCTCACAACTTTCACAGAGGGAACAGGCGCTCACATGATGGGGGCTTACAGCGCACAGTGGATAGATTCCATCTACCGACATTTGACGGGTCATCCAGGCGCTCAGAAAAAGCTTGGGTGGACAAGTTGGATACCTCTTTCCAGCTTGACCGAGTATCGGAGAGGGAAGCCATTAAAATGGTTACCTCGCACTTAGAGGATGAGGGCACACAGGATTGCAGGGAGTCTAAGGGTACACTTAGTGTGACACAGGAATCACCCTCATTGGAGACCTCCTTGGCCATGTCGGTTGATGTGGTAGTGGAGAAGGTAGAGCCTACCTCAGTAGAGCCATCCATTGAGGTGATGACTGGAGTCGTGTCCGAGTCTTCAGGTGGTAGCAGCACACGACAGATGGGTGAGGCGTTAGGAGATATATCCACCTTCGATGAGGCACTAGCAGGTACAGAGGTATTGGATGATGGTCGCAGACAGCGGTATCATCGGCTTCGAGCAGACCTTCGAGTTTTGAAAGGGAAGGCCACATCAGTTCGGGAGGCCATTTTGTTGCAGGACATGGAGCTGGAGGGCATGAGAGTGGCTTGTGCCAAGTCGGCTGCCAAGTTGGCCCGCATTGGGGAACAACTGGATTCCCTGATGGTACAACCCGAGGGCACATTGCAGCGTCAGATCATTCCCCTTCAGGCATGCATGGATGGGACTAGCAGTGTTGTTGGGTCATCTCTTCCCATCGAAGAGAGAGAGGCAGAGCCACCTAGTCAAATCTCATATGTTGACTTGGATAGCGGTATGAGACGATCAGAGTTGCACAGGGTACAGCATCCACATGTTGAGGTTGGATGGCGAGAGATTTTGAGTTGGTACTCGGTGGAGCGGGCTATGGAGATGGTGATGGATCCGAGTGTAGCTCAGCAGGAGTTTCTATGCATGGGGATTACAGGAACCCCAGATTGGCATTGGGATCTAGGTGGGATCACCTATCATTTCCTAGGCAGGTTGGTTGCCTGTGTCTTGGAGGGTACAGTTGGCCAAGCAGTAGAGCATGTGCATGCGCTAGGGGAGTTTGGATCAGCTCCAGTGGCCAACCAGTTTATGGGCAGACTCCCTAGGTTGTCTTGGCATGGCATTCATACACGAGATCACGGGGTGGTCAGCACACCTTGGCAGGAACTTGTCGGAGGAGGTGGCATTGGCAGGCCACCAGATGGCACCTTGTATGGGGCCAAGGATTCTTCACCTTTGTGTGGCGCACAGAGGACGCAGCGGAGCCGTGCAGTGGTGGTAACACTACTGACACACAGGGAGATTCACTTCTCGGACCCCTTGAGGAGGATTTGGAGTGATGATCCTTTCGTCGGCAGGTATAGTGATATGACGGTGGATACGATGTTACTGATTGGTGGTAGTCCGACATGTAGAAGCACAACTCTAGGTCATCACATCCAGGGATGTGTGGGAGCCTCTAGCATTGAGCGGTGGATTGCCGGTGGACATAGAGTAGCATGGTGGTGTACCATAGTGTGTGGGACTGCATTGTGGAGTAGGAGTATCCTACATCACATTGAGAGCATGCGGAGAGTGACCGATGCCTGGACACAGTTAGGGCACGAGACGGTACAGGGTGCTATAGTAGTAGCACATGGTATCCAGCAGCATACCGAGGTATGCCTCAGTGTGCAGTGGCATGTTGAGGAGTATATGGATGATCAGTGGTATGCGAGGGCATACGATGCTGCACAGCAGGGTCTTAGAGCATTGCTTCCAGAGAGACTCATGGACAGGGACATCGGGCTTACCTTTGGTAGTAGTTCACCCAGGATCGATGGAGAGACAAAGGAGCGATACTTGGCGGTATCTGTGGGGACTCACACACCTAACTCGCTTCGACATCACTCATAGGTACAGTTGATTATGTTTTTGACCTTTGGCACTTTGGGCGTGAGCAGCAGGGTACGCGAGGTTCACCCAGGATATTTGGATGACACTCAGTACGCTAGGCGAGAGACTTCTCAGCAGTGGCACTCGGTTGGTGTACTAGTTGACAGCCACAGGTTGGGGGATGAGATGATCCTTTGCGGAGGTGGTGCATCAATCATCACTGAGTTTACGCTTGGGGAGCAGGTCATGAGGGAGACATGCATCACCTTTCCCTCACGGCATGTCGAGAACATGCATGGGCAGAGGATACTGGGTACAGCAGAGGTAGCATCCCAGTATGTGTTTGGGCTCCAGACATTGTATCAACACTTTATCGAGAGGATGGGTGCCTACGTTGAGTCGATGAGGGATATGCGGCTAACATTGGGGTCAGACATCGAGGTGGGACAGTCACATGCACTGACATCGAGTACGGTGACAGCAACTGCAGATCCATATTCTCTAGAGGTTTTGGAGGTCGATGGGATTGTTCTGCAGGGGACCAATAGACAGCGGGAGCATGACATTCCTGATCAGGAGTGGGAAGAGTTGTTGGATATGGTGGAGCATCCATTTGTGGGTCGACACAGGGATGAGACGCAGATAGGTGCACACACAGTCAGCAGAGCTGCAGTGTTTTTAGTGTGTAGCACTCTCCAGGAGTACATCGATGGAGCTTGCAGCATATCTTGCCCACTTTGGCCCATTATAGAGAGAGGGGCTTCCTTCTACAGGCAGCTTTCACTTGCAGACAGGGCAGAGCAGTGGGAGTTGATTACGAGCTGGAGACAACACTCCCGGCATGTTCTATATGCAGTTGTTATCGCTACATCAGATTCTTCTTCCATGACGGACTGGCGGGAGATCATGAGTTGGTACCCTCTTGATGTTATGGTATTCTTCGGAGGGAGCACAGCGGAGCAGGGGCCCATGGACATAGCACATGTTCTAGATTCCAGCTGGCAGGGGGACACAGGTCATCATTTCTTTAGCACCCCATCCCGATTTCAGGAGAGCGGGATCAGCATGGGGTTGAGTCACAACTTGGATTGGAGAGAGGTGATGAGTTGGTATGCAGTTGGAGGGGTAGCATATGCAGCTATAGGTACAGCGCAGCAGGAGCCCGGGAGCGTTGAAGCTTGTTGGTTGTCTTCACCTCTTAGAGCATTGGTCATAGCTAGAGGCAGTGCACAGTCTGAGCCGTGGGATTGGTGCGATTATTGGCCATGGTGGCGATGGGATCCGGGAGGATTATTGGTTGGCTGGTACTGTGAGAGGTCACTTTGGGATCCTGGCATTGAGATATCCCTTCGTATCAGGGTGATGCAGAGGTCAGAGAGGTTTCAATGGGACCCAGGCACATTTTGCAGTATTGGTAGGGAGCATCAGCTAGAGAGGAGGCTTGTTCAAGCGTTGCTTGAGGACAAGCAATTTTTGCCGGATAAGGATGCCACTTGGGAGGATGAGAAGATATTACAGCATCCATCACTATAGTGGCTTGAGGACAAGCAACATTTTGCTGGGGGAGACTGTAATATTCCTAATTAGCACCGCTAATTGGAATATTTGATTTTTGTATAGTTTTGCCGCCTATAGTTAATTAATAAATAAAAGTGAGAAAAGAGGGGTCAACTCACTTACATAAAATAAAGTGTTTCCATAGTAGATGCAACGTTGTAACTTAAGGGGGGAGCCAAGGGGGGCCACACACCACGTGGAGGAGCCAATGAGAGAGAGGACGTTGGTTTTGGAGGGAAACCAATGCTATAAAAGGGGGAGGAGCCTCCTCATTTGGGGCATTATTGATATTGTTGATGATATTGAGCTAGACTTTTGTCTACTTGAGCACGCTGGCTGTTTAGTCGGTCTGTAGCACTGTTTAGTGCGACTGAGTGTCTCCGGTCGGAGATCTCACCCTTGGCTCCGGGGGACTTCGAGTGCCTACTCGGGCAAGGTTTTTCTTCAGTCTTTAGCAGGAGATTTGCAGGTGCTTTGTTTGGGAGTTTTGCTGAGGAGCTGAGCTTCATTGGGTGACTGCGCAGTCCTTGGAGGGAGGACGCAGTTTGAGTTGGAGCTGTTCAGTGGTAGAGATTTCTGCAAGAGATTCAGGCTTCTTTCGGTGTGGAGGTTCAGCGTTTATCATTTGGTGAGTTTCCTGAGGATTTTTGGCCCCATTTCAGTCTATTTCAGTTGGTGTCTGCGCTGGTCCTGGAGGGACAGCGTTTTTCTAGGAGGAGGGTTTCTGGGGGTGATTTTCGGAGGTGGTCCATTTTGTATATGGTTTCTGGGTTTTGTCCGGGGTGGTGAGTTCAGGTGGTCTGCCGATTTTCAGCTCATTCCGGCAAGGGGATCAGCCCCTAGCTTCAGTTCATTCCAGCAGCAGCAGTTTACGGCAGTTTCTTCCAGCAGCTGGGATGCAGTTTCTTGTAGCAGCCATTTCCTGTTTTTCTGAGAGGGCTCTTCACTTGCCTTGAGCAAGGATAGGTGCATTTATTCTGATTATCCATTGTATCTCATTATATTCTCAGATTAATAAAATGGCTTAGCATTTCCGGCATTTTTATGTGTATTTGCTTTATGTTCTATTTCCGACATTTTCTATATTGTCGTATGCTTGTATTGCTGTCTATTTCCTGTTCGGGATATTACACACTCGGCCTCATTTCAGAGCAGATATTTTCGGTGGTGTTCTGAAGTTTGTAAGTGGTGCGAACGTTAGCAAAAGGAAGCCTCCTAGCTAGCGCGAAGAAAGAAAGAAGAGAGAAGTTTTCTTGGGTATCATTTGGATTTGTTTTAGGACACTTGTGCAGAGAAGGAAGAGGAAACTTGCTGTAGAAAGAACCTAGAAGAATAATAGTCCTCATTGGGTAGCCGAGTTGGAAGAAGGTTTAGACAAGAAGGGAGCTGAGTCAAGCTAGAAGAAGACCCTATCCAAAGCGAAGAGATTGAAGGCATAAGGTAAGGTCTTGTGCATAAGCTAGGGTTTTTGAAATAGGATTGTAGACCTACTTCAAGGAGGCCGAAGGTTTGAAGTAGAAGGAGGTCGAAGTGGAAGAGGAGCTGAGAAAAGGGAAGGAACAAAAAGTTGACTATAATTGTCTAAGGATCTCATCAAGGGAAACTTGTGTCTTGGTCTTGGAGTGGCAAATAGGTCAAGGGTCTTGGTCTTGGTATTCGTCAGTTGGAATCTCTATAAGAAGAAGAATTTGTTTGGGTTTTCCTCTCAAGTGGGAGAGGTTTTGGCGCTAGATGATAGTCTATATTTTGTGTCTCTTTCCTCTTTATGATTTATGCATTTGTAGGTGTTTGATGAAGAAGAACACTAATAACCTAATTAAAAGAAGATCCTAATCTAAAGAAGTAAAAAGCTTTCACAAGCAATTACTAATAGAAGAGAAATCAGTTAATTGCTATGCCCTAGATTTCTGAACATGGTATCAGAGCGAAGATGACTAAGTCAAGGAAGGGCATCATATCAAGGGACACTCAAGGATCAAATCTCAAGGAACACATCAAAGCGAAGATCATCTTGAAATCAAGAACTACAAAGAAAGCATCATTAGGAAGTCATCATTGATATTCATCAACAAGACTTCACCATCAAAAGGGATCTCCCTCTCCATGGATCAAGGATCGTTATTGAAGAAAAAACTCTTCATAAAGGAGAAGTTTTCTATTCTCTATATCATCATCAACATCAAAGAAGCAACAAGGAGAAGGAGCATCCTATCAAGTAAGTATATTTGTCAAAATGTCCTTTTGCAAGGAAAGCAACAAATTGGTTGGGGCTGCAAACTATCTTACATGGAAGAAGAGGACATATCTGAATCTCGTTGAAAATGAAGTGATGGAACATGTCAAAGGATCTATCACTAAACCAAGAAAAGAAGATGCTCAACAACTTGCAAAGTATGTGAAGGGGGAATTTAGGGCTCAAAGGTTTCTCATTGAATCCATCAACGATCCCCTCATCCCATATGTATCTAAACTTGAAACTTCAAAAGAAATATATGACAAATTGGTAGAGCTATATTTCGTAAGCACTGCAGGGGAAGTTGTCTCATTAAGGCAAAAATCTTCAAGTTGAAGTTGTCAAAGGAAGAAGGTATAGCCTCATACTTTATGAGGATATCTGAGATCATAGATCAACTTCAAGATCTAGAAGAAGTAATGTCTGACAGGGAAATGACTATAGTTGTACGAAATGCATTACCGGAAGAGTGGGGTAACTTTACTTCAAGTATTTTTGGGAAGAAAGCAGCGACTCCATTCCATTAGCTGTGGTCACTATGCAAGATTGAAGAATTCAGGTTAAAGGCAAAATATGACGTGGGATCAGGTTAAGCTTTATGCAGAAATTATTTACCGTTAATCAGGTTAAGCTCCTCCTACTTAAGCAAGTTATTAACTGAATAAATTCAAGTTAAAATCGAAGCAAAACACATAACAGATCTCCACCAATCTAGATCCAAAACAAGTTCATGCACACATAGACAAAGTGACATAATTATTTCTGGACAAATAGTCCCTGGAAAAACCCAATGCGGGAAAACCGGTCTTTGGCTGTTGGAGGCTTTTATTATTAAGAATTGTCTAAATACAACAAGCTTGGGATCCAGATCTGGAAAACCTGACAGAGAAATATTAGATCTACAGCTCACTGGCTGATCTAGGGCCAAAATAATGATTGATACACACCCTCAAACGGGATTTACAGAACTCAGTCAATATTAGGGCCTAGAAACCCCAGCGCTGCCCCTGAAAGCCTCTGCATTAGCCTCTGAAGCCCCTCTGACCCTCAGCGCTGCTCCGGAAGGGATTGCGTTACTGTAGACTGGGTGACACAGTCTCTACGCTGCCCCTTAGGGTCTCTGCGCAACCCTTGAGGGCTTCCTGCTAAAAAATCACGCTGTCCTTGGAGGGACTACGCTATCCTTGCTACTGCAGCTTTCCTTCTCCTCTGCGCTGTCCTCTGAGATGATCTCTTCCTCTTGTGTATTCTAGACCCCGGGATCAGATCATCCCCTTGGCCTAAATTCCCCTCTTTGCAGCTAAAGCACTTCTGAGTATTCTTAGCAAACCCTGCCCTAGAATCTCAGCTTAGCTTCAATGCTCTGCCTCTGTGTGTCTTTACAAATGACCCTAAGCATTTGCTTTATACTTTTCTCGTTGGGAAACCAACGACCATGATCAAATCTTGAATCAATGGCTAAGATTAAAAGAAATCTTGATCCATGTGACTTAAGACAATTTCATCACATGTTTAATTAAATTCACTTTAATTATTTAAGTTCCCTAAGTTTTAACTTAGAAAATACATTAAATAATTAATTAATTTAATATCTCCTAGAGCAGATGAAATTTCCCAAATCAATTTCTGGGTCTTGTAGATCAAGTGTACTCTAGTCCCTCCACAATTTGGGAGCTAGATCACAACTGATGCTACCCCAAATACAAAAAATCTCAACATGGATGAACATAGGAAAAATCAAAATTGGCATGGTTTTGACTACTTCATCATGTGTGAGTTCCTTGAACCAAAATAAATTCGGAAAGTGCACCAGAAATGGCTTCTTCATTTGAGGACTATAACCTTCTTTATCATGCCTTAGACACTTGACAAGCCTCTGGCTTCCTTTCACCTGTTCCAAGCTAAGTCTTTGTTCATGACATATGCGGTCTTGTACAAGATGATTATTGTATAGCCAATCTGGCATGAATTTAACCAAAGTTGATATCAATGAAATTCCTTGGAAATGGGCATCTTGCATCTGGCTCATTGTAGATTGTACTCCAACAAAATTATTCGTTGTTGAGATAAAAGTATCATCGTTGCTTGTTATAGATGGTATCCTAGCCGAATTCCTAGCGTTATCAGGCTTCTATGGAAATGCATGAGCCATTATCTTATCTGGTGACCTAGCGAGTTCCTTTCTTATGGGTTGCCCAACTTATGACCTGATGATATCCATGAATCTTGTAAAATGTTTTGGCTCATTTACTCCCATATCTCTAGAAATAAATTCTACCTCTGCCTTTCGTTGCACCTCTGTAGGACCAGTGTATGTATCCTCTATGGTCAAATCCTCAAGGATGTCACTTTCATCATAATCAACTCTCGAATCTTCTGGGGGCATGTCATGACTTCCATAATTTTTATCTTGTGCCCCTGGTTTATCATTGTTTGCAACCTGCTTTGCTTTGAGCTCCATGGCATGTTGGACAGATGCCTTAGTGCCATATGTTTCTTTTGAAACTTCGCGTTGACAATCCTGATCAATCACATCTTCACCCTCGCTTGTCTTCCCCTTTGTTGACTTGATATTTTCCTGTTGATTATTGTCGCTATTATCATTATCTTGCGTAAAAGCATCTCTTCTACAAAGTTCGATAATACATTTTGTGCTATACCCACATCATTAGAAAGGCCATTCATTTCGTTTCCATTGTTGTTGTTTTGTTGGTGACATGGCACTGCATCCTTTGTAAGTAGTTTATTTTTTGAGGGCATCCCATCATCAATTTTAATGCCCTTTATAAGCTCATCATCACCTAACAAAGGAGAGGGCATAGGTTTCTCAACGTCATTCTTAAGTAAAACTTTCTGTAAGGTCCTCATAGAAGGGGGAGGAAGAACTCGAGGTAGCCTAATTGAATGGCGTGATCTCCCAAAAGCAAACTCTTCAACCTCATAATTTTGTGTGTAAGGAAGAGCATATGGGATTCGATGATGCCTTTGAAATTGCCATGAATCTTGTTTGTCCTGCTCCCTTATGATATCAACATATCCATTCATTGCATTCTTAAGGAATTTAGTACCCACATTAGGATGATGTGCACTATCATCACCATAAATCCATTTATGATCACTTCGATAAGGCACCTGGTCATTCACTTGCATTGTTTCCAACCTCCCTGTTGTGGAAACAATTTTAGCACACCCACTCCCAGTGTCATCAAAGAGATCTCTGCATGGAAGTCCTCTTCTCCCATGCAATGGTTTCTGATCTTCACTGTAGTAATTAATTTTCTCAGGAACCATTGTGGGGAACATAAAAACTGACCCACTTCCATTTTCAGTCAATTCTCTTTCCTGACCATGGGGGTATTCCTGAAGCTTTGGGTTCCCTGGACTAACATCTGATTGATCCCCTAAAGAATTCGATGAGCACCCGACCATTCTGTTCCATTCTTACAATCTGTTAATGTTTTCTACTTGCAACTCTTTCAGCCTCCTCCAAGGGTCTGTTGCCCAAAAATTTACTTCCGGTTGTTCCATCTTTAAACACCATCCAGGTAGTTACAAGTTCTGCTCTGATATCACTGTAACAGACTAGGGAAATTTGGTCTAGGGTTTACAAATTTTTTATTTTTTATTTTTTGGTACAATGATCAAATTCTAAATATTCTTTGAACAATCAAATTGCCTTCCAATGATACGCTGTGTAATCAATAATATAAAATTTCAGCTTCGCAAGACAAATGATCCGGAGAATATGCAATTCAATCTTTTGCAAAGAACAATACTATGCCACAGATAGAATGATGATATATTCTACTCAGATCCAAAAATAAAATATGTAATCCAGTCCACAATTCTATTGTTTCGTCATAACGGAATTACGAATCTGCACAAATAATTAGAAGTCTACGCCTGCAATAATAAATTCTTGGAATCTATTGTTAAAGGAACGAGGCCCGAATTTTCTGTGGAGTTTGGCCTCTAACCTTGGATGCCCCCTTCCAATCAAGCTTGCACTTTTGAGCTGATCATCGCACACTATTTGGTCAGATTACTCAATTCTGACTATTCCACTATGATCAATTCGTGATGGAAGTTTGATGGACTGCGTGTCATTGTTGTGAAGAAATCTTAACTAACTATGGGCAGTTTCTGGGTGGGCTGCAGTGCCAGACACCTTCAACAAAATATTATAAATTCGCTTTGGAGAAATTGTTTACGAGCGAACTGCTTTTATCCAAAAACCGTAGAGTGTCCTCCTAAGTAGTGGCATATCATAAAAGTGCGTTAATTCCTTAAAACAATCCGTTGTACTTGAGAAGTTTTATCATTGACGTCAACTCTAGGAAAATACGAATGGTCGTCCCATAGATCCAGTAATCGATCGATTAACTCATGACCCTTTTGAGAATATTTGCTTCCTATTCAGAAATCCAGTGGCTGGAAGTTTATATTGCCTTCAGGATTATGGCCTTCGCTGGTCCTTTGCGTCTGATCCAAGGAGTCACCGAAAAATATTTTAATTGAATCCTCGGAGGAAATTCCCGACTAGGCTATGCGAGCTAATTGAGAATCTCCCAAATACCCTTCTTTCTGTCTGCCATGCAGATCCAAGCCCTTTTGTTTTCAAGACAAGATCATTGTGCCAAAACTGATTCGATTCATTCCAAGATAATAACCTGTGTCACTATAGAGTGGGGAAAATAGGAAAAATAAAGATGAAATAGATTTACCAACTAGGGTGGAATCTTTCACCACCGAAATTGATAGGATAAAATGGGTCTTAAAGCCCTCATAGCCTCAACCTCAAGAAAAACAGAGATAATGATCCAATCGAATGATGATTCAAAATGAATTCATCCTTTGTATATTTATAGATTTCCTAGAGGGGGCTTTTGTTCTAAAATGATTGAGTAAACATTACTCCAAGCCCCCATTTTGTGGTTCTTTGCCAAACTGCCCCAAAACTTGCACAACAGTGGGAATTTTTGGTTTTTTCCCCCTTATGGAGGATTATAGCCTATGGGGATCGACATGCTATTTCATCCTTGGTTTACTAATTTCTTGGGAACATTACAATGTACTAGCATATGGAACTCATATTTAATCAAGAGTACCAAGCCCTCTATGTACCTTGATGTTAGTGACATTGGTTGTCGAACTCCACTATCATGACCCTACTAAAAATGTACCCATCACTCAAACAAAATCTTGACTTGACATGCTACATTTTTTCCATCTTATGTTAATGCTTAGAGGATGATATTAATGACAAAGATCCCAAGATAGGCAATGATTTTGATGATATGTAAATATTTGTTGTAGCATAATTTTTTTGGATGCTAGAGGCCATCTAGAGCCTCTTTGTTGATGCATTTTCAGTTCAGAGATGGATTGCAATCGATGCTATTTTGGTTATGTGCACCCTTACATGCTATATAAGTGAGAACTTGTAACTTGTGGACCTGTGGTTGATGAAGATTATAACTACTACATGATTGATATTATATGGTTTAATCTATGTTTTTATGTTTTTATAACTAATTTATCATTATACATGCTTTTGTTGACATAAATGCATCAAAATATATAAAAATATATATTATATAAAATTCGCTGGCGACCTGGAAGCTTTTGAAAATTGTCGCTCCCCACTCCCGCTTCCGCTTCTACTCCCCACTCCCACTCCCACTTCCAAGCAACCTAGGTGGTATCCCCTATTCCATAAAGTTGCTAAGTGTGGTAAATTTTTTGTAATTTTGGCGTGGAGGTAATTTTTGCATTTTGGGAGCTTAGGAGATGTCAGTGAATGGGGCCCATGCTAAAAAAAAGAGGCAATACGTGTTGAAAATAAGGGTACCGGGGAGGTGTTTCCTAGTGCATTTATCCTTTTGGCCTAGGAAGGCACATTAATGACCCTTTTGTTTAGTGACATTATGAACTTTATTAATGTCAAGGAGCAAAGTACTTTTTTATGAGAGATGTACTATGGACTTTAATTTATTAAAATGACGTGTTATAAAAGTGACTTTATGAGAAAAGTACCAAGTACACTTTATAATATTACAGTGACTTTTATGTTTTAAAAGTGACTCTATTAGAGAAAATGTGCATATGGTACAAAAGATTAAAAAGTACTAGGAGGCTCATTAATTGAGGTGGACTACATGAGGGAGGGGGTGAATGGGGGACTTGATCTCATACCTTCATCTCATGGGCTGAGATTTAATCTCAGTGTTATGTATAAAATTATTGTATAATTTATTAAATTTAATTCCTAAACTAAGGGGCATGATCAAAGATCATGCCCCCTCATGTAATGGCCCCTGGGATGTATTTAAAGCCAGGGCCTGTCTTCATTGTAATCATCATTCAGTCAACTAATAAACATATATAAATCTGTTTTCTGTCAAAATTGAGCTTTTACCCTTCATATTGTATCATAGCTTTTGTGGTCCTAGGTATCCAATGGCTACAAACCCTAGGCACGCACTTTGCCAATCATCAAAAGCAATTTATAAAGTTTAGATGGGATGGGCAAAAATACAAGTTATATGGGTTCCAACCCCCTCAGAATCAAATTGTATCATCATACCTTATGATGACGCTGATTTGGAAGGAAGAATTAGCGTATGTAGTGCAGTGTCATTAGATGGAGATGTTGGCTTCATGATTGGTTAGCGAAGAACCATTTGAAGTTCAATAACCACCACCTGAAGTTTAAGAACCACCACCTTAAGTTCAAAGACTAATTCAAAAACACAAAAAGGTGTTCCAAGATATTCCTATGAAGATGCCTCTAGAAAGAGAAATCAAGCACATAATTTAAGTCAATTCAGGGTCAAACCCTGTCAACGTCAAGCTGTATAGATATCCACATCATAAAAGAAATGAAATCGAAAGATTAGTCGAAGATCTTACGAAGTGTGGAATCATTACAAAAGGTAGAAGCCCATACACTGCTCCAGTGGTTCTAGTTCGAAATAAGGATGGATCCTTAAACTGTGTGTATATTATTGAGGATTGAACAATGTAACAATTAAGAACAAGTTTCTGATTCCTTTTATAGATGAAATGCTAGATGAATTTCATGGAGCCCAATATTTTTCAAAATTGGACTTGAGATTGGGATACTACCAAACCAGAATAAGGCTAGAGGACATAGCAAAGACTGCTTTTCGAACACATGAAGGTCATTATGAATTTAAGGTAATGCCCTTCGGATTAACTAATGGTCCATATCTAAGGAAGTTTGTGTTAGTGTTCTTTGACAATATTCTAATCTATAGTAAAACTTGGAAGGAGCATCTACAACATCTGGAGCAAGTTCTCACTATATTAGAAGAACAATTCTGTGCAAAGATGTCCAAGTGCACCTTGGAAAGGAAGAGGTGGAGTACGTCAAACACATAATATCCAAGGAAGGAGTAAAAGTAGGTCCTAATAAGATCAAAGCTATAAAAGAATGGTCCAGACCAATTAACATCTCCAAATTAAGAGGATTCTTTGGGTTGACTGGATAGTATCGAAGGTTTATTCGAAACTATGCTCACGTATCTGCACCCCTAATAAATTTGTTGAAAAAGAACTCCTTCCAATGGGATGATAAAGAAGAAAAGTGTTTTGAAGACTTAAAAGTAATTATGTCCAAGGCACCTATATTAGCAACTCCAGATTTTTAAAAGCCTTTTGTAATTGAATGCGATGCTTCAGGTCATAGGAGCAGTTTTGATGCAAGATGATCATCCAATAGCATTTGAAAACATGAAGCTCAACAATCGAGAAATGCTCGCCATTATGGATGCATTAGCTAAGTGGAGACAATATCTCTTGGGAAGTAAGTTCTTAATACAAACATACCATAATAGTCTTCAACACCTCCTCCAACAAAAAACACTATCTACTGAACAACAAAAGTGGTTCGAAAAAATTACCACGTTCGACATGGATATATTGCATAAGAAAAGGAAAGACAATGTAGTAGCAGATGCTCTGTGTAAGAGATACTAAGAGTCATCATTGCATGCAATTTCGGTTGTAGTTCTAGAATGGCTTAATGAAATTTGAAGTGAATATGCAAAAGGTCCAGAAACAATTGCTACAATTAATAACCTTACTCAAAATTCAAAATTTGAATGGAAAAATGATATTCTATGGTGCAAGGGAAGAATTTACCTAAGTCCAAATTCCAAATTTAAAGCCAAATTTCTCAAAGCATCCCATGATTCACTGTCATCCAGACATGTAGGTTTCTTTAAAACATACTATAATGCATGCAAATCATTTTTCTGGAAAGGAATGAATAATGATATTTAAAATATGTAACAGAATATGATAAATGGCAGAGAAATAAAAATGAGAACATTATGACCCCCAGACTGCTCTATCCCTTAAATATTCCAAATCAGAAATGAGAAGAAATATCAATGGACTTTATCGAAGGATTACCCATGTCTGATGGCAAAGACAAAATTCTCATAGTAGTTGACATACTCACCAAGTATGCACACTTCATAAGAATGAAGAAATCAGACTTAGCAAAACAAATCGCTGAGACACTTTGCAAGAATGTCTACAAACTATGTGGGTTTCCTAAAGTCACTGTTACTGATAGAGACACCAAATTCAAAGGCAATTTTTGGAGGGAAATTTTCAAACATATAGGAACCTACCTCAACATGAGTTCAACATACCATCCTCAAACAAATGGTCAAACAAAATTTGTCAATAAATGTTTAGAAGCTCACCTACGTTGTTATGCAACAAACAAACAAAATAAGTGGGCTCAATGTTTACATCTCGCCGAACGCTGGTACAATTCCACTTACCACACTTCCGCGAAAATGACTCCATTTCAAGCTCTATACTGTTATGAACCTCCTAAATGGAAAGACCTTGGCATTTTCGAGACAAAACTTCCAGCAATTAAAGATCAGTCAGAAGAAACCCAGAAGGTTTTCCAAGCACTAAAGGAAAATCTAAATATTGCAAGGAATCGTATGAAGTAGCAGGCTGACTGAAACAGAACAAAGAGAGAATTTGAAGTTGGAGAATGGGTATTTGTTAAACTTCAACCTTACAAGCAATTATCCTTAAAACATAAGGAAAAAAATAAATTGGCACCAAAATTCTATGGACCATACCAGATTATCAAAAAGATCAGCCAAGTAGCATACAACTTAAATCTTTGTGATAAAAGTTGTGTTCACAACATTTTCCATGTATCTTGCCTTATAAAAGCACTTAGCAAACACCAATCAGCATAGACAACACTTCCGACTTTAGATGACGAAGGGAGGATTATTTTAGAACCAAAAGGAGTCATCACTGTTAGGGAAAAGAAGTTGCAATCACGAGTAACCAAAGAATCCTTGATTAAGTGAAAGGACTTACTAGAAGAAGAAGCTTCTTGGGAGACCATAGCATTCCTTCAGTAACATTTTTGGTTACCTATGCTTTGAGGACAAAGCATTCTTTCGAGAGGAAGGCAATGTTATGTATAAAATTATTGCATAATTTATTTAATTTAATTCCTAAACTAAGGGGAATGGTCAAAGATCATGCCCCCTCATGTAATGGCCCCTGGTCTGCATTTCAAACCAGGGTCGGTCTTTATTGTAATCATCATTCAATGAATTAATAAATATCTATAAATCTGTTTTGTGTCAAAACCGAGCTTTTACGCTCCACTCGGCCCTTGATTTCTAAGGGTTAGGGTTCTCATTGTTTGAAGATACACAACGGGAAAAAGGAGAGAAGTGAATATTATTATTCTCATGAAACTTGAGGAGAGGAGCAAGGAGGAGCAAGGAGGACGAGTTTGCAGGTCAGAGAAAGAGGAAATTGAACACCAAAGTCAAGCCGGGGTTTAGTAGTAGACTAGCACGAATCTTGAGAATTTCGGGCTAAGCTAGCAGGCCGAGTTTTGGGTGTTTGCTAGCCGAGATCAAGCCAAAACTCAACGTGGGTTTGTGGAGAAGATGGAAGAGAGTCTCAACGAGTTTTTAGCTGTGATTAGAAGTTGTTCGAACTTGTTAGTTTTAGCCACAGTTTCAGTGACAGGGCCGAGATATATGGGGATCTGTTTCTACTACCTTTTGTGATCAGAGTACCGATTTCCAAGGGTAAAAAGGGTGTGAATCCCAAGGTTATTGCAGATAACACTGTGGTACAAAATTCTAAGCATATTTCTGCTTAGTTTGGCTCGATTTTCTAGACAGAGTTGGGAGGAGGCAAATCAGATCCGTGTTTTATGACTGTGTGGATGCTCAAATTTCTATGTAATCTGGCAGTGTCTTCTTCAAGCCAAAAGGTAGATAAGTGGATTTTCTCTCTGCTGTACAAATTTCCTTGAGAGCAATCAAAATACTCATTGAAGATTGGTTTTCCCCTTGTGGGTTTTCCCAGGGTCATTAGACCAAAAATATTGTGTAATTTTTTAGTGTGCTTGCTTGCATTTATTCTTATATCAACTGTGAAAACAAAAGAGGTAGAGTAGTTCTATATTTATTCTTCTATCAGTCATATGTCATGATGGAGTTATGTAAATTTTTGTAGATGTTCTATGCTTGAAGCAACTTTACTTTTCTTACAGCGATCACACAAGTAGTTAAGTAAAATGCTGATAGAACATATAAGTGGATCTTATAGAAGACAAACTAGAAACAGAAAAATGTGATGGTGCGTTACGGCGGTCAACAGGATGCTTCAACCAGCAAAGTCTCCTTGATCAGCCAACCCAGAATGTGTCACAACAATCCTCCAATCAGCTACCGAGTCAACCCAAGTCAACTCCAGAAAAGTCAACGTTGTCCAAAAAAGTCAACGCAGGGCAGCAAGCTAAAAGTCAACGCAGCAACAGTTTGGTCAACCCTTTGACCTCGATTTCTGTGCCAATGTGTACGGCCTCTCAAAATCGAACTCTCCAACAAGTTTCAGCCCTTTCAGACCATGCGTTGACCAAAGTCAACGCTGGTCAAACTTCCAGCAAAACCCTAGCTGCAGAAATTTGTCCTTCCCTTCAGCCGTACAGATTTCGTCCTTCTTCTCCACACGTGTGGGCTGAACTTGTCCTCCAATGAGCTCGTACTAAATCAGATGAGAGAAGAAGATGTGAGTTGAGTTGTTGTGAAATGCTCTCCAACTTTGCCTGTATTTATATCCATCATTGGGGTGTGACACACATCTGCTGGGGGTGTGAAACCTTAAGGCCGACCTGCACATATAATTTATTATAAATAATAAATTCAAAATAAATGTTCTGCTCATCGGATTAAGATATATTTTATATGGATTTTACACCTCTCCGAAAGAGGAATCCAACAAAAATATCAGCCTCTTAATCTGAGCATCACAACATGGAGTTTGGACCTAGTTGTCCAAATTTAACAAGTTAGCACACTAAATGTCCAAGGTACATTAAATATCAACATTGCCTCATGCTAATGATGAGGCAATGTTGATATTTAATGTACCTTGGACAAGTGGTTTCCCATGGGTTAGTCTCTACCTAGGGAAACGTGCCCAAAATAATTCTTTTCCTAAGTGTGACTTTATAAAGTGAAAGTGACTTTATAAATGGAAAAGTCAATATTAAATTATAAAGTGAAAGTGACTTTATAAGTGGTAAAGTCAATATTAAATTATAAAGTGAAAAGTGACTTTAGACATAAAGTATAATGTGGGTACTTTATTTATTGGGTGAGTTAAAAAATAGAAAGTGAGAATTAAATGCACATTTATTCTCATCTCTTGATCTAAATGAATCTGAGCGATTGGATCTTAGGGTTGCCCAAAAGTCATTTAGTGAAGCAAAAGGGGGAAAAGAAAAGAGATTCTGCATTCATTCATTCTTCATGAGTAGATTGGAGAAAGGAAGTTGAGAGCTGGAGAAAAGTTTTGAAAGAGAAATTTGTTGGAGCAAGTTGAAGGTGTGATTTTTGGGCAAAGGTGAGCACATAAATCAAGGCATAGAAGACAACAGAAGGTATAGTTCGAACAACATTTAATGCTGTGAGCTGCATGCAGTTCGAGGGCTGTTTTTGAGCAATTTTTTTTTTTTTTGAAAAAGAAAAATCCATACAGTAAAGTCCGCGTCCGTACAACACTGTTTCAACTTCAAGTGGGTATGGAAATAAGGCAAAGTGGGCACGATTTTCAAGGAGTTTTGGGCTGAAGAGATAAGTTGTATCTTGCTGTTTTGTTTTGTTGGCAAATGATTTTTCTTGAACTTGAAAGATAAATAAATTTGAAGAGCTCTCTAATAGGTTTTCCTCGGAGAAGATTGAAGGGGTTTTTCCTGGGTCTAAGTTGATAAAAAATCTGTGTATTTTTTATGTGTTGCTGGTCTGTTTATTTCCATATTTATTTTCAGCATGTGTTGATTGTCCCATGTGTTTTAATCTGAAAATTTCATTTCCAGAATTCTATATGTTGAATGTAAGTTAATGGGAAAGGGCATTTAACTGAATGGGAGTGATAAGGTGAAATTAAAACCGGGTTGGAATTGCAGGAAACTTTTTAGTCATCAAATTTCAACAAGCAACACTACGTTATAGGTGGAAAATTTGATGCGAGGATAGAGCGTAACTACGTAGTAAGCATCATAGGAGATTGATCAACTGCTTGAGTAGTGGGTGTTAGTCTTGATTTCATCTTGCATGCTGTCCTCATTTTTAGTTTCTTCTTAACTATGTATGATTCTATGACTTTGACATAGTTTGAAAGTTATGGGGATACAGTATGGTATTGAGCAAAGATCCTTGAAATGTATGAAGCCACCTTGTGGACATAGATCCAAATCATGAAAAATCATGCCTCTTATGTAGAAGATTGCGAAAATATGGACAGAAGTGGTTCAACCCTTACTAATGTTGATGGAGTTTGGAGTTTGGACATATAAATGCCACATGATAAAAGTTTGTACTAGTTCGCTACCTTGAGAGAGCTTTGTTTCTTTATAGTGCTTTATCTTCTTTATAGCGTATCCATCATTGTTATCTCATATTATTCTTTTAGCACATGCATATTTTGGAGATGCTTTATGCATTATTCCCTGAGAACAATGCACCAATCTGCATGGATGTTAGATGTAAATGAAAACTAAGATGCATACAAGAAGAGCTGTCGACATAAGGTTAAGGTTGGTGACTGGAGTAAAGCATACCATGCATTCATATAGGATGTAAGAGGAGAAAATGGAGCTTCATGAAATTAGAAGATGGGAATTGTAAGTTTTAGCAATCAGTTATTAACTTTTCCAAGATGAAAATGCTATAAGACACGGAGTTTGTTGTCATTTCATTCAAAATACACTTCTCAGTTGCAAAGGATAATTGTTATTAATTGATGTATATCTTCATCCTGGGGGCTTTCACTGAATGCTCTGCTCTTGACTATTGGCTCTTCATGACATAAAAGCAACCCTTTTGAGTAATAAAGGAGTATAAGTCGGTTTCGTTTTGTTGTATTTCTTTAGTCATTTACTGTGAATGTTTTTATATTTTTCATATATCTGTGACACTAGTGTGTACATTATGGTTTGGTATTATTCCTTGATCATTGTTGTACCAAGAATTTCTGATTGGTCTCATTTGCTTCTGCAACGGTAGTGTATTTATCAAAGCTGTTTAGTAGACATGAAAAACAAATTTGGCCTGCTCAACCCTCTGCTTCTGATAAATTTGTTAGATGTTCACTATAATGCCTAGAAAAAGATTTTAAAGAGACCAGATGATATCCTTTTCTGAAGTCATTGCTAGTTGATATTTTGCATACCAGTGGCCTGTATCTGTACTTTGGAACTACATCCTTTACTTCTAATGTATTGAAAGAATTTTAAGAGCAACAATGTTTCTTTATTTCTGGCATCTGTACTATTGTCAGTATGGAGTACTCTTGTAACTGGGATGATATGCTTCTTTGACATTATTGATCGTTGAGTTTTGTATGCCAGTGACCTACATGTCTAGTTCAGAACTATATCCTTTACTTCTGATGTATTTTAATCATTTCCAAAGTAGGAACTTTATTGTATTGCTTGCTTTTGTTCTAATTAAGTATGGCATAATGTAATGACTATCATATCATTGATATTTACATTTCAAGCATTTTCAAATTAATGACAATAGTGGCTGGCAGTATCTGTATTCTTTGTATTTGTCTATGATGACATATCATCATTCCTTTTATTTTTTTTGGCATCTATAATACAGCAGCTCGTGTGGCAAATCTATTGCCTTTAGCTATATACAAAAAAGATGTGTTTGTTTTGTCTTTCTAGCAAGTCAGATATGTTTTACATTTGAGAGAGTTTGATGTCTACTTTGTAGAAATAACTTCGTTATTCATGGCAACACTTGTGCAGAGCGTTGCAGATTACTAAATGCATCAGATGATACTGGTTTGGAACTTGATGGGGGCACTGGACACAAGAAACCACCTCGGAAGGCACGGAAAAAAGTTCAAATGTCTCATGACAGTATCCTTGTCAATCTGAAATCAGCCACAAAGTATGGTTATGGTATTATCATATCTGTTTTATGATATTATTTATTTCTAGTTCACAAAGGTCAACATGTTTAGCGTTTATAAGCTTAACAGGTTCGTGAGAGGTTAAATTTGGTCTGTAGTTTAGGATGAGTGTGTTTGCACTGCACTTGTCTATGAAATTTATCACTGGTTAAGTCAGATAGTTTTGG
Organism: Pinus albicaulis; assembly: GCA_034641835.2. Taxonomy (NCBI): domain Eukaryota; kingdom Viridiplantae; phylum Streptophyta; class Pinopsida; order Pinales; family Pinaceae; genus Pinus; species Pinus albicaulis. Next base: position 745,344,702 of record CM076577.1, read on the forward strand.
TGTTTGAGAAATCAGCTTGCAGCATGTATAAAAACACCATATCGTGCTTAGGATTTTAGGGTTGTGACAACTACACAATGTAGGTGTGCACATGTGATTTGAATAAATAGATCATATAAGCAATATTTAGGAGTAAAGAAAATGACATGGCCTTCTAATGAAGATCAATAATTTTCGAATTTACAAGGTGGTCACCAAAATGGAGCTATGAAGCCCACACTAGCAATGATTCCTCCACACCTGATAATCACTTCATTTCGAAAACTAACTGGTTCTAGGCAACCTGTCAGTTAATGATGATCCTTAAGATAACTTATAAAATAACTTAATGTATGTTGGTCGTAGGTGCTTTAATTACAATGGAAAGAAGACAACAAAATAGACCAAAGTCATGACTGGAAATAGAAATTAAGACACATATATAATGCAGGCTGTAAAATTATGAAGGTTGAACAAAACTGTTAAAGTGGTAACTCTTAATAACGCGTTAGGAGTCCTGATGTTAGATGGTCACAGTAAATGATCTAATGACCCAACATTAAATATAGGTTATTTGAGGAGGTAGTTACATAACTTATCACATGATGTGTATAAAACACTTACAGTGATGTATTTAATGACTCCATTAATAAATATTACATTCCCTGTACATATCTCCCTTTCTCATCTTTATGGTTGTGTATCTCTAAATACCAACATGGTATCATCGCAATGACACTGCCAAGAATGTAGTTGCAAATATTTAGATGGGGGACTCTGTAATCAATGAGTTTGTGGGCTCAGTAAGTTTTTTTATTAAAGTTCAAAAACATTAGAAAAGTTTTTATAGTTTATAAAATGAGAATGTCAATGGAATTGTGGTTCAACAGTGGATATGATGGCAAGTGAAGGCACCCACTAAGATTCAACTCCCTGAAGAGTTGAACAACTTTAAGCTTAATTAGCACTAACAACACCTTATTTAATATTGCTAGGACCAAGGACTACTAAAATATTATTGGGTGTTACTAAGTGTAAGAAATCCATATTGCAATGGGTTTCACTTCCGTTAGTTGATACCATCCACACAGTACACCATGCGAGCTATCTATACTTAAAACAGTGGATACACTAAATAGATTCTGCAACCTTATTGTATAATTTCAAATAAAGCCAAGTGAATTGTGAGAAATATTGTCATACATTTTTGTTGCAGGAATGGATTTTATGAACACAACGTCAAACACACTGTTCATAAAATCCATGCTTCACAAAGTTCATTACACTTTCTTTTGAACTGTGAATTTTAATACAGTTCAAACTAGGCAAGCAATCTGCTCTTCAAGAAGCGGACAGACTAATTGGATTCAGCATTTTCCCTATGACAGCTGGTTATATTTGCAAGGAAATGGTGAGATTCTCATGAATTTTGCTTGTAATGTTTACTGGGAGAGAGTTGTCTTTTGTCTGCAGTTAGGAAGGAGGCAAGGACAATTGATGCTCTGCTTTACCATGTGTTTTTAACTTTATACTGATGTCCAATGTCTATGTGGCCCATCGATAGCAAATATACGATAATTGTATACAGCTGGTTATATTTGCAAGGAAATGGTGAGATTCTCATGAATTTTTGCTTGTAATGTTTACTGGGAGAGAGTTGTCTCTTGTCTGCAGTTAGGAAGGAGGCAAAGACAATTGATGCTCTTCTTTACCATGTGTTTATAACTTTATACTCATCTCCAATGTCTATGTGGCCCATCGATAGCAAATATACGATAATTGTATACAGCTGTTTATACTTGTGTAAAAATGTTTAATTTGGTTATCATTGATAATTTCATCCAAATTTAATAGGTTAGTAGAGACCGTGGGAGCCCTCTAGTTATATTGGAACCTTTTTGATCTTCAGACAGTATAATTTGTAGTAATTACAATAACAGAAGCTGGTGGAGCATAAATGTTTGAAAATATAGTACAAAAGGACCAAGTATGATGCAGCTATATCTCCAGCAAAATAAGAACTTAATTTTGAATAGAAATAAGTTGATGAATATCAAAGTTTTCTTCTCTTGATGCCTTCTGCTGCTTTAGTTTGCTTTTATTGGTATGCCCATAAAGGTGAGGTCTGTATCGGTTGGTCCTTAACTTATAGTGAAAGACCAAGGTTTGACAGCAGGAGATCAGGAGATATCAGAATCTTTAGATGGGGATGATAATGCTGCTTCAGAATCAGCAAATGTTGATGATAGTCAAACAGGAATTGCTTCTTCTATTGGTAGAGAAGTGAAAAGTAAGCCAAACTTCATGGTTATCTTCAAATATGTCGATGCTTTTTAATTTTTTTCTTTTTTCAAATTTGACGTTTTAAGTATGCTTGGTTTTGCTCTATATAATCATATTATCCAGTGTTTAAGAATTTCTACATTTAAATGCTTATGAGATTTTTTTTTAATTAACATTATTTAAAAAAATCTTACAGAATGACTGTTACAAGCACAGAAAGATGGTCATTGTTCAAAATTTTTGGGAATGAAATGTTAACTGCTATATGAAAATTTCTAAATTCTGTAGCAAAGGCATCGTCAAATGTGTTGTCTCATTTGCTCTTGCTACAATAGTCAAAATTTTGACTCACGTGCTTGTCTCCCAGCTATTCTCTGTTCTGTTGTATAATTCAGGAGCGGTAACATGATAGATTAAACTCAAAAAACTCATGAATTGGAGGTTAAGAAATATAATACATCCATATAGCCCTGTTTGTCCATATCCCACATGCTAGATATGACATATACGTAACATGCTGCCTGCATGTGTCAGACACAAGTTTGACGTTGTTGTGTTATACAACAACCCCCCATTTATTTCTATAAATAGGGACCCTTGAGAAATAAATAAGAAATTCTTTTTATAATTTCCTAAAAAAATAAAAAAAACTTAGAAAATAAATATTTTTTGTTTTTTCCTTATTCTTTTAAAGTGCATCGCATATCACATATCTTATTTCAAAAAGACCCATAAAACGTAAAATATGCGAATCGCGATATGCGCTCAAACTTCTCTGAAGATATGATTTAAAACTTCGCAAAAAGCCTCAATCATCTTTATGTTTACATTTTCGCACCACACTTCACTTAATCAATAAAAGCTTTAAGAGAAAAATGATATAAGTCGCGATAATCGTGGACTCAACAAGCAAATAAACCAATAAATATAAAACCCTCGGCTATCGCGGTCACTTCAGTTGTTCGCAATTCGCATTTTTCTTAACTTATAATATATGCTTAATCGTTATCCCATAAAAGTTGTGATCTGCAATTTGCGCAGATCGCATTTCGCAGCGTTTAAGGGTAAGTATCACAAAATATTGTAAGTTATAATCTGCGATATGCGCATTAACTTCATTTAATGAATCAAGCGTGTAAAGCAACTTGTCTTGTATCAAAATGAAATTTAAGATCTTAACGGCTTATAAGTGATTGATAGATCTTACGTGTAGAGATATGTGAAATATTAAATAAGAAATTATGAAGGATGATTGATGTTATATTTCAAAAGATTGATATCTTCTCGCGTGTGATTGAAGTAAATGATCGATTTATTTATTTAACACTCCATACTTGTAAAAATTCGCTTTGCTTTCAGAAAACCAGTTAACGGATTGAAGAAGAGCAAAATGAGCAAAAAGGGTAAAGAAATGTCTCAAGCGTCGTCCATAGAAGACACATATATGTCTCCATTATTCTCAGATACCCTTTGCAACAAAGACTGCGGTAGTTCGACATGGGAGGAAATGTATAAACTCTTTGAAAATGAAGGACCAAGGGTGATAAACAAAGTTTCTTTAACAGACACTGCTTCTACCTCTGATGAAACTCTGTTTGACGTTACATGTTCATATATTCACAGGATAGCTGCAAGACCAAAGATTCTTCCTTATACAAACATGATTAAGTGGGCAATTGACCACTTAAATATCAAAGATAGAATGTTCAAGAATTTGAGGGGAGAAACTATGGGTTCTTTTAGGGCAAAAGATTTAACAGCAATGTACCATCTACCACCCCCGCAGCAAAAATACGACAAAGAATATTTGCAAAATTTTAGAGGAGAACATCCAAACCTTATCAAAGTCATCCAAGAATGGAAGGATAACCAGGGGAAATTGAAACAAGATAAGTTTGGTACGTACCCAATTTCCCAAATTCCTAATCCTTGCTGTTATGTTGCTAGTATGTTACGTAGATTATTTTCCAAACCAGATAGCACTAGATTCTTAAGAGACAGGGTTCCCCTAATTGACGCAATCGTCAATTCATCTATTCTGAATTGGGCAGACATTTTATCCAATAACCTAGCCAAGCATATAATCAAATATAGGAATAAAAGAAGTATTTCACTAAGAGAAATATCTCCCTTTTATATGTTTGCATATGTCATGGATGCTATTTGTTTTACTTCCAGTTTTCCCACCATGGGATGGAAATGGACCACCAAGGACCCTACCCCAATTCACATCTACCACAGAGAGCTCTGGGATTCAGATTTTCACTTGCATTTCTATAAAGTCTGTTATGGAGTCATATTGCCTATACATCAGATGATTTTTAACAAAAGGGCTCCTAGGGTTTCTGAAGAAGCCAATGTAGACATTCTTCCAGTAGCTAGATGGTTTGCTGAAGAAAATTTTACATATATTAGAGTATTTGGGAGTTATGCTTCTCCCCATGTTTTACCCTATTATGTTCCCGATAGGTTACTTGCAAAAGAAATAGCCTATCAGCTTGTCAATGGTGTTACAAAGCAGCTGAAGGATGCTAAAAAGGATATTTGGCCTAATTTCCCTCTACAATGTGGCACCTTTGCCTTGTCTAATATCGGCCATACTAACAAAGAGGTTCCCAAGATTCAGTTACTGAAATTGGCATTTATGCCAAGAAGATTATATGATCCCAATGATGTGATTAAAGATTACATCACAAAGCATAAGATGAAGCCTTTTACAAAAGAGGAAGATGGATTTGATGATCTCTTCTAGGGCATGGAAAATTTCTCAGATATTATCAAGTATGTATCTAGTCAACTAAGTCAAAAGGATGCTGAAGCTTTTCAAGCATACATAAACAAGAGACTAGAAAAAGTTCCTCTAAATTTGTTAACTATTGAAGATGAAAATAAACACACTCCAAGTGTTAGTTTGGATGATGAAATAAAAGAAATGTCTGAAGACGAATCAGGTCAGTCACAATAACAATCTGATAATTCGGATCATTCTGAAAATGAATCCGAATCTAGGAAGGAAAACTTAGAAAAGACAATTGACCAAGTCATTCAAGAGATAGAAACGCTGGTGGAAACAAGAAATAATGGGACAGAATCAAATTCTGAAATAGTTTAGCACAGTTACAACATGCTAGATCAGTACAGTTTACCGCAAGCAAAATATCTTATTAATGAATGGGAAGAATTTTCTGAAGCAATAAAGACTCCCAAAGAAAATCCCAAAACTGATCAAGCAACAAGTTTCCAAACACCAGAACATCCACAAAAGATAATGGAGACTGTCAATCCACTACAAAGAAATCCAACAATACATGAGAAAGAAATCATACCGGCCTACCCCACAGATCAGATAGTTTTACAGATTGAAGGCATTCCTTCATTAGATATTTTCTACAGTCCAAGTTACAAGGCTGTAGTTAAAAGAAATAAAAGAAGGAGAATTGATGAAGCAACTCCAAAGCCTACAAATGAATCAGTTGATGTACTGTGGAAGGATTCCTCAGAAGATCCCACTGAACATCTAATTAAATTATCACAGTATGCAGGGGCATATGCTAACGCTACTGTTGATAAAGCTACTGAGGTTAGAATGTTGTTAAAGCTAAAGGAACCCAGAGTACAAGAATTAGAAAAGTTGTTGAAAGAAGAGAAATCCAGTTCCAGTGAAAAAGTAAAAGAAAATACAACCCAATTTCACAAAGATATGTAAAGCCTCAAATTGCAGCATCAGACAGAGTTAAATGAAAAACAGTCACAACTAGAAATAGCAATGACCAAGTTACAGAGTCAACCACAATTAGAACAATTTGTCAAAGAAGCACTTGATCTAAACACTAAGTTAAAGAAAGAACAAGAAGTGTTTTGTCATCAAGCCTCTGTGATTGATTCTTCTTGTGATTCAATTAAAAGAATGATCCAACAGATAGAAATTCAGAAATTGGAATGTGAAAGACTTGAGAAGAAAATCGAAGAGCACATTCAATGGCAAGTTTCAGATTTGGGAAAGCAAGCTAATCTACCTCAAGTAGATAAGCTTCACAAAGAAATGTTATTCACAAAATGGGAAGCGCAAATCAATCAAGCAGATAAAGCAGCGACCAAGACATCCAGGATATCAAATGAGATCATTGAATCTATATGTGAACAACTGTCTAAAACATAACTACTTAAGGAAAACACTCCTAATGTGTTTTTAGAAACAAGACAGGTAGAAATGAAGTGGAGACAAAGAGCAGATACACAGGAGGAAATGATAAAAAAGGTAAATAAGTTTGATCAGGAAAATTACTGGAATTTTCTGATCAAACCTTACCATCAACATCAAACTCTTCTATCTCTTACAGATTCAGCAAAAAGATGTCAGTCAGTCATCTCAAATGCTATTTTCAAGGGACAGATCCAATCACGGATATCACAGCCAGCTCAACTCAAAGAAATGTTAGATATTTGCCAACTTCGTGACCACATTCAGAAATAAGGGCAGGATTCGCAAAATTAGAATTGTTAGTTTAAAATTCCTAGATTGTTGTTTAAGTTAGCCTTTTGAGGAAGGTTGTTTGAAACCTCCTCTATATTTTTGTAATAATCTATTTTAGTTTATAGTTAGTTTAGTATTTAAACCCTTCTCACGCATTTAGAGAAGGGTCCAGAAATTTGTCAAAAACATTTGCAAAGAATGCACTATTGTAAGTTTGTGAATGCTTTGATGAATTAATGGAACACATTCTGTTATCTTTTAACAACTAAAGTTGTTTAACTGATGTTGCACTACTGTACTCTTTAAATTGCTCGAAAGTGAGAAGGAACGGATTCATTGCTGTCAGTTTACATGAGTAGGACTTTGTACATATGGTACTTTTAGTCACTTGTATTAAGTCTTATTTCATAAATTGATAGTTATCTTTTTATTGCATTGTGTATTTGAAATGTCATCATATATAAATATTACATGCACTTCTGTTCTAATATTTGGATATGGTTTCTTATTGAATATGTAATCACACTGATAAATGCGATATATCTTTCACAATTCTTCTATGCAAACTACTTTATTAGAAGAATTGTTTTACATAATTTTCATCTCTTTCAACTATTAAATGATCTATATTACTGATAGATGAAAGATATCATTTTAGATCGCATAAAGGAAAAACACCCCGGGTATATATTCGATTAAATAGTTTTAATAGATGCATATAGATTAAAATCATTATCCATTTGCATGCTATATTCACAACACCCTCATAAACATCCTTATTGAGAAACTGGTCCCATTATCCCCAGTCAGAGCCACTATACCAAATAGAAAAGGAGTTGTTTTAAGGTCTGGACCAGGTGGTTTTCCCCCATGTTTTGACCACAGAATTCCGAGGCCTCAACATATTGACGCTAGAGGGAGGGCCAAGTGAATGGCACAAAGATCTGATCAATCTAAAGGTCGATTAAAAAATCTCTCTCCCTCTAGATCCCCATCAACTTCTAGAATATTATCTAGATTCTCATTATAAAATTTGAAACTGATCATCTTTCTCCTAAGTCTCCTAGTGATACTCAAACTATACTATTTCCCGAAATTCAACAACATTCCCTAGAAGTTCAGTCTTTGATAGAAAAGTTAGAAAAAGTATCTATTTCTGCTGAAAACCTGAAACTTCTCAATCATCGGATCTTAGTATTTCATCTTCTTTTCAACCTTGAAGAATATTAACTCAATCAGAAATAAAAAAACAGGGATTCTCCCTTTTGAATTTCCTATCAATAGTACTCGGAAGAAGTTAAAGAGGGCTCAATCAGAATCGATCACTAGCGAAGTCTTATCCCATTCACCCTCATTCCCTCTGCTCACTTCCACAAATTTCATTCCAATAGTCGGTATCACTTTCACTAGTTCCAATACTCAAAATACTGGTCCCAGTACTCGACCTACCTCTTCATCAATTCACAATCAACCCATTCATAATCCAATGGCAGGTCAAGTTCCTTCACCGAATGTAAACCCATGTGGTAATCCAGGGGTTGTAAACATGCCTGCTCCTCTTCATGCTTTGCCTAAAAATCCGGAAAGATGGCTACCAAAATTTAACCCTAATGATGGTCTTCCTGCAGAAGAACATATTCATAATTTTATGTTAGTTGTCAATTTGAATGCAGTAGTTGAGGAGGATTGCGTTGTACGATTATTTCCATATACCTTAAAAGGATCTGCAGGATCTTGGTATTTTTCATTACCCGCTCGCTCCATAACTAACTAGAATATATTTGAAGAACAATTTCTGGCTAAGTTTGGAGATGATAGAACTACTGCTACTCTTATCAATGAATTTTCAAATCTTAAAGCTAAACCAGGTGAGAAGATAAAAGATTTTAATTCAAAATTTAATAAACTACTCAATAAAATTCTTGTTACAGCAGTTCCTGGTGCAGAAGTTCAAATTGAGTGGTATATTTCATCTCTTCCATCTAATATAGCTATTTTCGTTGACAGAGCAAAACTAGCCATTCTTGCAGAGAATATGAAAGAATCTCTATCTGTAGAGAAGCGCATAACTGCTCTTGAGAAAAAGAATTCTCAGGAAGATCATAAATCAAAGAAAATATCTTTCAAAGACGACTCTAAGAAAAAGATGCCAAAGGATCCATTCGGTGTAGAAGGTCTTCAAAAAGTTTTGAAAACCATGACCAATGAGATGGTAGATATCAAAAAACAAGTTGTTGAAAATTCAAATTCAAATTTTTTTCAGAAATTTCAAGAAGAAACAAACCTCTACTTCTCAACCTCCAAACATTATATCTAATGTAGAATCAGATCAAGAAGAGGAGGAAGAACAAACAGAGGAAGAAGAAGATGACAAAGAAGAAGAAGTTGAACTTAATGGAATGTGGGATTTTATCCTATCAAATGAAGAACAACTTGAAGCTTTCCCTGTTAGCACACGTAGAAAAAAGAATACTGAAGCAACACAGCCTAGTCAACAGCAAAAAATTTCCATTGCTGCTAAAGACAAATCAACAAACAAAAAGTCTAATTCAAAGGCTACGCAAAGAAATCCTATTACATCATAATCTCTACCTATATCTAAAACAATGGTTATCTCAAATACCATTGAGTATAATATAGTTGAAGACATGAAGAAAACTAAAGCAAATATTTCAATTCATGAGTTTACCAAATTAAAGCAACAACAACAAATCTTACTCAGAGAATTAAAAGCTGTTCTTGCTTCAAACTTACTTGCTCCAGTAATAGTGCAAGCTGCTAATGAAACAGGTAAGCCACCTTCTCCTTCAGTAAAAATAGATGCTTCAGATCTAATTAGGATAGGTGACCGATCCATCTCTCATACTCCCCATTTCTTTTAACCTATGAGATCTATAACAAAAATGTTCATAATTGTTTAATAGACTCAGGGGCTTCTTTGAATATAATGCCAAAATCAGTTTGTGCTAAATTAAACATTACTTCTCAGAGTTCTCCAGTTCATATAGTACAACTTGACAGAACTAGAGTAGAAGTGGTAGGAGAATTGAAATCCATTTCAATCAGATTGTTATCAAATCCTCAAGTTGTTCAGATAATTGATATTTTGGTTGTAGGCATTCCTGAATTTTATGGTTTAATTCTAAGTCGTGACTGGTGTGAAAAACTTCATGGTTATTTTTCGATACACTGGTCACATATGTGGTTACCACATAATGGAAAGCCAAATCAAATTCGAATTGATTGGGAAAAGTTTATGAAACACACAATGACTGACCCTGAAGAACTTAATGAGCTAGTAGCTTTCAATAATAACCTTATTGGAAACTATTCTTCACAGTCATTTTTAGGAAACTTTAATGCTCAACCATCTCCTTTCTTTGATAATGCAGTTGTATCTCAGATTGAGAATTTTTCCTAGCCAGACAATTCTAGATGTATTAATTTTTTCAGATAGAGAAATAATTTATTCTTTGTTTTGGACGCTTTATTTTGACGGTTCTAAATCTTAAGATGGTGCAGGAGCAGGGTGCATTTTAATAAACCCAGAAGGCGAAAAGACTATGTTGCCTACCGATTAGAATTTGATTGTACCAATAATGTAGCAGAGTATGAAGCATTGGTTCAAGGATTATTGAAAGCTATTGATTTAAACATCAAATATATTAAGGTTTTAGGAGATTCAAAAATCATAGTTAGGCAAGTGAGAGATACTATCCATTGTAATTATGGACATTTAAAACATTATCAATCATTAGTCCAAGAATTAATTACTCACTTCCTAGCCTTCAACATTTCTTCTATACCTCGAATTCAGAATGCTAGTGCAGATTTACTCGTTAATGTAGCATCAAAGTTAATCCCATCACAAGAATTTAGTCTTGATAGATTTTCTATTGAGTTGATTTTTAGACCATCTATTCCTGATAATATCACTAATTGGAGAGTATTCAATAATGACTCAAATATCATAGATTTTTTTAACATCTGAAGAATCTTATGATAATCAAATCATGGATGAAAATGAACATGACAATCAGATTGGGAAAAAACAAGATGAAAATCCTATTCCAAAATATGTTGTCAAGTTAGAAGACTTATATGATCTAAAGGATAGATTTAAAAGAGTAACTAACTCAAAGATACAAAGTTCTACCTTAAGATTCGAGTTAGTTAATCTAGGAAATGAAGAAAAACCTCAAAATATAAATCTAGGTCTTGGTCTGTCTTCTGATGAAAGATTATCATTCATCAGATTGTTTAAGATGTACAAAAGTGTCTTTGCTTGGGATTATTCAGATCTTAAAACATATGATACTTCTGTAATCCAGCATACGATTCCTATGATCTTAGAGGAAAAGCCCATACAATAGAAATTGAGAAAGAATCATCCAAATTTGGAAAATCAAATTAAAACTGAATTGAATAAACTTCTCAAAGCAAAAATTATCTTTCCAGTCAGACATTCAAAATGGGTATCAAATTTGATACATGTCAGGAAAAAGAATGGTGATATTAGAATTTGCATTGATTTTAGAAATTTAAACAAAGCTTGTCAGAAGGACAATTTTCCACTACCAACCATGGAACAAGTATTGCAAAAAGTCGTTGGTTCTGAACTTATGTCTTTTTTAGATGGATTTTCAGGTTACAATCAAATCCTCGTTCATCCAGATAACAGATTGAAAACTACATTCAGAACTAAGTGGGGAACTTATGCTTATCAGAAAATGCCTTTTGGACTAATTAATGTAGGTGCCAGTTTCCAAAGGGCCATGGACACAACTTTTAGAGGTCTTATAAACAAAACAGTTGTTATCTATTTAGATGACATTACTGTTTTCTCTAAACAGGAAAATCATCATGTTAATGACCTAAAGCAAGTTTTTGAACAGTGCAAAAGGTATGACATTTCATTAAATCCAAAGATATCATTTTTTTCCTTAAATGAAGGAAAACTTTTAGGTTTCATTGTATCAAAAAATGGTATCTATATTGACCCTGAAAGAGTTGATGAAATTAAGTGAATTTCTTTCCCTCATAACAAGAAAACCATGCAATCTTTCCTTGGGCAAATTAATTTTTTTAAGAGATTTGTCCCTAATCTTTCTTAAATAATTTTACCATTACAGAACATGATTAAGAAAATTTTCGTTTTCAAATGGGCACATAATGAGAGAGAAGCGTTTGAATTGATTAAACAGTTAATCGTCAATGCTCCATAACTGACCACCCCCAATTTTCTTAATCCATTTACATTATACACTTTTTCGTCGGATACATCATATGCAGCTGTTTTAACACAGCTGAATGACCAACAAATATCATTCTTTAGTTCAAATTTACAAGGTGCAGAACTGAATTACACATCTGTTGAAAAACAAGCATTTGCTGTTTTTAAAGCCATAAAACATTTTAGACCTTTTCTCTTAAAGTCTCATACGAAAATCATAGTTCCGTTTTTTGCAGTAAGACAACTTTTGATGCAAAAAGAATTAGGAGGAAAAAGAGCCAACTGGGTAACTGCATTGCAAGAGTATGATGTAGAAATAAAACCTTCTAAAATTATTAGAGGTCAAGGTTTTTGCAGAATGCTTGCAGGAGCATCACATTCGCCATCAGAAGAAGATTCAAGTAATGTGCAAATATCAGAGGTAAGCTTCAACGATTCAGATTCACAATATGTTGATCTTATATTTTATTTAAGAAATGGATATGCTCCAAATCATCTCAGTTATAAGACAAAATGAGCTCTTAGATTAAAAGCTAAACAATTTGAGTTAGTCAATGTTGTGTTATTTAGAAGAAATTTTGATTCTGTACTTCTAAGATGCTTAGAAAAATCTGAAGTAGAAAAAGTCTTGCAGGAACTCCATGATGGACCAACTAGAGGACATTTTGAAGGAAATACAGCAACACATAAGATCCTGCATGCAGGTTACTATTGGCCTACACTTTTCAAAGATGCTCATGAACATTTAAGAAGATGTAAAGTATGCCAAAGTACATTTGGAAAACAAAGGAAGCCAACATTCCCATTACAACCGATCAATATTGAACAACCATTTGAGCAATGGGGATTAGATATAATTGGTGAGATTGTTCCTAACTCTTCCAAACAACATAGATATATTCTCACAGCTACAGATTACTTTACCAAATGGGTGGAAGCAATTCCATTAAAAGTAGCCAATTCAGAAAATATCATTGATTTCATTGATCAAAATATCATAACCAGGTTTGGCTTACCTACTGCTTTGATGTTTGATAATGCATCTTATTTTTCCGGAACTACTATGATAGATTTTGCAATTAAAAGAGGTTTTAAATTAAAATATTCTGCAAATTATTACCCACAAGGAAATGGTTTAGCAGAATCGACAAACAAAAATCTGATTAGACTAATCAAAAGAATTGTTGATTAGAATCAAAGAAATTGGTATAAGTCATTAATTTTTGCTCTTTGGGCAGATCGAATAACTCAAAAAGCTTCTATTGGTACTTCACCATTTAATCTTGTGTATGGAAAAGAAGCTATACTTCCCACCAATGTAGTTATTCCATCTTTTTCCTTAGTTCAATTCATTGATGAAACTCCTACTTCTTCTTTACAATTTATACAAGGTCAAATTATGAAATTAGAAGAAGAAAGAGAAAAAGCCAAGCAAACTCATGCTCATCATCAACAAATAATAAAAGCTTCATTTGATTCAACTTTTGTCATTCCAAAGAATTTTCAAGTTGATGATTTGGTATTGAAATGGGACAAGACACATGAGGAAAAAGGTAAACACACAAAGTTTCAAAAACTCTGGCTAGGTCCATTTCAAATAATTGAAGAAATATGGCCATCAACATTTCTATTACAAGATTTATTAGGCAAAAAAGATTCTTTGCCTGTTAATGGGCAGATTTTGAAAAAATATTTTTCATAGGAGGTAACCCCTTCTATCTTTGTATTTAATGTCTTTTGTTTTTCTCTTTTAAAAATAAAAGGTTGATTAGTATTGATATTTGGCTTTTCAAAATCAAATCTCAGATGATCTTCTTTGGATTTCTCACTTATAGAAAATGGAAAACATTAAGGAAAGAAAATCGAAAGGTTTAGATAGACGGATTGATTTTATCTTTCTAAAAAATGAAATTTCAATGAAAACAATTATTCTTTGATGAACTCTCATTTTTATATAGCATGGATATTCTGTTTATCAGTCAAGAAAAGAAACTTTAATATAGTAAAAACTTTTTGCAGAAAAGCAATCCAAAACTCGACATTATCATCCAGAATCTTAAAAAGACCTATGATTCATCCCATCTGGAAAACCTTATAAATGTTCAAAAGGAATTCAAAAGAAAATAAAAAGATATGATTAAAAGAATAAAAACTTAAAAGATAAGAAGTCTCATCACGAGCTTGTTTACCATGTTCATAAAGAAATAGTTAAACTAGCATTACCAATACTGTCTACCAAAACAGGGTAATGACTTGAGATTATATAAAAAAGACAAGGGGTTTCATCAAGAGCCAGCTTGATCGGTTTAATTACTACTAGTGAATGGCATTGTCATCATTTGGTTACCAAGCCAAGACAATGGATTTTAAGTAAATAAAAATTCAAAAGAAAATTCTCAAGAAATGAGAATTTACTTCTGAAAATTATAAGAAACACTGGATGGGAGAATGAATCATTGCTGGGTAAAAGATAACCCTACCAAAAGCTTAATTGCCAATTGGAACAAAGGCTCTATCTATGATAAAAGAGTAAATTTTTATAAAGTTAATCTGCAAAGGTTATTTACTTTATCTTTTTAAACTAAGTAAAGACTGGTATAGATTTTCATATTTATATCTTTAAAAGAGGAATTCTTATGAATAGTGAATAAGAGAAATTTTCATTATTTAGAAAAGATATTATTTATTTGAAATTTAATTCCTTTAAATATATTTATTTTCAAAAAAACTTAGAAATTTCAAAATATTTTTATCAGAGACATCTGGTTCACCCAAGTGAATCACCAATTGTTGTGCTATACAACAACCCCCTGTTTATTTCTGTTGGAAACACTGAGAGGGGGGTGAATCAATATTTCTTTTCAATTGTTATTTTTACTAGTTAGATCACTTATATTTAGAACACAAAATGAATAATAAGAATAAATGCTTTTATTAATTTCTTATTTACAATAAATCAAGTACAATATATGTAGGGCTCCAACCCTAGATGAAGAAACCAATCTTTAATCTCCCAGGCTCCAACCTGTATTTGCCAAGCACCGACTTGGACTTCCAAGGCTCCAACCTTGTCAATTCTGAGGCACCAACCTCAAGGGCTCCAACCCTATATCTGCTACAGGCTCAAACCTGGGCTCTTGAGGACTCCTATCCTCTAGGGCTCCAACCCTATCTTCCAAGTTACCAACCTTGTCTCTATGAGGCTCCAACCTCCTGCTTCATTTCGTCAAGATATATTTGGTTATACTTACGGCTCCCAATGTCTTCTTCAACGAGCCCTGAAAATCTTCAGCAATGCCATCACTTAGTGTCCAAATCACTTGATCAATGACAACTTTATCTTCTCAGAAGCTATCACCACAACTCTTGATTTCACCCAAACAATTTCTCCAAGGTCACATCATGAGGCCCTTCAACAAAATGATTTCAAGAAATCTTCCAAGTCTCTTTAATATGTCGCCCCAGGAACTCTCCAAGAGTTCCAAATTTCACTGCCCAAGGCTTCAAATACTTTACTGTCCAAATACTTAACTGTTTCAAGGTATGTCAACTATCTGCTATCCAGAGACTTGTTGCTCAACCAAGGTATTACTTTAGTGAAGCTCCAAAGGCTGCTACACAAATCCTTATGTGATTATTGCAACAGGTCCAATGATTAGTGACAAATACTGAGGCACTTGTGAACTAGTCTGTCCAAGCTCCTTATCCCTTGAAACAACACCTACAAGTTAGCCTTCGATTGATGCCAATGATGTGCTATATAATACAGGCCTCCAGGCTACAATGAATCTGTAATCCGAGCTTCGCAGACCACTATCCAGATTCCAAACACCTCTCCACAGGTTTGAGAACCCTCACAAGATAACAAGTGATTGTAGCTCAAGGTCTGAGGTATAAGTCTTGAAGTGTCAATTTAGCTAGAGGTCCAATGTCACTTAACTTTTCCACTTTTCACAGATCCAAGCCTCAACAATTAACCACAAGACTATAGGTCCGATCTAGAATACAACAACAGTTTAAGCTATAGGTAGGTGCAAATCCGAGGTCCACAAGTCACTGCAATTCCACAGGGTTGCTGTCATGTTTGAGCTGTAAAACCTCACTGGTCTGTCCGAGGTTTATTTGCTGAGGCTATAGCTCTGAGCATTAGCAATGGTCACAGTCACTGTCCCAAGCATCAATGTCCTAATCCGAGCCTCCAAAAACTAGTGACTTTTCCTTGATTATCACAAAGCTGCCTCCATAGGTTGCTGCCACAAAGTTGCAATAGTCTGAGCTAGAAAGATTGTCACACTAGACTGAAGTCTGGATGCCCATAGAACTGTAGGTCTGAGCTACAGGTAGTTGTCGGAGTTCATGGTGCCAACAGTCCCTTATCAACAGATCCGAGGTGCAGTCTCCATTTATAGACAATAGTCCGGGCTCCTTGTCTTTGTCTTAGATCACAAAAATCTGTCCTCTGTTATGATTTCCACAAATCCTATAGGATGACGGTTTTCATTGTTCTTTATCTTTGAAGGATAACCCAAAAATTAGCCCAAACAAAGATATCAAAGTCCTCCTCGGCCTCCTGTTCCTAGGCTCTGAAATCTTTACCCTTCTGCGTTTTATATTCTGTATTTTTTTCACCGAAATTTTTTATCAAAAATAGAGGAGCGGTGGTTTATATTTATAGTTGTTTGTCCTTGATGAAAAGACATGACTATTGGAGAATGAGAGCCGACATATATATGTTGGCTTAGGTCGGCTTGCAATAATAAAAATATATATTTCACTATTAAAAAATTGTTTTCTCTCGGTCTGGAAGGAGTTAGGAGACAAGTAATACCTTGTTGGAAAGAGGAAAAAATCCTCTTTCAGATGGTCTAGGACTCATTCTGATAGCCTGATTCCAAGGTGACAAAAAAATGATTTTCTTTATGACTATTCTAAATTTTTTTATGTGTAAGGTGTTTTGGGCAGAATGAGGTTATTGGGCAGTAAGTGAGCACTCCACTTATTATTTAATTATCATATGTCATCCAGTGATCTCCAATTCCTTCATTGTCCATGTCATCACCATATTTGTTATCATGTGTGCCATCAATGTCACCATGTCATCAATATTGTGCAGTGATATGTCATTAACCATATGCAGCATGCTAGAGTGCAAGCTAGATCATCACAAGGAGAGCTTCTTCATCAAGATTCACTCTGAGCATCAATAAGGACTCCTTTATCAAGAGTAAGGACATCATCATTATTTCTAAGGCATCTTCATCAAGAGCAAGGATACATGGTGTTATGACATTACAAGAATATTTGCCATCCGATAATGCCATATTGACATCAATGACAACCCTGACCAACAATTTCTATAAATAGGGACCCTTAAGAAATAAATAGGAAATTATTTTTATAATTTCCTAAAAAAATAAAAAAAACTTAGAAAATAAATATTTTCTGTTTTTTTCCTTATTCTTTTAAAGCGCATCGCATATCACATATCTTATTTTAAAAAGACCCAAAAAATGTAAAATATGCGAATCGCGATATGCGCTCAAACTTCTCCGAAGATATGATTTAAAACTTTGCAAAAAGCCTCAATCATCTTTATATTTACTTTTTTGCACCACACTTCACTTAATCAATAAAAGCTTTAAGAGAAAAATGATATAAGTTGCAATAACCGCGGACCCGACAAGCAAATGAACTAATAAATATAAAACCCTTGGCTACCGCGGTTACTTCAGTTTTTCGCAATTCGCATTTTGCTCAACTTATAATATACGCTTAATCGTTATCCCATAAAAGTTGCGATCTGCGCAAATCGCAGATCGCATTTCGCAGCCTTTAAGGGTAAGTATCACGAAATATTATAAGTTATAATCTGCGATATGCGCATTAACGTCATTTAATGAATCAATCGTGTAAAACAACTTGTGTCATATCAAAATGAAATTTAAGATCTCAACGGCTTATAAGCGATTGATAGATCTTACGTGTAGAGATATGTGAAATATTAGATTAGAAATTATGAAGGATGATTGATGTTATATTTCAAAATATTAATATCTTCTCGCGTGTGTTTGATGTAAATGATTGATTTATTTCTTTAATACTCCATGTAAAAATTCGCTTTGCTTTCAGGAAACCAGTTAACGGATTGAAGAAGAGCAAAATGAGCAAAAAGGGTAAAGAAATGTCTCAGACGTCGTCCACAGAAGACACAATTATGTCTCCATTATTCTCAGATATCGTCTGCAACAAACACTGCAGTGGTTCGACATGGGAGGCAATGTATAAACTCTTTGAAAATGAAGGACCAAGGGTGATAAACAAAGTTTCTTCAAAAGCACTGCTTCTACCTCTGACGCAACTTTGTTTGACGTTGCATGTTCATATATTCACAAGATAGCTGCAAGACCAAAGATTCTTCCTTATACAAACATGATTAAGTGGGCAATTGACCACTTAAACATCGAAGATAGAATGTTCAAGAATTTGAGGGGAGAAACTATGGGTTCTTTTAGGGCAGAAGATTTAACAGCAATGTACCATCTACCACCCCCGCAGCAGAAATACGACAAAGAATATTTGCAGAATTTTAGAGGAGAACATCCATACCTTATCAAAGTCATCCAAGAATGGAAGGATAACCAGGGTAAATTGAAACAAGATAAGTTTGGTACGTACCCAATTTCCCAAATTCCTAATCCTTACTGTTATGCTGCTGGTATGTTATGTAGATTACTTGCCAAACCAGATAGCACTAGATTCTTAAGAGACTGGGTTCCCCTAATTGATGCAATCGTCAATTCATCTATTCTGAATTGGGCAGACATTTTATGCGATAACCTAGCCAAGCATATAACCGAATATAGGAATAAAAGAAGTATTTCACTAAGAGAAATACCTCCCTTTTATATGTCTGCATATGTCATGGATGCTATCTGTTTTACTTCCAGTTTTCCCACCATGGGATGGAAATGGACTACCAATGACCCTACTCCAATTCACATCTACCACAGAGAGCTCTGGGATTCAGATTTTCACTTGCATTTCTATAAAGACTGTTATGGAGTCATATTGCCTATACATCAGATGATTTTTAACAAAAGGGCTTCTAGGGTTTCTGAAGAAGCCAATGTAGACATTCTTCCAATAGCTAGATGGTTTCTGAAGAAAATTTTACATATATTAGAGTATTTGGGAGTTATGCTTCTCCCCATGTTTTACCCTATTATGTTCCCGATAGATTACTTGCAAAAGGCTAAAAAGGCTATTTGGCCTAATTTCCCTCTACAATGTGGCACCTTTGCCTTGTCTAATATCGGCCATACTTACAAACAGGTTCCCAAGATTCAGTTATTGAAATTGGCATTTATGCCAAGAAGATTATATGATTCCAATGATGTGATTAAAAATTACATCACCGAGCTTAAGATGAAGCCTTTTACAAAAGAGGATGATGGATTTGATGATTTCTTCCAGGGCATGGAAAATTTCTCAGATATTATCAAATATGTATCTAGTCCACTAAGTCAAAAGGATGCTGAAGCTTTTCAAGCATACAAAAACAAGAGACTAGAAGAAGTCCCTCTAAATTTGTTAACTATTGAAAATGAAAATAAACACACTCCAAGTGTTAGTGTGGATGATGAAATAAAAGAAATGTCTCAAGACAAATTAGGTCAGTCACAACAACAATCTGATAATTCGGATCATTCTGAAAATGAATCCGAATCTAAGAAGGAAAACTGAGAAAAGACAATTGACCTTGTCATTCAGGAGATAGAAATGCTGGAGGAAATAAGAAATAATGGGACAGAATCAAATTCTGAAATAGTTCAACACGGTCACAACATGCTAGATCAGTCCAATTTACCGCAAGCAAAAGACCTTATAAATGAATGGGAAGAATTTTCTGAAGCAATAAAGAGTCCCAAAGAAAATCCCAAAACTGATCAAGCAACAAGTTTCCAAACACCAGAACATCCACAGAAGATAGTGGAGACTGTCAATCCACTACAAAGAGTTCTAGCAATACATGAAAAAGAAATCATACCGGCCTACCCCACAGATTAGATAGTTTTACAGATTGAAGACATTCCTTCATTATATATTTTGTACAGTCCAAGTTACAAGGCTGTAGTTAAAAGAAATAAAAGGAGAATTTATGAAACAACTCCAAAGCCTACAGATGAATTAGTTGATGTACTATGGAAGGATTCCTTAGAAGATCCCACTGAACATCTAACTAAATTATCACAGTATGCAGG
Source organism: Pinus albicaulis (assembly GCA_034641835.2). Classification (NCBI taxonomy): domain Eukaryota; kingdom Viridiplantae; phylum Streptophyta; class Pinopsida; order Pinales; family Pinaceae; genus Pinus; species Pinus albicaulis. Next base: position 745,364,932 of record CM076577.1, read on the forward strand.
GGCATATGCTAATGCTACTGTTGATAAAGCTACTAAGATTAGAATATTGTTAAAGCTAAAGGAAGCCAGAGTATGAGAATTAGAAAAGTTGTTGAATGAAGAGAAATCCAATTCCAGTGAAAAAGTCAAAGAAAATACAACCCAATTTCACAAAGATATTGAAAGCCTCAAATTGCAGCATTAGATAGAGCTTAATGAAAAACTAGCACAACTGGAAATAGCAATGACTAAGTTACAGAGTCAACCACAATTAGAACAATTTTTTAAAGAAACACTTGATCTAAACAGTAGATTAAAGAAAGAACAAGAAGTGTTTTGTCATCAAGCCTCTATGATTGATTCTTTTTGTGATCCAATTTAAAGAATGATCCAGCAAATAGCAATTTAGAAACTAGAATGTAAAAGACTTGAGAAGAAAATCGAAGAGCACATTCAGTGGCAAGTTTCAGATTGGGAAAGCAAGCTAATCTACCTCAAGTAGATAAGCTTCACAAAGAAATGTTATTCACAGAATGGGAAGCGCAAACCAATCAAGCAGAGAAAGCAGCGACCAAGACATCCTAGATATCAAATGAGATCATTGAATCTATATGTGAACAACTGTGTAAAACAGAACTACTTAAGGAAAACACGTCTGATGTGTTTTTAGAAACAAGACATGTATAAATGAAGTGGACACAGAGAGCAGATACATAGGAGGAAATGATTAAAAAGGTAAATAAGTTTGATCAGGAAAATTACTAGAATTTTCTGATCAAACCTTACCATCAACATCAAACTCTTCTATCTCTTACAGATTCAGCAAGAAGATCGCAGTCAGTAATCTCAAATGCTATTTTCAAGGGACAGATCCGATCACGGATATCACAGCCAGCTTAGCTCAAAGCAATGTTAGATATTTTCCAACTTCATGACCACATTAAGAAAGAAGGGCAGGATTCGCAAAATCAGAGTTGTTAGTTTAAAATTTCTAGATTGTTGTTTAAGTTAGCCTTTTGAGGAAGGTTGTTTGAAACCTCCTCTATATTTTTGTAATAATCTATTTTAGTTTATAGTTAGTTTAGTATTTAAACCCTTCTCATGCATTTAGAGAAGGGTCCAGAAATTTGTCAAAAACATTTGCAAAGAATGCACTATTGTAAGTTTGTGAATGCTTTGATGAATTAATGGAACACATTCTGTTATCTTTTAACAACTAAAGCTGTTTAACTGATGTTGCACTACTGTACTCTTTAAATTGCTCGAAAGTTAGAAGGAACAGATTCATTGCTGTCAGTTTACATGAGTAGGACTTCGTACATATGGTACTTTTATTCACTTGTATTAAGTCTTATTTCATAAATTGATAGTTATCTTTTTATTGCATTATGTATTTGAAATGTCATCATATATAAATATTACATGCACTTCTAATATTTGAATATGGTTTCTTATTGAATATGTAATCACACTGATAAATGTGATATATCTTTCACAATTCTTCTATGCAAACTACTTTGTTAGAAAAATCATTTTACATAATTTTCATCTCCTTCAACTATTAAATGATCTATATTACTGATAGATGAAAGATATCATTTTAGATCGCATAAAGGAAAAACACCCCGGGTATATATTAGATTAAATAGTTTAGATAGATGCATATAGATTAAAATCATTATCCATTTGCATGCTATATTCACAACACCCTCATAAACATCCTTATTGGGAAACTAGTCCCATTATCCCCAGTCGGAGCCACTATACCAAACGGAAAAGGAGTCGCTTTAGGGTCCAGACCGGGTGGTTTTCCCCCATGTTTTCACCACGAAATTCTAGGGCCTCAACAGACGTGTATGAGTCTGACATGTCCTGTTTCAGGACACACCAAACTTGTGTCTAACAGTTTCCCTAGCTTGTCTCAACGTGTCAGACTTGAATGGTTGAAAAACAGAGTAGTAAAATGTGACTTGCCCCTCTCTTTTTACTCTCTGCCACGAAAATGCTTTAATATTGTGCAGGTGAATGATAAAAATTATGTTTGAAGAGATTCTAGAATATTTGAGGGCATTCTAACTTCCTAGATTTGTTTTTTCTCCAACAACAACATACTTCTTTCAGACCATGGAAATCATGGGTCAATCATCGAGGGATGCTGGTAATGGTTGAAGAAAGGAGAAGAATGTTAGTGTTGGCATTGCCCTCCCCCTATCCGCATTGCCCCCCCTGTCCTTCATCTATCATTGTTACTGCTGATTTGCTGCAAGTGCAGGTTCTAGAGGTGCAAATAACCCTGCTATATCCAGATAGTAAGATCAAGAAAGAGAATACCCACTGTGGAAATATGCAAGAGAAAAACAAGAGCCTGGGGCAAAGTTTGTTGGGGAGGAATTGTTGTTTCACATATAATTAAAGAGCATCTACTACCGAGGCAGGGGCCATTTGTTGGGTGTTTAATACGAGACTTGGTGGAAGATTAGGTCATTGAAGCACTAGAGAAAACCATCAAAATAAGCTTTAAGTTAAAGCTAGAGTAGGGTTAGGGTTTCCAAGGCACAAAATTGACTAGGAGAAATTGACATCAACCCTATTAAGGGAAGATTCACCACAATAAAAGCTAGATATTGCATTAAAAGGGAGTAAAGAGATAGATCTTAGGATTTGAGTCCATCAACATACATCCACAATGCCTTAGAACAATTCGACCCTAGGATCTGGAAGACTCGACAGAGAAAATATAGATCTGCAACTCACCGGCTGTTCTGAAGCCAAAATATTGACTGATCCACACCCTCAAATGAGATTTATAGGACTTAGCCAAATCTAGGCCGTAGAAACCCCAACGCTACCCTTGAAGCCTCTGCGTCAGCCTCTGCAGCCTCTTTGTCCCTCTACGCTAGCCTGGAAAGGGCTATGCAAACCCAGACTGGGTGACGCAGTCCCTACGCTGCCCTTGAGGGTCTTTGCGTAACCCCTGAGGGTCTCTAGCTGCCTAACGCTTCCGTGGGAGTGACTGTGCAACACCTGCGTAGCTGAAGCTGCCTCTGCACTGCACAACTATTGCCCTCTCTGCTACTGCTGCTCCTGCTTCTCTGCGCTGCCTCTGTAAGATGTTCTCTGCCTCTTGCTGATTCTAGACGTTGGGATCAGACTATCCCGTTTGAATCAATGGCTAAGGTTAAAAAAAAGCTTGATCTGTGTGACTTAAGACACTTTGATCACATGTTTAATTTAATTAACTCTAATTATTTAATTTTCCTAAGTTTAGACTTAAGAAATACATTAAAATAATTAATTAATTAAATATCTCCCAAACCAGATGAAATTTCCCAAATCCCTTTCTGGGTCTTGTAGATCATGTGTACTCTAGTCCCCCCACAAATTTTGGGAGCTAGAGCACATCCGATGCTACTGCCACTACACAAAATCTCAACATATACCACGTAAAGGTGAATATATCAAAATGGCATCGAGTGTGATACATATCAACAACAAAATACATAGTCAATGAGGCTCTAAATGGCCTCTAGATTCCAAAAGAAGTGCTACAAGCTATGGGGCCACTAGCCTACTAGAAGTCTGGATATCAATGATCAACATGATCACTCATCATGTTCAAACTCATCACCACTAGTAGACATGGGATCATCAACATGAGCTACATAAGTAATCTAGCTCAGATTTTTAGGACTCCTGAAACTCCTCTGCAACCTCAGTAGTAGTGGTAGTAGTAGCATCAAAACTAGACATCAAAACTACAAATCAATGATCACATGATCACTCATGAAACTCATCATTGATTAAGTGCTACTAGAAATGGGATCATCAACAAGAGATACATAAACATCATCTAGCTCAAAGTCTTCAAACTTGGATTGTTCAACCTTATAATATGATAGAAATTGAAATTTTTTAACATGCGTAACCAGTGATTTTGGTTTGAGTGAAGGGTTCATCTCCACAACCTTATGATGTGGTAGAAAAATCTTAGCATTCCTAACCAATTATTTTCCTTTGAATGAAAGGTACATTTTTGTTAAGTCCATGGTAGAGGAGTTCAACAATCAATACGACCAACATCATCAACGTTCAACAATCAATGCCCATTGCCACCAACATCAAGGTTCTTAAAGGGCTTCATGCTCTTGATCAAATGCCAATCTAGTACCCTCACGCGTGATAGAATCAAATGGAAACATTGCAAAACCCCAAACCATGAAATCCTGAAAACCATTAAGCCTGCTGAATTTTGAGTGAAATCTAAAATTCTAGTTTCTCCATATGACATTTAATGAGGTCGAAACCACTGTCAAACATCCTGAGTCATTTCATGGTAATGTTAAAAATTTAAGTAAAAGGATGTAAAAATCATCCTTTTACTTTAAGAATTTAACATTACCATCAATTGCCAGCGTTGCTGGGGTTGAGATGTGTGAGGAAAATGAAAGGGGAGACATGATTTTCTTGGAGGGGCTGTTTTTGGAGGGAAAGAGTCCCAAGTTTCCCTCAAAACTACTTCAAAACTCACAAAACCACTTTTTGTTTAGTCTGTAGTTGGTCTGGTAGTGAATTGGCTGGTTTATTACAAAACTTACCAGTTTATGGGAAAATTGGCTAGCGCCATCATAAATCGGCCGGTTCCATCATAAATTGGTCGGTTTATGCTTGGTTTGACAAAAAACTTGGGGAGGAGGTCAGTCCAACTGGGTTTTTCTACTGGTTCGATGGAGTTTGCTAATGAACTAATCGGTTTGACTGATTTTTGGTTCAAATCGGCCCATTTTGAATGCTATGATAAACAACCCTAATAGGTGTTTTGAACACGTAAAGGGAAAGACAGGTCCAAGATACATCCTTCAATTGATAGGGGGTGTGTGATTAATGATGAGATGGATGGGGACATGAGGGTCTCAAAGCCAAATGCCATGGGTTCAAGGATGGTAATGATGAGGGACATCCACATATTTGGGTGTATAGATGTAGGAGAGAGCAATCGTGGATACATGAGTTACCTTGGCATTTGTTTTTCCACCCTTCTTCATTTTCCTTTTGCCTATTCTTGATTTTTCTTTGTATTATTGCTTGGGTCTCCAGGAGGTGAAATCATGTTGTGTATGATATAAGCAGTTATTACCCCCTTAATATGGGGCGATTCATCACCCACCAGGGGTTGGGACGTCCATGGGTTCCTTAATAATGCGGGGGCACCCATGGGGCCTTGGGAACTAGAGTGATGGCCATGATGAAGGGGTAGAGCTCATGTTTGGCTTTTGCCCACATGCTATTATAATGTCTCGACCTTTTTTTGTAGTTTGTGATATTCTTTTCTTTTTGTTTCTTACTTGTGACTATTATATGCTATTAACGTACTTTTAGCTACGTCAACCTCAGGGGCAACAGTTCCAACCCCGACCCAGAGATGTGGACAAGGGGACTGGGCATACCAATGCTTTGTGGACCCAGAGAGGAAAGATGATGAAACAGGGCTTGTAATGTGTGGAGGGGAGTGAAATATGTGAAATGGGAAAATGGAACTGCACTAACAAAATCGAGGTTTCTCAAGTAGTGCCCTTCCTGGAGCTATTGGCCAATAGGGGAGATCCCACAAGACTAGGGTTAGGGATTAACCCCCCATTTAAGGCGAGGGAACAAAATTATATTCAAAATCCTTCCTTCTTCCAAGTCACCGAATAATCCATGCCCATATGCCCAAGGAAAAGCAAGCATAAGCACCCAATTGCACAATGAAAAACATACCTTTAGGATTGGATTAGCCACCTTCAAACATATGCTCTCAACAAATGGGCGAGGGGACATATGACTTGCTCAGGGAGTGGAGATCAAATGTCACAGTACGTCAGCTACATTGGTGGTTGTCAGGGGCTACTGGCTGCTGGTAGAAGACAAATCTAGGAGAAAAATTCTCCTATGGGGTCACCCACTTTTGGTGGGTAATAGTTACCTTCACCTTCAGCGGGATCGATAAAAATAGTAATATCTTTCCTTGCAAGAGTTCCTTTAATTCTAAATAGCACCAAGGCATAGTTATATGAAGTTCCTAAAAATCTTCCTTCCTTCATTCCTAACTTAGACTCCATTCATTTTTCATAATTATTGATTCCATTTTACTTTGTCGAAGTAAACTTAAGGTTCTAAAAATAACCCTTTCTAATCTTTATAATAATACTTTAATTAAAGTAATTTAATAGTAATATTTAACTTTAATAATCCTCCTCTTATATATATATATATATATTAAAAGTTTTTTTTTTTTTACTTTAATAATCCTTCCTCTTTCTTAATAAGACCTTGAATATAACCATATAATCTTTATTTTTTTTTTTGTTGGTCTAACCCACAGGGATTTGAACTTTGAATCTCTTGCTTACATATGATTTCATAACAAGGTGATTCCCAATTGAGGTACACCCCGTGGGCTAACCATATAATCTTTCTTTTAATAATGAGCTCTTTGAATAATATTTTTTTTTTTTACTTGTAATTTTAGTTAAATAATATTTTAATGAAATTTCATCGAGTAACTTTTTTAATATCCCATTAATTGAGGGCTCGATATAAATTCTTTCTACAAAAATTTGAAGTGACAAGGCATGATTGTACGGATGGGTCACATCGAGATTTGAAATTCCAATTATGAATTGTATGGTTTTCAAGTCACGTATTTTACTTTAATTAAGTTGCTACGAACGATATGGACAATAAGATAAATGAGTGCTCAGAACATATGATAGGATAATTCAGTGGACAATACAATTTTGTTTAATGTGGCAGTTAGAACTTTATTTTGAAATGATGGCCATCCTTTCACATAAGCAATATTGAACCTTAACTAGGAGTTCCAAGGCAGTGATGATGGTATCTGAATATATTGGCAAATATAAGGCAACAACTGTTGTAGAGGAAAGCTGCGACAAAGGGGAGGGGGATTGCCTTGGTTGGTTTGGCGAGGCAACAAAACATTAGCGACAGTGCAAAATCAGGAAGCAAGAACTGGCAACGCCTACAGAACCAAGGCAACGACATAATGCTTGTCGGCGGCTATGGCTTTGGTTGCTTGGATGGCATGGCAGGGACTGAGGGAATCGATGGTAGTGGCCGCTGCAATCTGGATGCAACCCATTGTGCGACGATGACGGCGACAGGAAATTGGCTAGTTTTTTGTTTTGTTTTGTTTTATATTTAAATATGTATTAATTCTTATTTTTTTATAATTTTTCTTTTTAAATATATACTATATATATCTATATTTACCCCTTTTTAAATTATATATATATCTATATATATATATATATATATATATATATATATATATATATAAATGTTTTTTTTTTTTTAATATAAATATATATATATTTTTTATATTTTGATTTTCTTTTACCCTTTTTTAATATATATATATATATTTGTTTTTTTCTTTTTATTTATTTTTTAATTAATTTAATGGCCAAGGGCCTGGCGGAAAAATGGAGGACCTCTAAAAGCTTGCTATGGCTAAAAGCCTCAATCGCAATGGTAACGAACATGATGAAGATTGATGGCCAAACGCTGGATCAGGCTGGCTCTATGCAACGGTTGAGCGACCAAAGGGTCGAATAATTCTGATACCAATGTAACGAACAAAGTTCGCATATGCTTTGATACCAATGTAAGGAACAAAGTTTGTACTCACAAGTTAAATACTCTAGAACACTTGGAATATGAAAATGTCAATTGAGGATATATATATATATATATCTGAGAATACAAATGAAGAATATGTTTGCAAATGAGGGCCCACTTATATACCTGGGCAGGTGCCCCTTTATGAATGGTCATGTCCTTAGAGACATGCCTTTTTTATACTAATCACTAATTAATCATTATTATGATTGTTGTTATTATTGATATTTACATTATTTTTATATAAATTATATTCATAACAATCAAATTGTTAATCTGCTTTAGGTTAGTGACAAACTTTAAAGCTGCGGAAGGATTCTGTGATTTATCAAAAGGATTGCATGAATCCATTACTAAGAAAGAAAAGCCACTTCCTTCATGCACTCTGAATTGAACTTAAAGGGTTTGATGGCTTTGGGTCCCCCGATGTGAATTCCAAAACCACAGGATAATGATCAGAATCCCCAGGTGAGCCAACCCACTGCCTGATCCAGATCTGATCATTTGAGAAAGCTTCAGAGATTAGGAATCTGTCCAACCTTTCAGTTATGCTCTCCTCTCCAATGCCCTTATTTCTCCATGTTGGACATAACTTTGGCTGGAGCAACCTCAATAAGCCCCACATCAAATCATCGAATGACAAAATCCATTAGAGGATCAACGTGAGTATTACAGTTTCTACTATTTACTTTTTTCATTGTGGTTCCATATCCATCATTACTGAATACTAATAAGTTAATAACAACTTCCTTGGTCTGCTTGTTCTCCTTGCATGCCAATTGTAAGAGAACATCAATCTCTGCTTCTTCTTGTAGATGCTCATTCCCTTTATGCCCAGTCTATTTTCATATTAAAGATTAATTATTTTGAACTCTAATACTTTTCACATAGAAATGAAGAGCCTGTGCAGTGGTCTTATTTTACTCTAATTTTCAATCATAGGTTGTTAACCATGTCAACCAGTAAATATCTACAGTCTATTATGTAACTATTAAATATGCAGTTTAGGTATATTTTATATGGTTTTCTGCTGGTTTTCTATTTGCCTCATTTTTTTATTTGTCTAGGGTCTTCGACATCAATGGATGGAAGCTTAACTGTAGATGGTCCTGCAGTTGGTCCTGGAAGTTCAAGTTATTCTGAATGTGTAATGTCTCCTTCGAAGCGGGCAAAGTTGTATGTTCATTTCACCCTTTCTGGAAGTACATTAATTTGTGTTGATGCTATATCGATTGATGAAGGGCACAAAAGAACCTGAAGTGTGCTTCTTTGAAATTAAGTACTGGATCAGCATAAAGATTTTTTGTACTTTTTTTTTGAATATCCTCAACTTGGTGATTGTGATGATCCGATATCCGATATATACAGTTTCCCAAGAAGTTTATGTCTTAAAGTCTCTGTAGAGTTTCTTTTGAAATTCATTGAGAACGAAACTTGTGATGCTTCTTTTGGGTACTTTTTACACTTTTTAATGGAAATTACTACTTAAAATGCATGTCAGTTTTAAAATGTCATGATATCCCTGGGAAATGAAAATCCTATTTCCGCCTTTTCTGGTGTTTTGACAATATAACACTTTTATTGGTAATAAGAGAAAACTGTCATTTGCTTTATTTATTTATTTGAGGGAGATACCCCATGCACTGTTTATTTTTCTGTGATTATTTTATATCTTCTTGAGACTCATCAACCTATTTTGGTCATTTGTTGACAATAATATAATTGCATTTCATTTCACTGGCTACTTTTACCATAAAAACTGTGTGGGAGTACTAGTGAAAGTGTAATCCTATAATTCAGCTGGAAGTTAAGAGTGACAACATAATTTGCAAAATTGAGAAGCATATAGGCACCTAAATTTTGGAGGGAATTAAATGGCATGCGATTTGCTGCATTTCTGTTCTGTGGGATGTTTAACCTGTTGGAGTAACTGCTATCATGCTTCAATGAAAGAACAAATAGATTTATAAGAAGCTTTTTTGACCCATTACATTCTGTATCTTTTTCTTCATTGAAGAGTCTCTTCATTCCATTCTTGCAATCATTGGCATCGGGATAAAATCAGAAAGGGTCTGGAAAACCAATGTTATTAGAACCAAACCAGTGACTGAAGAGGAAAACCCTCTGAACTGGGAACCGGGAAATATACCGGACCAAAAAACCAATGTTTTGAAAATCGCCATTGGGATTAAATCGGCGAGGGGAAAAAATCGTAAAAATCAGGAAAAAATCGGTAAAAATCGGGAAAAAATCGGCGCATACAAAAATATTCATTTTTTTCAATTTTTTCAATATCTAAAGCATCCACAACATAAAATAAATGCATTGACACATAAATATGAAAACAAAACTAATATATAAGATGTGTAATATCATGTCTAGTGCTACATCACACAATAGTGAATCATGTCCTGAATACTAAGTCCTGAGTGCCAACTCAGCCTCAAAATATCAACAAAAAATATAATAATGTATCTCATATCATGAGTCATAATGTCATATACAAAGGAATGCACCAAATAACCTATACTACTGATTTCCTCTGCCCCTCTTGCGAGAAAATGTAACAGCTTTCCCTCTAGACGAAGAAACAGGCGGGGCTGGCAATGGACTCTCTTGTGCTCTAGAACTTGAAGTACCAGAATCTGAAGCACCAGGAGCTAAAGGAGGTAGACCACATCCTCTACCAGTAGCAGGGGTAGGTGGTGTCACCTGTTGCTGCTGTTGCTGCTGCTGCTGCTCCTCCTCCCCCTCCACTACCTCCTGCGCTATCCAATCAGGGGCTGCCTCCATGATAGGCCTCTCGAGTCTTAACCTCAACCCTCCATGCAGCAGTGGTGTCAATCGCATCTAAAAATGTTTTGCTGAATAAACTTGGTCCAAATTGAATTTTGTTGGCTTGGGTTGCTAAATTCCTTCACTTTTGTCCTCTCTTGGCCTTGTAAGATGACTTCTCCTCCTCCTTAGCTCTTTTTCTTGCCCTGTGTCTGCAAAAATGACAAAAAAAAATCGATTTTTGAACTTATTGTGTCGTTGTTTGAAAACAAAAAAATCATTCAAAAGCTGATTTTATCGTTTGACCGAAAAAATTGCGATGTTCGCTTCATTGCAAAAAACTGGTCGACCAAAAACACAAAAACATTTGGATTTTAAATAAAAACATATATATTAATGTATATTCATATGAATCCAAATCATTTATGCACAAATAAGAAAAAGTTCTCATTTATATAGCATGTAAGACTGCAAATGTTCAAAATAGCATCGAGTGAAATCTATCTCTAAACCAAAAATACATCAACAAAAAAATCATTGCATCCAAAAAAATCATGCTACAACAAATGCCTACATATCATCAAAATCATTGCATGTATTGGGATTTTCGTCATCAATATCACCCTCTAAGCATTAAATAACATAGAAAAAACGTAGCATGTCGAGCCAAGATTTTGTTTGAGTGATGGGTACATTTTTAGTAGGGTTGTGATAGAGGAGTTTGTTGGTCAATAATTGTCATTGATGGAAATACACTTGATGAACTCTCCTAATGAAGACCACACTATCACCACACTAGATGATCCCCATACTGCCCAAATTATCTTCTGCATTAAACATTTTAAGTTCAGTCACAATAAAAAAAGTTTTTTCACCATCTTGGAGTCGGTCTTTCACAATGAGCCTTATACCATCTGAAAGAGGATTGTTTCCTCTTTCCAACGAGCCCTCACACACCTCCAAATTTTCGGTGGTTACGGAGAAATTGAACTTTTAATTCAAGAGGTATATATTCATTTATTGAGCCGACCTCACTTTGCCTAATCATGTTGGCCTGCCCCTAAGTGTCATGGCTCTTCACTTCAACGTTGAAAAGCTCTATATATTAGAGCTCGGTTCACATTTTTTGATGAATAGTTCGGACAAGACTTGAAGCAGAACAGTCACAAGTTCACAACTAGTGGAATTTCAAGAAGAATACAAGAAATATGGACTAAGGAGGAGCTCGGACTGTGGATTTCGGACAAGGGTAAATCAGAAACACCTTCAGACCATGGTTTGGGTTTAAATCTGTTTCGAGGTGCTTGATTGGCTACCTTACAGTGCTCGGTCTATTCTTTTGTGGCTCTATACCACAGTACTTTGCGATTGTATGGTGATAATAACTTTGAAGTTATGCAATGCTGCTGTATTGATGACTGTGTAAACATTTCGGAACACCCTCAGGACTGTGTATTTCGGACTGTGGAAAACAGTTATACCTTCAGCACTGCGGTCACTGTATTTCGGACCGTGGAGAACAGTGACATCTTTAGGAGTGCGGTCACTGTGTATTTTGGACTGTGGAGAACAGTGACATCTTCAGGACTGCGGTCATTGTGTATTTCAGACTGTGGAAGAACAGTGACACCTTCAGACTGTGGTGTTTGTGTGGCCACTGGACTGTGGATTTGTGACATTTCAGACTATGGTGACAGTGTTACATTAGACCCTTGTTGCATCATTCAAACAGTAGCAACTCACCTTGTTTTGGACAATGAAGTAATCTCTTGGATAGTGGAAAGCAAAGTGATTGAGAAGTGGAGTCAACATAAGTATCGTTGGGGCTGATTGTACTGGTCAAGAACATTCAAGTAAGTGTCATTCTCATTTCATATCAAAAGAAGATAAAAAGGATTGGTGTCCTTGGGGTAGGTGACCCTAAATGCAAGGTTGGTACTTTGGAGAGGATAGGGTCAAAGCCCAAGAGGTCGGAGCCTCATCAAAGTCTAAGTTGGTGCTTGGAAACAGGTTGGTGCCTGAAGCATTGAAGGGTTGGTGCCCTTAGATTTTTATTGTACTCAAGTATTTGTAAAAGGACTGAAGTTCCTCTTGAAGTTTGGCAATCTGTTTTGGATGGGTACAAAGCTCCTCCCACTCCTCCAACTGATCAAGATGGAAGGAAGCTTACATTGCAAATGCCAAAGCACTAAGTCCATAACTAGTGGAATCATTGATTCTGAATTCACAAAAGTCATGAATTGTGACTCTGCCAAAGATGTATGGGATAAGTTGATTGCTTTATATGATGGGGATTCCAAAGTTAAAAAGGTGAAACTTCAAACTCATAGAAGGCAATTTGAAAGTCTTAAAATGGATGACGAAGAAGATATTGCATCATACTTTCTCCGAGTAGCTGGAGTTGTCAACTCACTTAAAGGGTTAGGCGAGAATGTTGAAGAAAGCACAATTGTTCAAAAAGTTCTGAGATCTCTTCCAGACATATTTGACTCCAAAGTAAGTGCCATATAAGAAATGAAGGACTTGGTTATCCTAAAAATGGTAGAACTTCATGGAATTCTCATTGCCTATGAAATAAGAAAAGGAATCCCAAATTCCAAGGAATTCAAAGCTTCAAAAGTGACAAAAAAGGGGAATATGAAGGTGGTGTCCAAAAAGAAAGGGCCTAATAAGAACAACTTCTTCTCCAAACAAGAGGATTCTGATGAAGATGAATTTGTGATCACCAAGAAGAAATCAACTAAAAATATCCCTTTTCACAAAAGATATGATGATGAATTAGATGAAGAAAATGACTATGCTGGAAGCAAAGAAGTATTATTCATGGAATTTACAAATGATGATGACTTAGAACAAGAAGGCAAAGGAAATATGGATGAATTTCTAATAAGTACCATTGAAGAAAATGAGAAATTACAAAAGAAAATTGTTTCTCTCAAAGTAGAAAAGGAGCAAGGAAAAAGAATGGAAGACTTTTTGAACAATAAGCTAAAAGAGAAGAAATTTGTGAAAAACGTGAAGCTGAAATAGTATCTTTAAGGAAAGCGCTGGATCAAGTCAAAAAGGGTTGGCAAAGCTCTCAAACACTTGATAACATCCTTCATACTCAAAGACCTCATATGACAAATATGGTATCAGATTCAAAGGAGAATCATCGAGTATAAAGGAAAATGCAAATGAGAAACCTCAAAGAAGCTATATCGGCATCCTTTCTAGTCATCCAAAAGAGAAGTCATTCCACCAAAAACAAAGGTCCACCTCTAGCAATGCAAGGAATGAAGGACAACTCCAAGGAAGAATACTACTTCAAGTCAAGGATGTTCTAACAGGTACCAAACAATCTTTCTTGGTTATTGTTACTATTGTAAAAACTTTGGTCATCAAGCTAAGCATTGCAAGGCTCATAAGGACAATGCATCAAGATTTAAGAATCAACCAAGCAAGCCTCTTAGTCTCAAAGAACAAGGACAAATCAATGTTGGAAATACTGAGAGGGGGGTGAATTAGTATTTCTTTCCAATTGTTATTTTTACCGGTTAGATCACTTGTAATTAGAACAAAAAATGAACAATAAGAATAAATTCTTTTATTATATTCTTCAATAAAATAGGTACAATAAAATATGTACAATAGGTGTAGGGCTCCAACCCTAGACGAAGACACCGATCTTTAATCTTCCAGGCTCCAACCTATTTCCAAGCACCAACTTGGCCTATTGTGAGGGTCCGACCTCTAGGGCTTCGACCCTATCTATCCAAGGCACCAACCTTGCGTTTAGAGGCCCCAACCCCAAGGGCACCAACCCTTCTTTGGTTTAGCCTCCAACCTGGATTCTTGAGGACATCGATCCTCTAGGGCTCCAACCCTATCTTCCAAGGCACCGACCTTGTCTCTATGAGGCTCCAACCGTCAACTTCATTTCGTCAAAATATGCTTGGTTATTCTTCACGGCTCCCAAAATTTTCTTCAACGAGCCCTGTCACACTTAGTCTCCACGTCACATCATCAATGACAACCTTCTCTTCTTAGAAGGTGTCACCACTGCTCTTCATCGTATCCAAACAATTTCTCCAAGTTACCTCATGATGACATCAACTATGCATCATGATCTTCAATGTTATTTCCAAGATCACTTAAGGAAAACCATTCCAGGAAAACCTGGATCTACTTCTTGAAGACCAAGGATGAAGTCTTCAGTCAATTCAAAGAGTTTAAGGCTCTGGTGGAAAATCTGATTGCGAAGTGGATCAAGGTATTGCGATCAGATAATGGTGGTGAATACATAGATAAATAATTCAATGGATTTTGTTCCAGGGAAGGCATAAAAAGAGAGTGGACAACTCCATACAATCCGGAGCAGAATGGTGCGAAAGAAAGAAAGAACCGGACTATTGTTGAAGCAACCAAAGCTATGCTATATGACCAAGATATGCCCAAATTCTTGTGCGTTGAAGCGTGTAATACAACTGTCTACATTCAGAACAAGACTCCTCACGTTGCATTGGGAAAGATCACGCCAGAAAGTGTCTTCACTGGCAGTGAGCTTGAAGTGAGTCACTTTAGGATCTTTGGCAGTAAAGCTTACTGTCAGGTGCCTAGTGAGAAGAGGAAGAAGTTGGAGATGACTGTCGAAAAGGGGTATCTGGTAGGATACAGCGAGAATGCAAAGACTTATTGCATTACATTCCTGAGAGCAGGAAAGTGGTGGTGCGAAGGGATGTGAATTTCATGGAGGAGAAGGCCTTCAGAATATCCCTTGAGCTGCCTTCTCCTACGTAGTCTGAGAAGAACCTCTGGTGTTAAAATTTGGGTACCAGAGGACAAGTGGTTCCCTAAGGCTTTGATCTTTGGCCTAGGGAAAAGTGTCCAAATGTATTTATCTTTTTCTCCTAAAGTGACTTTATAAGCGGTAAAGTCAAATCTAATTTATAAGTGGTTTTATAAGTGATAAAGTTACAAAGTCTAATTTTAAAGTGACTTTATTAAAGTCAATTTGAAATTAGAAAGTGAAAAGTGACTATGGAAATAAAAGACTAAGTGGGTCTTTATTTAAGTGGAGCGAATTAAAAATTAGAAAGTGAGAATTAAATGCACATTTAATCTCAGCCCTTGATCTAAAGCTATCTCAGCAATTGGATTTAGGGATTCCCCAAAAGTCACTTAGGGTTCGATTAAAGGAGGAAAAGAAGGAAAAAAGTCATTCAGTCTTTCATAAGCAGATTGAGAGAAAGAGAGAAGGAGAGCAAAGAGATTTTCTGAGTAGTGAGGTAGAAGAGAGAAGAACCTTGGCACACATATCGAGGTAGCTTTCAGCAAATCCGTACAACAAGTCGACACACAGTTCAAGGTAGATTTTGGGCACGTTTTTCAAGGCAGAACTGTACAACAGCTTTGGCACACATTTCTAGGAAGTCGTACAACATTCTTGGACAGATTTCAAGGTGAAGTTTTTGCTGTTTGTGGCATAGTTTTCGAGGCAGTCCGTACAACGTGTTGTTGTCCCTGTGCATAGAAATCAAGGCAGAAATCATATAACATTTATTGATGTCCCTCTGTATGCAAATCGAGGAGGTCGTACAACAACATTTATTGCTGTTCTGCACGCAAATTGAGGAGACCGTACATCATCATTTATTGTTGTGTTTTTGGGCATGAAAATGAAGAACGTACAACATTTATTGCTATTCCTGTTTTTACTGTTGGCACAATTTCCGAGGCAGAGGTTAAGCACAGAAAACGAGACAAGTTGTATTTGTTTGGTTGTTGGATTTTTTTGTGTATTTCTGTTTCACTGTAAAAAAAAATTATCGGAAATAAAAAAGAGCTCTCGAATTGGTTTTACCCAAGAGTTGTAGTTAGTTTTTCTAGGGTCATATTGACTAAAAATTAGCGTGTTAATTTTCTGTGTGGCTGAAATATTTCATTGTGTTTTTATTTATGCAATTTCCAGCACTGAAATTCCTAAATTTGTGCTTTCAGAAATATTTATTATTTCCATAATTTTGAATGTATGACTATGAGAATGAGAATTTAACTATATGGGTGTGATAAGGAGAAACTGATAACTGGAGTGGGATCTAAAATTTCTACATGGTATTAGAGGTTGGGTGGCTGAAAAGTGCAGTTTGGGACAGCAAGTGAAAAGTTACAGCAATCTATTTTCACACAGAAAACTGAACCTTTACCACAGATTTGAAAACTTCAGTTTGTTAGGACAACAAGCATGCCTTTGGGCTTGATGGTGGAGGATAGGTTGGATTGCTAGAGAAACTATAGTGCATGGAGGGAGAGAATCCAGAGCATCTTTGTGTTGTACATTGGGTTCAGCGCTCCCCGTGTGTTTCGCGATATGGACTAACCACCTCTCGTGGATCCTAACTCTGGCGATTGTAGCAGAGACTAATGCCTGCGAGTTTTGGTCTAATGGCAATCGTGATTCCAACAAGTGGTATCAGAGCGAAAGGTCTTGAGTTCGAAACTCACCCGGCTCACGTTGGGGGGGGAGATTGTTGGACATTGGGTTCAACGCTCCTCGTGTGTTTCGCGACATGGACTAATCGCCTCTCGTGGATCCTAACTCTGGCGATTGTAGCAGAGACTAATGCCTGCGGGTTTTGGTCTAACGGCAATCGTGATTCCAACACTTTGAGAATGCATAAGTTTGGGGCATAATGGTTCACACAACACAACACCCAGTAGCAGCATCTGCTGACCTTGTTCAGTTCGTTGATTTTAACAAGAAGAATGCCAAGGGAAAAAGACTAATTCTGGATGGTGTTAAAGGCCATGTCATTCCTCATGTGAGAGGAAAGTCATATGCACATGAGATGTGGACAACCTTGACCAATCTTTGCCAGAGCACAAATGAAAATAGGAAAATGGTCCTAAGGGAGACGCTGAAGGCCATTAAAATGGCTAAGACTGATGGTGTTACAAGATACCTCACAAAGATCACTTCTGTGAGAGATGACTTGGCCGCTGTTGGAGAGGCCATTCCACCCACTGAGTTGGTGCGGATTACATTGAATGGTCTTCCCAAGACTTGGGAGAGTTTTGTGGATGGGATTGTTGCACGGGAGAACCTTCCCAGCTGGGAGAGGTTGTGGGATGATTGCATTCAGAATGAAATCACAAAAAACCATCTTTTGGCAGCCAAACAGGTGGAGGAAGATGACAATGTAGCATTGTTAACAACGGGCAAGAAGGGCAAAGGAAAGAAGCAAGCTTCTACAAGTGGTGGTGGGAGCAAAGACAAAGGTAAAAGTAAGCAGTGTTGGAAATACTGAGAGGGGGGTGAATCAGTATTTCTTTTCAATTGTTATTTTTACTAGTTAGATCACTTATATTTAGAACAAAAATGAACAATAAGAATAAATGCTTTTATTAATTTCTTCTTTACAATAAATCAAGTACAATATATGTAGGGCTCCAACCCTAGATGAAGACACCAATCTTCAATCTCCCAGGCTCCAACCTGTATTTGCCAAGCACCAACTTGGACTTCCAAGGCTCCAACCTTGTCAATTCTGAGGCACCAACCTCTAGGGCTCCAACCCTATCTCTGGTACAGGCTCCGACCTGGTTTCTTGAGGACTCCAATCCTCTAGGGCTCCAACCCTATCTTCCAAGGCACCGACCTTGTCTCTATGAGGCTCCAACCTCTTGGGCTCCAACCCTCAACTTCACTTCGTCAAAATATGTTTGGTTATTCTTCATGGCTCCCAAAGTCTTCTTCAACGAATCTTGTCAATCTTCAACTATGCCTCCTCCAAATCACTTCATCAATGACAACCTTGTCTTCTCAATAGGTGTCACCACTGCTCTTCATGTCACCCAGACACTTTTTGCAAGGTCACTCCATGAAGGCTTGAACACAACATCATGTCTCCAAGGGTACCTTCAAGATCTGCCTCTATTATGCTTCCAATTCCCTTCAATGGATCTTCAATGTTAGCTCCAAAGTATTCTCCAAGGTATGCTCAAGGATATCCCCAACACAACTTCATAGACACTACAAGATGTATTTCAAGTTTTCTCCAAGCTGCTCCAACGTCCTGTTTAAACAAGCCTCAAACTCGTCTTCAAGGGGTCTTCAACAAGTCCCTTCAAGAGTAGCTCCAAAGTCTGTTTCAAGTTTAGTCTTCAATCTAGCTTTGGTAGGTTCTCAACAAGCTTCCTATTTAACTGAATGACTGACCCAAATTCCGCAATATACTTGTTCAAATATGGCACAGGTCTGAGATGTTTAGTAGTCACAGGTCCAAGTTTAGCTGCTTGTGGTGTCTTAGCCCTTGGTGCCTCAAATGTCAAACTAGGGAAGGGCTTCTCACAACCAAGTCTGCTCTCTTCCAATTGGCTTCCACAGGATGCAATACGATCCTCCTAGCAACAAATTCAACTCAAAATCATCCACATAACTGTACTCATGAGTTGATGCACCTACTGTAGAATATCAATCTAATTAGGGCATCATTTCAGTCCATGACAACCCTCTCTTACCACTGCAACAATCCTCAAAATCAGTGTGACTTCCTTTCCTTGTTTAGATGCCTCCCACGCTGCCTATTCCCTTATCTCTGAGCTTGGTAATAGGCCTTACGACCCCTCCAGCAAGCCCATAATAGGCCTGTGGTTTCTCTGTTGTCTTACAGAGCCTATGACCCTCCAAAATAAGGAAAATTATACCCTAAAATATGCACCAAACAACCCAAAAATAATTTGGATAACCTCTGCTGTAACTCAGCCTCAAAGTCTTCTTATTCTCTCTGAAATGTCCTTCTTGGCCTCCTCCTTTTTCTGTCCACTTGTTTCTGAATTCTTCACCAAGTCAAGCTCCACAAAACTGTCCACACACCAAGCTGAGGAGACATGTTAAGATGGAGGGTGTAGTCCATTCACAGGAGACTTGTCACAGGTTTGCTGTAGGTTGAGTGACAATTTTTTAAAGGTAATCAGAGCTTTAAAAAAAACTGCCCCTCCTCACATGTCTGAGCCCTATCCACAGCTAGCAATCTGAGCTGATACCACCAAGTTTAGGTGACTGCTCACTGTTCTTCTGACCACAGGTCTGAGTTAAGAAATATCCCAACAGATTTGTCCTTTGCAGTTGTAACTCTGAGGTCTGTGATCGAAACATTGCCCAAACAATGATTTACCACATTGATCGAGGTCTGTATAAATTCTCCTTTCTTCCTGTGATGCTGTCCGAGATCCTGAGATGTTGACTGAATTGGTGGCTAAAGAATGAGCTCGAAAACTTTAATAAATAGTGATTTTTTCACCGCAAAATGAAAGCACATGTCTCTGCAAATAGGCCGACATGAAGGACAATGATAGGTTAGCTCACTGCTAAGGTTAATTTTTCTTGACTTAAAAATTCCAAGATAGTAAGATAGTCTTCCAACCATCAAATGAGATATTCCATGTCATCATCACATGTAGTTCTCCTTATGTCATCAAAGATTAAGGCCTAGATCATCAAGTGCATGCAACATTAGATCAAGTACCTCTTAGGGCTTCTTTCATTAGTGGTTTGACTTCTTCATTGATGGTATCCTAGTTAACCAAGAGTCATGACATCATCATATGTAACCAAGCATCTCAAAAATATTGACATCTCGGTCAATGCCATATTGACATCAATGACAACCTTGATTAACAAGCAGGTGAACAAGGAGAAGGACTATTCCAAAGCTAAATGTTGGAATTGTCAAAAGTTGGGACACTATGCAGTTATGTGTCCGGAGAAGAAGAAGGGAAGGACAAGACCATGGCAGCATCAACAGAGATAGAGGACTTTTCGGAGAGCTTAAACCGGGAGTTTGGGTTCATAGCTTGTGAGTCCACTAGTGCAGGATCACCTGCCACACAAGTTGAGAGGGAGTGTGCACTTCCCTCCACTAGCGAAGCATCTTCATGTATTTGGAATGTTGACAGTGGGGCTTCCCGTCATATGACAGCAGTCCGTGAGTACTTCTCGGAGCTTTCAGAGAGTGGCACTGATATAGAGGTAGTACTCGGAGACGACATCATTGCTAGAGCAGTCACTGTGGGGACATTGACATTTGATAGGGAACCCAAACCTCCCTTGAAAGTGTTTGATGTTCTATATTTGCCAGGGATGAAGAAAAACCTTATATGCGTCTCATCATTGGAGGACAGAGAGTATGAAGTGTTGTTCAGGAGAGGACATGTGCTTATATATCCCAGGGGCGCTCCAACTGATTCAGCTAGAGTCGTGCCAAGGTGTACAAGTTTTCATTCCAGCTCCTTATGGCATTGAGGAGTCGTACCGGAAGCAGAGCTAGCAGTTCAGAGCTGTGCGAGATTTGGCACCGCAGGATGGTGCGCATGTATCATGCGGCCTTGAGGACATTGCAGGGGATCACCATAGGTGTGCCAGATTTCAGTTCTGATCACCTTGATACATGCAAAGGATGTGCTATGGGGAAGTTTGCCAAATCCCCTTTTCCCAGCAATGACAACAGATCGACAGGGATTTTTGATTTGATTCATACCAATGTGAGCGGTCAGATGTCTCATGTATCCTTGAGTGGATATGAATATTATGTTTTATTCATTGATGATCACTCCAGGAAGAACTGTATTTATTTCTTGAAGACTAAGAGTGAGGTCTTCAAATGGTTTAAGGAGTTCAGAGCTATTGTGGAGACTCAGACATGTCGGAAGATCAAGACCCTCAAGTCGGACAATGGATGGGTGTATACCCTTGGTGAGTTTGTTTATTATTGTGCGGAGGCAGGCATTAGGAGGCAGTTCACAGTTCCTTACAACCCCCAATAGAACGGGGTTGCGGAGAGGAAGAATATATCCATCGTTGGGGTTGCCAAAGCCTACATGATCAGGGGTCACCTTTGTTTTTGTGGGCAGAAGCCTGCAACATTGCTGTGTACTTGCAAAACATGAGTCCACATCGTGCCCTGGGGCATGTGACTCCGGAGGAGGCTTTTTCTGGGAAGAAGCCTGATGTTGGTCTCTTGATGTATTTGGTCAACACTCGACCGGACATACTTCGTTACTTGCAGGGGACAATGGATTATGGTCTGGATTATAGAGAGGGAGATGAAGTGAGACTGGCAAGGTACACTGATTCTAATTGGGTAGGTTGTGCTTCTGATAGGAAGAGCACTTCAGGGTGTTGTTTCAGTTTGGGTTCGACAGTTGTGTCATGGTTCAGCCAGAAGCAATAGTGAGTTGCATTGAGTTTAGTGGAAGCAGAGTACATGGCAAGCAGTTTGGCTAGTTGTGAGGCCATATGGCTTTGCAAGATGTTGTTTGGCCTATTTGGTCAAGCATTGAGACCTTCAGTGATTTATTGTGATAATCAAAGTTGCATTAAACTCATGGAAAATCCAATATTTCATTACAGGTCAAAGCATATCAGGATCAAATATCATTTCATCAGAGAATGTTCAGAAGGGAGCTGTGAAGCTTGAGTATATTCCCACAAATGAGCAAGTAGCAGACAGTTTGTTGTGAAACCAGCTCCAAAAAGAGAAGAAAAGAGATATCAACGCTTTAGAAATAAGCTACTTCGAGGGGGCAACCTCCAATACATTACATGCATGAACAATTCTTGGATGATTCAAATTACAAAACCTCCTTTCTATATATAGGAGTCCATGGGGCCATAATGTAATCCTAGTGGGGCCACAATGCAATCCTAGCTGACCTAACAATAATAATTTAAGGGCACAATAATAACAATATGGGGGTTACAAGGGTACAATAATAACAATAAGGGGGTTACACTAACAACAATAAGGGACTATACTAGTAATTTAAGGACCTAACATGCCTCTCTCCTTCAAAAAAGTGTTGTCCTTAACGCTTGAGTAGCTCTGGGTGCTTCTGTATAAAGTTCTCATCCTCCCATGTAGAATCTTGTAAGTTTTTGTAGATGTTCTATGCTTGATGCAACTTTACTTTTATAGCAGCAATCACATAAATAGTTAAGTAAAATGCTGATAGAACATACCAGTGGATCTATAGAAGACAAACCAGAAACAGAAGAATGTGTTGGTGCGTCACGACGGTCAGCAGGATGCTTCAACCAGCAAAGTCTTCTTGGTCGGCCAACCCAGAATGTGTCACAACAGTCCTCAAATCTGTCACCCAGTCAACTCAAAGTCAACCCCAGAAAAGTCAACGCAGGGAAGCAACAATACAATCAACGCAACTCCAACTTCGGTCAACCTTTTGACCTCGATTTTTGTGCCAATGAGTACGGCCTTCAAAAATCAAACTCTCCACAAAATTTCAGCCAATTTGGACCATGCGTTGACCAAAGTCAATGCTGGTCAAACTTGCCCAGAAACCCTAACTGCAAAAAATTCGCTGCAGTAAATTTCGTCCTTTTTGCTGCAGTAGATTTCATCCTTCTCACGTGGGAGATGAAACTGCGTCTCAGATGCTCGTATATAATCAGAGAAGATGTGTGATGAGATGTGTGTGAAATGCTCTCCAACGTTGACTGTATTTATATCCATCATTGAGGTGTGTGACACATCTGCTGGGGGTGTAAAATCTTAAGGCCGATCTGCACTTAAATTTATTATAAATAATAAATTCAAAATAAATGTTCTGCTCATCAGATTAAAATCAATTTTATATCGATTTTACACCTCTCTGAAAGAGGAATCCAATACAAATATTGGAATCTTCATCTGAGCATCACAAGATGGAGTTTGGACCTAGTTGTCCAAATTTAACAAATCTTTAGTGGGTGTCTCTTCCCACTTGATGATAAATCAAATTGACGGACTCAGTAGCTCGCTGGTGTCTTATCGTGATGTTTCAGATTCCAATATGATTTTTTCTTCCTCATCAAGTTTTGGCAATATTGTTTGAACTGGAAGATTTTCACCTATAACCTTCTTTAAGCATGAAACATGGAAAACTTGATGCACTC
Source organism: Pinus albicaulis (assembly GCA_034641835.2). Taxonomy (NCBI): domain Eukaryota; kingdom Viridiplantae; phylum Streptophyta; class Pinopsida; order Pinales; family Pinaceae; genus Pinus; species Pinus albicaulis. Next base: position 745,388,297 of record CM076577.1, read on the forward strand.
GTGAAGAAGCAAGAAGCTCCAATTTGTATGCCATAGTACCAATATTTTGCAACACCTTGTAAGGACCATAGTACTTTGGCGATAATTTATTATCCTTCTTAACTTGCTTGAGGGACATTTGTTTGTATGGTTGTAGCCGTAAAATACCCAGTATCCTATATCAAAACTTCTCTCATTGTGATGTTGATTTTCCTGTTGTTTCATTCGATTTTGTGCCAAATTTCGGTTATCCTTAAGAGTTGGAGAACTCTTTAAGATGCCTCATGTGATCTTCCACTGCTTGTACCTTCACTTCTGCAGATGATGTGATGGAGGTGGATGATATCCGTAAAGTGCCATAAATGGGGTCATTTTTGCTACAGTATGGAAGGAAGTGTTATACCACCATTCAACGAGAGGTAACCACTTGACCCATTGTGTTTATTTATCAGATACAAAGCAATTAAGATATCCTTCCAAACATTTATTTACTATCTCAGTTTGACCATCAGATTGAGGATGATAAGATGAGCTATGAGCTAATTGAGTAACCAAACAAGAAAATAACTCCGTCCAAAAATTTCCAATAAAAATGGGATCTCTGTCGCTTACAATAATCTTTGGGTTTCCATGTAGCTTTTGAATTGTTTCCATAAATGCAGTAGCAACTATAATTACTTTAAATGGATGAGATAGTGCAAAAAAATGTGCATACTTGGTAAGTCTATCAACTACCACCATGATGACACCCTTTCCTTTAGACTTAGGTAAACCTGTGATAAAATCCATTGGAATCTCCTCCCAATGTTGACTGGGAATGGATAAAGGTTGTAGAAGTCTTGGGTCCTTAATTGTCTCAAATTTGTTCTGCTGGCAAACCAAACATTCCGCCACAAACTTTTGAATATCGGATTTAAGGCCATCCCAAAAACATTCTTTCTTCAGCCTGTGGTAATTTTTTAAAAATCCTGAGTGTCCTCCTAAAGAGAAGTGTGAAATTCCAAAAGAATCTTTTGTTTTAGTTGGGAATTCTTACAAATATATAAGCGATCTTTGTACCATAAGGAATCATTTTTCCAACTAAATGTATCAGATGTACTAAGATCTTGTTGCAACTTTTGAATGAGTGTCCACACTTGTTCGTCCTTCTTCCATTCATCTCTTGCTTTGGTTATCCAATCTGGTTGGATAATAGAAATGGCACAAAGCAATGCTTCCACCTCTTCATTCTTTCTTGAGAGTGCATCTACAACAACATTTAGCTTCCCTTTTTTGTATATTATTTCAAAGTCATAACGCAACATCTTTGTGACCCATTTTGGCTGCTCTTCTAAAGATAGTCTTTGTTTCAAAAAGTGTTTAAGACTATCATGATCAGTTTTTACCTTGAAGTGTTTTCCCATTAGGTAAGTTCTCCATTTATTTAGTGCATGCAGTATTGCTAACATTTCCTTATAAATAGGTTTCTGTCTAAGTAACCGGATTTGTCCAAAAGGGGCCACGAATCCCAAATCCCTGTTTCGGGTACGAATTCGTACCGGATTCAGTCCCAATTCACCAAATACGACATATCCGAATGGGGTACGGCAAACCGTACCCTGTTCGGATACGCCGTATCCCGTGAAACCAGATACGGCCGGGCCCGCGGGTTCAAAAATCGCGCTGTTTTTGCTATAAAGTGAGGTTTTTCCTCATTCTTTTTCACCCATTTCATTTGCGAAGTGAGAAGGAGAGCTAGTGTGAGCAAGGAGCAAGTGTGAGCAAGGAGAAAGGGAGTTCTTTCGAAGAGATTCGAGCATCCGATAAGTGCATTGTCCCTCTATATTTTGCATTTAGTTTGTTGTTAGTGTTTGCATGTGCATATGTTTTATATATTTGGTTGTTTTTGTTTATTTTTTATAGTATTCATGGCTCCATCAAAGGTAGCAAGACAGGGGCAAATAAAGGGGAAGAATGTCCCCATTGGAAATGCCCCTCCTGTCCCTCTTTCATCAGGGTCTGCAAGTATTCCATCCATTGGAAGTGGGGCTGCAACAACAGCTTCAAATGTGCAGGGAAAACAAATTTTTGACCCCAAATAGCCCTTGTGGAAATATGTAACAAGAGAGGGAGGGGCAGCAAAAAAGGGAGGAGGAGGAAATTGTTCATGGAAATGCAATTTTTGCAATGGCCATTTCACTTGCACATATTTCCGTGTGAAAGCTCATTTGTTGGGTATTCCATGTTGTGGCATTAAATGTTGTACAACAATTGAATCGCCAAAGAGGAAGGAATTGGAGAAAGAGCAGCAACAAGTTCCCTTTTGAGACTTTTAGTAGGGGAGAATTAACAAAGAGAAAGGCAACTGCAGTTGGTCCAATGGACAAGATTTTCCAAAAAAAGAAGAGAGAAGAGCTTGATCTCACCATTGCATTTTTTTTCTATTAGAACGTCATATCCTTTAATGTTGCACGGTCACCTCTATTTATTGAGATGTGTCGAGCTCTTAGTCATGGGGCTCCATCTGGGTATGTGCCTCCTGGGTCAGAGAAGCTCAGAACCACATTGTTGACAAAGGCAAAGAAAGAGGTGGACAAAATGCTTGAGCCTATTAAATTAGCATGGCCAACATCTGGGGTTAGCATTGTTTCTGATGGATGGACAGATCCAGCATGCCACCCACTCATTAACTTCATGGTGTCATCCTCGAATGGTGCAGTTTTCTTGAAATCAATGGATGCACTTGGACAGTACAAGGATGCACAATATATGGGTGAGTTATTTCTCAAAGTTATTGAAAGTGTAGGTGTGGATTGTTGTGTGCAAATCATTACAGATAATGCACCTGTTTGCAAGGCTGCTGGTATGATTGTGGAAGCAAAATATCCACAAGTATTTTGGACACCTTGCATTGTCCATTCATTGAACTTGGCACTGAAATCTATTGCTTCTGATGTGCTTTGGATTGGAGCCATTATTGAGGATGCACGACATATCTGCAACTTTGTACAAAACCATACAAATGCCCTTACTATCTACAAGGAGTACAACAATCTATCATTGTTGAAGATTGCGGATACATTGTTTACCTCTTCATTCATCATGTTGAAGAGGTTGAGGGAGGTCAAGACCGCTCTTGGGTCCATGGTTATTTCAGAGTTTTGGTCTTTTTGGAGAAAGACGGATCAAGTAGCCTCAAAGAAGGTGAAGGACACAGTGTTGGATGATATATGGTGGGAGAAGGTAGATCTAGTTATTCAGATCATGGAGCCTATCATTTCCTTGCTCCGATTTGCAGATACAAACCAACCCATCCTAGGAGAGGTTTATGAGGGATGGGATTCCATGATTGAGTCTGTGAGGACCATTGTTTTACAGAGTCAGTGCCCAGAGTATGAGACATCACCTGAGGCCTTCTTCACTGTCATACATGATATTCTTGTCAGCAGATGGGACAAGAATTGCACACCTTTACATTGTTTGGCTCACTCCTTGAACATAAAGTACTACAGCCATGAGTGGCTGAATGGTGGACCTTCCCGCAGATTCCCTCCTCACATGGATGCTGAAATCTCACAGGGGAGGAAAGATGCATTGAGGAGGATTTTTCAGGATAGCGCATCCCTTGATGAGGTGGAGGATGCCTTTGCAGAATTTTCCCCTGGCAGGGGGCGATTTGAAGGCTATGATTTGATTCGAGACAGGGGGGCTAAGAAGCCCTATTCTTGGTGGGAAACTCATGGGGCAACAAGCCCTCCTCTACAGCAGTTAGCCATGAGGCTCCTCTCTCAGGTGACTTCATCCTCTTGTTGCGAGAGGAATTGGAGCACGTATGGGAATTTGTATAGTGTGAAGAAGAGTAGGCTTGAGCAGTCCAGGGTAGAGACAATGGTGTATGTGCACACCAAACTTCGTCTCATCTACAGGAAGAGGGAGGATTGGTTGACGGGAAAGATAAAGATGTGGGATGTCTTTCCTGATGATATGGGTCTGGACAGCAGTGTTGAGTTGGCATTGGCCAACTTGGATCTCAATGCGCCAGTGCTAGTGCCTGTCACATTTGATGATGGAGTAGATGCGTCATCCTCCACACCAACAGATGCAAAGATGATAGAGGAGGAGGATGCATCAGAGCTAGAGGAGAGCAGTGGTGAGCATGATGATCAGGATGAGGACAGTGATGCTGATTATGATGATGAGGATTGATGACTTTGACTCATTGAGGCTTTAGGCTTGTAGTCTTGTAGACTGTAGTCGCTTTTGTATTTTCTATTTCTATTTGCCATTGGCAGTGTACTTATGTAACACATTTTGATTTTGATGACTTAATGAGAAAACTACAGTATCTTACTATCTTCAATCTTGTCTTTCTGAGTAAATTTGACAATTGTATCATGTATGGTGTATCAATGTATCACAGTATCAATGATGATGTATGACTCATGAGTATCTATGTTTGAATCAATGAATTTTGTATGAATTTGTGCAAAAAATATCTAATTTTTAATATATTAATATAAATATTTTTTTAAAATATATATATATATATATATAATTTTTTTTTTTTTAATAAAATAATATATAATGTATCGCATCCCAGAAGTATCCTGTTCTGGGGGTCACCGTACCCGAATCTGATTCATCGAATCCCCGTATCCCCATATCCCTGTATCAGGTGATTTAGGTTTCTGTAAATACTTTCCTTTGATTGGACGACTTTCAAAAGCAATGGTTTTTCCTTCTTGCATTAAAACAGCACCAATTCCATTTCCTAAGGCATCACATTCCACAATAAAGGTTTTTGTGAAGTCTGGCATAGCTAAGACTGGTGCTAGGCACATTGCCTCTTTAAGATGTTCAAAGGCCTTAGTTGCTTCAGGAGTCCATGAAAATGCATCTTTCTTCAATAATGTTGTTAGAGGTGCTGCTAGTCTCCCATCATTTTTAACAAATTTTCAATAATACCCTGTTAACTCGAGAAATCCTCGCAACTGCTTTATGGTTGTGGGGACTTTCCATTCCTTAATGGCTTTAATTTTGTTAAGGTCTACCTTAACACCCTCGTGAGATACAATATGACCTAGATATTCCACCTCTTGTACTCCAAAGAAACATTTGGATGTTTTTGCATATAATTGTTTCTCCTTCAATAGTTTGAGCAGCCTGTCAACATGTTGAACATGATCCTTCCAAGACCTGCTGTAGATTAATATATCATCAAAAAATACTGGCACAAATTTTCAAAGGAAGGGTTTGAAATGGAATTCATCAACCCTTGAAATGTAGAAGGTGCATTGGTAAGGCCAAAAGGCATGACCAAAAATTCATAATGACCCTCATGAGTTCAAAATGCTGTTTTCGGAGTATCTTCAGTCTTCATTCTAATTTGATGATACCCTGAACGAAGATCCAATTTGGTAAAATAAATTGCTCCATGTAATTCATCCAATAATTCATCAATCACAGGAATGGGAAATTTATCTTTAATGGTGAGCTTATTGAGCTCCTTATAATTCGGACGCCAGGATCCATCCTTTTTGTGTACCAATACTACAGGAGTAGAGAAAGAACTTTGACTAGGTTGAATTATACCCGCCTCTAACATTTCTGCAATCATACGTTCAATTTCGCTCTTTTGGACATAAGGATATCTATAAGGCTTGATGTTTGGAGGAACACTTCGTGGAATCAAATGAATGGCATGATCATGCTCACGAATAGGTGAGTCCTTTTGGAATTTCAAAAATCTTCGAATGATTGTCCAAGACTTTTTAGAGATCTGCAGAAATAGATGATTTTGATGTTGGAACTTCTAGTGAGCATAATTGTGCAATTATGCCTCGTTGTTCTTTCCTTAGAAGCTTTGTCATGACATTGGAGCTTATTATCTTTCCCGGCTTCCCTGCAATACCCCGTAATTCGACTTCCTTTCCTTCTGAAAAAAATTTCAAGAAAAGTTCTTGAAAATTAAAAGCTTCCGTCCCCAAAGATTGTAACCATTGTACTCCTAGTTCAACATCAACACCTCCCATAGGAATGGAAAGCATTGGACTATTCAATACATATTCCCCCATGGTTAGCTTGATATTATGGCATTTTCCAGAGCAATTTATAGTTCCTCCATTTGCAACCATCACTTGACATTCTGGTGTTGGTTATAGCAAACAATTCAATTCCTTGGCAACCTTACAATGAATAAAATTATGGGTACTACCTGAATCAATCAACACTATTACCTTTTTCTTCTTGATATGTCCTTCTATCTTTAGAGTTTGAGGAGTGGTAATTCCTGCCAATGCATTACACGATATGGTCAGACTCATTTCTTTCTCTTATTGGGTTGGTTCCTGGTGTATATCCTCTTCTTGTTCATTTTCTTCTTCCTCTTCACAATCTATGTAAAATAATTTCTTCTCAGCGCACTTATTACCTTTAGTGTATTTGCTATCACAACTATAGCAAAACCCTTTTGCTCTTTTTTCTTCCAATTGTTGTGGTGTCAACCTTGTAGGTTGTGGAAATCTAGGAGTAGCAACACTTCCTTCTTTATAGAAGTGAGTGGTAGGCTTCCTTGTTGCCATAATTTTACATTCAATTTTTCTTGCCAACCTGAATGCCTTCTCCAATGAATCAGGTTCCAAAACGCGAACTTCATGTTGGATGTTATCCTTTAAAGTACCCATGAAGAGATCAATCATGTGTTCCTCTGGAATATCAGTTACCCTTATATTCAATTTTTGGAAGTCCTCAATGTGCTCCCCCACTAAACCCTTTTGTTTGAGATTTATCAATTGGCTAAAGAAGGTGTTGCTCTTTGTATCCTCATAATGTGCTATCATTTCTCCCGTAAAAATTGACCAAGTGACAATTTTTTTACGGGAGCAAAGCCATCGATACCATACAAATGTATTTTGTTCTAAATGTAAAGTTGCAATGCGTACCTTTTGTGTGTTTTGCACGTTATGGAGATCAAAATATTGCTCCATCTGTAGTATCCATGTTACAGGATCCTTTCTATCAAACTTCCTCATATCCATCTTTGGAATATGGTGGTTCTTCCCGCCAACATTAGAGTTTATGAAATCACAATTAACATTTATTTTGTTCTCATCATGAGGTTCTTCTACTATCTTTTCACCATTAGGAAACCTTTCTTGTATCAACTTTGTCAAACCTTCCATGTCTGCTTTTAGAAAATTCTTCATGTTTTCCATTTTCTCATTGATCTTAGCTTCCATGTCATCCATCTTAGATTCCATGCCAACCTCCATGCCATCTATCTTAGATTCCATGCCTTTCTTCAAACCATCCATCTTAGTTTCCACGCCTTTCTTCAAAACTCCCATGTCATTTTTTGTTGCTCTTTGCGAGAGCGAAATTTGTTGCACTTGCTCTTGTAATTTTGATATGTCATGTTGCCATTCTTCGTCTTCATGAGTCATAGTAGAGCCTTCTAAAGGCTTAATGGGTGTTGAATTTTTTTTAGGGGCCATTTTAGAATCCAATACTGATATCTATTCTACAATATGCCCTTGGAATCAATTCAACTTGATTCTTCAAACAAGACTTATGCAATTCGGAAAAAAAATACACACCTTTTACTTGCTTTTGAGGAACTCGATATTGAAATTGAATTATCTCTATAATTGCAGATCCTCAATATCTAAAACTCAGCCCTGTAGTAGCCCTTTGAAGCTTCTTTCAAATGCCATAGGTCTGATCTGATTTGGATTCTTCAAGGAAAAGTTATGTCCAATCTCCCACAATGACCCAATTTTGGACTGTTTTAGTAGAGAGAACTTGTATGACTTGCCACGTGTCACTATTCCCTCCTTTGGCTCTGAAATTGATAGACCGAAAACTACAGTCCGTGTACTTGCGGCCACTTTTTACAGCATTCCAATCCGATGCTCAGAGAGAGAGCTATGAAGATTTTCCCACGATCACCTCTTTGAGATTAAATTCAGAAGCCTCAAAAATCCCTAACTTTCACAGATCATATCTCCGAAAATATTGCGAACCAATATCTGAAATTTTGCGACGATGTTCCTCAGGATTGCGGTTTCGCACTCTAAAAATTTCAGCTTCTGAACCTTCGCAGAAAAAAAGTTATTACGAAAATACCACGATGACCTGTTTAGGTTAAATTCAGGAGCCTGCAAAATGACCTAACTTGCACAAATCATATCTCTGAAAATATTTCAAACCAAGCTCTGAAATTTTGCGACGATGTTCCTCCGGATTTTGGCTTCGCACTCTAAAAATTTCAGATTCTGAACCTTCATAGAAAAAAAGTTATAGCGAAAATGCCACGATGACCTGTTTGGAGCAACGAAACCCTAGAATCTCAAAGCTCTGATACCAAATGTTGTGAAACCAGTTCCAAAAAAAGAAGAAAAGAGATATCAACGCCTTAGAAATAAACCACTTCGAGGGGGCAACCTCCAATACATTACATGAATGAACAATTCTTGGATGATTCAAATTACAAAACCTCGTTTCTATATATAGGTGTCCATGGGGCCACAATGTAATCCTAGCCGACCTAACAATAATAATTTAAAGGCACAATAATAACAATATGGGGTTTACAAGGGTACAATAATAACAATAAGGGGGTTATACTAACAACAATAAGGGACTATATTAGTAATATAGGGACTTAACACAGTTTCACCAAAGCCTTACCACGGGGCAAGCATGTCTACTTCAGAAACAAGATGGGGGTGGTGAGGAACTCTTTCCTTGATGAGAAGAAGTGTTAAAATTTGGATACCAGAGGACAAGTGGTTCTCTAAGGCTTTGATCATTGGCCTAGGGAAAAGTGTCCAAATGTATTTATATTTTTCTCCCAAAGTGACTTTATAGGTGGTAAAGTCAAATATAATTTAAAAGTGACTTTATAAGTGATAAAGTTACAAAGTCTAATTCTAAAGTGAGTTTATTATAGTCAATGTGAAATTAGAAAGGGAAAAAGTGACTATGGAAATAAAAGGCTAAGTGGGTTTTTATTTAAGTGGGATGAATTAAAAATTAGAAAGTGAGAATTAAATGTACATTTAATCTAAGCCCTTGATCTAAAGCTATCTCAACCATTGGATTTAGGGATTCCCCAAAAGTCACTTATGGTTAAGTTAAAGGAGGAAAAGAAGAGAAAATGTCAGTAAGTCTTTCATGAGTAGATTGAGAGAAAGAGAGAAGGAGAGCAAGGAGATTTTCTAAGCAGTGAGGAAGAAGAGAGAAAAACCTTGGCACACATACCGAGGCAACATTCAGCAAATCTTTACAACAAGTTGGCACATAGTTCAAGGCAGATTTTGGTTACATTTTTCAAGGCAAAATCGTACAACTTTGGCATGCATTCCTCAGCAACTGTACAACATTTTGGCATAGATTTCGAGGTGAGGTTTTGTTGTTTTTTGTGGCATAGTTTTCGAGGTAGTGCGTACAGTGTGATGTTGTCAATGTGCATAGAAATTGCGGTAGAAACTGTACATCATTTATTGTTGTCCCTTTGCATGCAAATCAAGGAGGTTGTACGACATCATTTGTTGATGTTTTGCACAAAAATCGAGGAGGCTGTACAACATCATTTATTGTTGTGTTTCTGGGCACGAAAATAAAGGAGTCCATACAATTATTGTTCCTATTTTTACTATTGGCACAATTTCCAAGGCGGAGGTTAAGCACGGAAAACGAGATAAGTTGTATTTGTTTGGTTGCTGGAATTTTTTGTGTATTTTTGTTTTACTGTAAAAGAAAATTATCGGAAATAAAGAAGAGCTCTCGAACTGGTTTTCCCCAAGAGTTGTAGGGGGTTTTTCCAGGGTCATATTGACCAAAAATCAACGTGTTAATTTTCTATGTGTGGCTGAAATATTTTACTGTGTTTTTATTTCTGCAATTTCCAGCACTGTGAAGTTCCTGAATTTGTGTTTTCAGAAATATTTATCATTTTTAGAATTTTGAATGTATGATTATGGGAATGGGTATTTAATTATATGGGAGTGATAAGGAGAAACTGAACCGGAGTGGGGTCTAAAATTTCTACATCTGGTCCAGCCCCAATAACCAACAGTAGAAAATTCAGTTGCCTCTCCAAGGCATAGTGATCCAAAGGATGTGTCTCCTGAGGATTTGCAAGAGGGAGAGTCGGTAGATCCACCCACTACTAGTGGGAGAACGGGTAGGGAACTTTGACAGATTCTAAAGGATGCAGAGGACTTTGTCGAAATTCCCCAAAAAGAGAAGAGACAACATAGGTAGCCTGAGAGGTCTCAAGCCTTGGTTGCTCAAGTCGGAGAACCTTCCAGTTTTCGTGAAGCAGTTCAGCACCAGGTGGGGTTGATGCAATGGCGGAAGAGTACAGTTCCATCACGACGAATGATGTCTGGGAAGTAGTACCCAGACCTTAGGAGAGATCAGTTGTAGGACCCAGGTGGATCTACAAAATCATTTATGCTGCAGAGGGCAGCATCGAGAAATTTAAATCCAGGTTTGTGGCTAAGGGGTATGTTCAGAAGGAAGGAATTGACTATGAAGAAACCTTCGCCCCAATAGCCAGGTACACCTCTATTAGGTCCGTGATATCCCTTGCTAAGCAGATGGGATGGGAAATTCACCAGATGGACGTCAAGACGACATTCTTGAACGGAGTGATAGAAGAAGAGGTGTATATAGAACAACTGGAGGTCGTTGAGACACTTGATCAGAAAACTCATGTGTGCAGATTGAAGAAAGCGTTATATTGACTGAAGCAAGCTCCTAGAGCCTGGTATGGTTGAATTGACAGCTACCTACAGAAGATGGGATTCGTCAAGAGTGACGCAGATCCCAATCTCTACTATCTAAGAGTAGGGAGTGAGCCTTTGATACTGGTTTTGTATGTAGATGATTTGTTCTTGACGGGATCATCGAGGCTCATCACAGATTGCAATAAGAATTTGGCTGAAGAATTTGACATGAAGGATCTAGGACGGATGCAGTATTTTCTGGGGTTGGAGGATTTGTAGCAGAACGAGGAAATCTTCGTTGGTCAAGGAAGATACACTACAAAGATTCTGAAGAGATTTCAGATGGAGGATTGTAGACCCATGACAACTCCAATGATCATCAACTAAAAGAAAATTGACACGTCTGAAGATGATGAGGTTAATCCTACACTATATAGGCAACTCATAGGGTCATTGACGTATCTGGTAAATACAATGCCAGACATCTGTTATGCTGTAAATACCCTTTGTAAGTTCATGGTGGAACTGAAGAGGGCACATTGGGCAGCAGCCAAGCATGTTTTCAGGTATGTTCAAGGAACACTCGAGCTTGGATTGAAGTATACCTGTAGCAATGTTGTCAGGTTGAGTGGTTTCACTGACGCAGATTGGGTTGGAAGTTCAGTTGATCGGAAGAGTACCAGTGGGTACTGTTTCAGTCTAGGATCAGGAATGACTTCCTGGTGCAGTAGGAAACAAAAGTCCGTAGCACTGAGTTCAACATGAATAGAGTATATGGCAGCCAAGACAGCTTCATGCGAAGCCATATGGCTTAGGAAGCTTCTAGTGAATCTACTCAAGGAGAAAATGTAAGCGACCAACATCTTATGTGATAATCAAAGTTGCATAAAGCTCTCTGAGAATCTTGTGTTTCATGATAGGTCGAAACATAATGACATCAGGTGTCACTTCATTAGGGAATGTGTACAACGTGGAGCTGTTTAGTTGTGATACACTCCAACAGGGGAACATATGGCAGACATCCTCACAAAATGTCTAGGGAAGACAAATTTTGTCTACTTCAAAGAGAAGATCGAGATGATGAAGAATCCCTTCCAGTAGCAGGAATGGATAGAATCAGTATTCAGAGGGAGCTGTGGTATAGAGGCAGTAGTGACAGTGGCATTGTCAAAGGTAGCAGTACAGGAGGCAGCAACACAATAGATGGGGGGCAGAGTCCTGAGATCAGTAGCGTAGAGGGTGCTTCAAAATCAGAGCAGCATGCAGCGGGCATATTGTTGGAACACCTTCCTCGCTAAGAGGGAGTGTTGATTTTTGTAGCATCCGGAAGTGTTTCAAGTCTCAAACTTTGCAGGGAGGCTTTGGCAACAACATTCTAAAGAACCCAAAAATAGTTTGTGGAAATTCCACTCGGTTCATGACCTATTAAAATAATTAATTTTTTAATGAAGACCCTAAGCCTAAACTTAGGGAAATGAAATAATTAAAGGGTATTAATAAGTCAGAGTGTGAATCTTCGAGAAAACATGGATTGAGTCAAGTCTTAATCTTAGCCATTGATTAATCTTTTAATGTGGGCCGTTGGTTCTCCAACAGGAAGATTATAAAAGAAGGCTTGAGGGTCATTTCGAAAACAAGCCGAGCATACACTCAGTACCCGAAGGAGATCCATTCTGATGTAGAATTCGATTTCAGTGCGAGAGTTGTAGGGCGAGAAGTTTGCAGAAGCAGGAGGAGGGAGTCAGTGGTGATCGAGATCAGGGACGAAGGGGAGCAGTGGGTCATTGGAAGCAGCTTGAGACTGCATCGCAGAGAACCCACACAGTCTCCACGCAGATTCACGCAGTCTAGCACTGGGATTGCGCAGCGAATCATGCAGACAAACACAAGAGCGTGTAGGGGCTGTTCAGGGTGTCAGATAATTGTCCGAGTAAGCCGAAAATTCAGTCTCAGGTGTTTCAGAATTTATTTGCTGTTATATTTCTCTATAAAGATATCATTTGCTGAAGAGTTAATAAAACCCTCAGTTGTTGCATCGGTTTTCTCGCATTGGGTTTTTTCCGAGGACAATTGTCGAAAAATAACTGTGTACATGTGATTGATTCTTGTGCTTATGTTCTCTACTGTTTATTTCTCTGCATATATATTTGTGAATGTTGAAGTAGTATTTATTTCGATATTTGCCGGAAGATTTCTGAATAAATCTATCACTGCAACTGTTTAAATTTCAGTTTGAAATTTTCACATGGTATCAGGCCCAAAGATGAATAACAGGGAGAGGGCATCTATCAGTGAACGGAAATCTACTGTTACAACAACAATGCAGAAGGGTTCACGCAGTTCTCCAGGAAGGGGAATAAGCACGACAAAATAGATGGATCACAATGTCTTTGTATTAGCATCTGAACTTGAGGAAGATTTTGTTTGCGTATCAAGCACTGCTTCGTCTGATGTCTGTATATTAAGGGTGGAGCCTCTGCTCACATGGGTGGGGTACGAGACTGTTTTTCCGACTACCGAGAAGAGCAGATGAATTTCAAAATAACCATGGGTAATAAAGCAAAATGCACTCCTGTTGGGAGAGGTACCGTAGTTTTTCAAACCGAGGCGGGAAATAGAATATGGGCCACTAATGTGCTGCATGTGTCGGGTTTGGGGATGAATTTACTCTCAGTGTCTCAACTTCAAAACCAAGGATATGGCGTCTACTTTATTAGCAATAGAGTCTACGTCAAGCACCGCAGTTAGAATAAGAAGGCACAAATTGGAGTAAGAAGCAACAAATTGTACAAGCTAAAGCTTTACTTTCCAATGGCACTAGTTGGCAGCGCAGATGAAACAAACCTGAATGAGCTATTGCACAGAAGAATGGGGCATTTGCATCATGGGGCGTTGAGAACTCTCCAGAAGACTGTCACAGGTGTTCCAAATATGCCAATGCAGCATTTTAGGAAAATATGCGTACTAGGAAAATATGCCAAGGCATCATATCAGAGAAGCAACAATAGGGCCAAGGGTGTATTGGATCTGATACAATGAGGTATCTGTGGGCCGATGTCCACTAGAGCTCTTAGCGGTGCCAAATATTTTGTCACCTTCATTGATGACCAGTCCAGGAAAACCTGGATCTACTTCTTGAAGACCAAGGATGAAGTCTTCAGTTGATTCAAAGAGTTTAAGGCTTTGGTGGAAAATCTGAGAAGGAAGCGGATGGTGTTGCGATTAGATAATGGTGGTGAATACATAGATAAAGAATTCAGAGGATTCTGTGCAAGGAAAGGCATCAAAAGGGAGTGGACAACTCCATACAATCCGGAGCAGAATTGTGTGGCAGAAAGAAAGAACTGGACTATTGTTGAAGCAACCAGAGCTATGCTGTATGACCAAGACATGCCCAAATTCTTGGGGGCTGAAGCATATAATACAACTGTCTACATTCAGAACAGGACTCCTCACGCTGCACTGGGAAAGATCATGCCAAAAAGTGTCTTCACTGGCAGTAAGCCTGAAGTGAGTCACTTTAGGACCTTTGGCAGTACAACTTACTGTCATGTGCCCAATGAGAAGAGGAAGAAGTTGGAGATGACTGCCGAAAAGGGGTATCTGGTAGGATACAACGAGAATGCAAAGCCTTATCGCATCTACATTCCTTGGAGCAGGAAAGTGGTGGTGCAAAGGGATGTGAAGTTTATGGAGGAGAAGGCCTTCAGAAGATCCTGTGAGTTGCCTTCTGCTACGTAGTCTGAGGAAGAACCTTTGGTGTAAAAATTTGGGTACCAGAGGACAAGTGGTTCCCTAAGGCTTTAATCTTTGGCCTAGGGAAAAGTGTCCAAATGTATTTGTCTTTTTCTCCTAAAGTGACTTTATAAGTGGTAAAGTCAAATCTAATTTAAAAGTGACTTTATAAGTGATAAAGTTACAAGTCTAATTTTAAAGAGACTTTATTAAAGTCAATGTGAAATTAGAAAGTGAAAAAGTGACTATGGAAATAAAAAGGCTAAGTGGGTCTTTATTTAAGTGGGGTGAATTAAAAATTAGAAAGTGAGAATTAAATGCACATTTAATCTCAACCCTTGATCTAAAGCTATCTCAGTCATTACATTTAGGGATTCCCCAAAAGTCACTTAGGGTTAGGTTAAAGGAGGAAAATAAGAGAAAAAATCATTCAGTCTTTCATGAGCAGATTGAGAGAAAGAGAGGAGGAGAGCAAGGAGATTTTCTGAGCAATGAGGAAGAAGAGAGCAGAACCTTGGTACACATACCGAGGCAGCATTCACCAAATCCGTACAACAAGCCAACACACAGTTCAAGGTAGATTTTGGGCATGTTTTTCAAGGCAGAATCGTACAACAACTTTGGCATGCATTCCTAGGTAACCGTACAACATTATGGCACAGATTTCGAGGTGAAATTTTTGATGTTTTTGTGGCATAGTTTTCGAGGCAGTTCGTACAACATGTTGCTGTCCCGATGCATAGAAATCAAGGAAAAAATCATACAACATTTATTGTTGTCTCTCTGCAAGCAAATTGAGAAGGTTGTACAACAACATTTATTGCTGTTTTGGATGCAAATCGAGGAGGTGGTACAACATTTATTGCTATGTTTCTGGGCATGGAAATCAAGGAGTCTGTACAACATTTATTGCTGTTGTTGTTTTTACTGTTTGCACAATTTCTGAGGTAGAGGTTAAGCATGGAAAACGAGATAAGTTGTATTTGTTTGGTTGCTGGAATTTTGTGTATTTCTGTTTCACTGTAAAAGCAGATTATTAGAAATAAAGAAGAGTTCTCAAACTGGTTTTACCCAAGAGTTGTAGGGGGTTTTTCTAGGGTTATATTGACAAAAAATCAACGTGTTAATTTTGTGTGTGTGGCTGAAATATTTTACTGTGTTTTTATTTCTATAATTTCCAGCATTGTGAAATTCTTGAATTTGCGTTTCTAGAAATATTTATCATTTTCAGAATTTTAAATGTATGGGCATTTAACTATATGGGAGTGATAAGGAGAAACTGATAATCGAAGTGGAGTCTAAAATTTTTAAAATTTCTACATGATATCAAAGATTGGGTGGCTGAAAAGTGCAGTTTGGGACAAGTGAAAAGTTACGGCAAGCTATTTTCACACAAAAAACTGAACCTTTACCACAGATTTGAAAACTTCAGTTTGTTAGGACAGAAAACATGTCTTTGGGCTTGAGGGTGGAGGATAGGTTGGATGTGCAGAGCAACTATAGTGCATGGAGGGAGAGAATACTGCGTATCTGATGTAGGAGGATGAGGCTTAGAGACAAAAGGCTTCATTAATTATTCGAAAAATCCAGAAACAGTTTACAAGCAAAGGTGTTGCTACCATTTAGCTGTCAATTTATTGTTGTAATAGATAGGGTTGAACTAGTATCTAGGGAAGTTGGACTTTTTTAGTTAGATTTAGTATATTTAGCCTTCAGTTGATAGAATTAAGGAAGATATTATGTAATTAGGTTTTTGTCTAAAATAGGAGAATTCCATCCTCAACAGGAGATCGATTGTTACGTAAGAACCTATAAATGTAACCTCTGAGAAAGAGAAATTCGGGATTGGTCGTAGAAGAATTGATTGTGAGGTTTTTGGCCTCTGATTTAATAAAACTGCAGGGTTTATTTATTTGTGCTATACTTGGCAATTTCCCAAAGGGTTTATCTCTTCAAATTCATTGAATTGATGGTTTTTTTGTGTAGAAATTGAACATAATTAACTCTGTGTGAAGGAGAAATTACGTATTTTAGTTTCTGTGTAAAGGAGTGGAAGAATTTGAAAGATTATGGTTTCTTTGCTTGAGATCAGGCAGTGACAATTGATCTGTGTTTATTGATTTACACAGCGAAAATGAGGTTTTCCAGAGAAATTAAAGTTAACCCTGAAATCCGGCGAAAATCCGACTTCAAATGCGATCGGAATTGAAAGTTTGAGGTTAAGCGATTTTGGGGAAAACCATACATTGTGTTCGCACAACTTTTGGGGTTGAGAGTGGTTTTGCCTTTTTGAACGCGATCGTGTCGTATGTTGACACGTCACAGTGGTAAAACCATTGATTTCTCACGACTTTTGAGCGATAAGTCACGGGGGCTAAATCTATGCGATAGTTGTTCAATCAGATCTATGGGAGATCCAACGGTGGTCGCATTGACAATTGAGTGGAGGTTTAATTAAAAGGTATGGACCCGACATTTTATGAAATAGAGCTTTATTAAAAAGGGTTGAAGTCTGGAATTATTTCCGAAAGTTTGATTCCGAAGGTTGTTAACATTATTTTCGAAGGTTTAAAGGTTCCGAAGGTTTAATACTGTTTAAAGGGTTAAAACATTGTTTTAACAGTCAAGTATTATATTTCTGAAGGGTAAAGGGACTTTTAGCTTCCGAATGTCTTTTTATTATTTTTATCAAACAAAATTAATAAAGTTTGATGACCGAGAGTGGAATAGAAGACCAAGAGCTAATTCCTCCTGAATTAGAAAGCATTGTAACCAAGTTTGAGCAGCTCTCCTTAACTCCTGCCCCCACACTGCCATCATTTGTGGTATCGGAGCAGTCTTCAGAGCATTTTTCAGACATTGAACAAGCTTCCAAAAGTTAGAAAAAGAAATCCAACATGGCTGTCAGAATTGGTAGAGGTGGTGTTGGTAGAAGAAGAGGTAGACCAGTTGCAAATGCTGAAGTACTAGAAACTATGCAGCAAATTCAAGCTAGATTGGGAGCAATAGAAGCAGGACAACAAAGAGATCCTAAAGATGTCAGTGAACCTGAAGCTGAAAAAGAAGAAGAAAATGTTGAGCTTACTCCTGATATGAGATTCTTTAAATCAGTTTTAGGATCTACATCCAGGCCTAGACTTGAAGTATCAGCTTTTGCAGGAGGATTGAATCCAGAAGAGTTGATAGACTGGATCAATGAAATGAATAAATGCTTTGATTATGAAGAGATGAGTGAAGAAAATAGAGTTAAGTTTGCTGTAACAAGGTTGAAAGGACATGCAACACTTTGGTGGGATGGAGTGCAAGCAGAAATAAGGAGAGTTGGTAAGTAGCCAATCAAGATTTGGAACATAATGGTGGCAAAGTTGAGAGGTAAGTTTTTGCCTAGTGATTATCAGCTTTCATTATTTAGACAAATGCAGAATCTTAGACAGAGATTAATGATAGTAAAAGAATACACAGAAGAATTTTACAAAGTGAGCATAAGAGCAGGACAAATTCAAGATACAACAGAGAATATTTCTAGGTACATAAATGGTCTGAGAATGGAGATTCAAGATGAGATAAGTATATTGTCTCCTAAAACAATAGAAGAGGCTTATCAAATGGCCTTAAAAGATGAAGAAAAACTCCTAAGAAAGCAATCTGCCAAAGGAAGAGGTACTTTCCGAGGAAGAGGAAGTCAAGGTGGTAGAGGAAGATCTACAACACCAAGAGATGGAGCTAGCAGCAGCTAACCTCAACATGCACCCACAGAAGGTGATACAAGTGGCAAAAGGAGTTCTTATAAGGAAGAAGAGGTAGAAACAGAGGAAGAGAAGTCAGATGTTATAGATGTAACAAATTAGGACATAGAGCCTATGAGTGTCCAGAGAATGTGGGGACAAACCAGATAAATGCAATTGTTGCTCAGACTGAAGAATAAGCAAGAAAGTTGCTTGAAACAGAGTAATAAATTGTGCCAGAGAAAGGAGAATCTTTGGTGCTTAACAAGGTTTTGTTAAAACAAACAAAGGAAGTTGCAGAACCAATACAGAGAAAGACTTTGTTCAGAAGTGTGTGCAAAGTTCAAGGGAAATGCTGTCAATTGGTAATTGATAGTGGCAGTTCAGATAATTTGGTCTCTACAGAGGTGATAGAGAAGTTGAAATTGAAGACAAGGGAACATTCAACACCCTACAAGGTGTCATGGCTTCAGAAGAGACATCAATTGATAGTAAAGGAACAATGTGAAATAGAATTGCAGATGGGCAACTACAAAGATAAAATTATGTGTGATGTGATGCCTATGGATGTGTGTCACATATCGCTGGGTAGACCTTGGCAGTATGACAGAGCAACAGTACATGATGGAAAGAGAAACACTTACAAGTTTTTCAAAGATGGTATGAATCAAACATTGTCACCTATGGAAGAAGAAGATGTATCAAGAAAAAAGTCTGATCCAAAGGCTTTATTGTTGAGTGGAAAAGAATACTTGCAGCAGATTGAAGATGATGAGGTAAATTTTGCTTTAGTTTGCAAACCTAAGGTAGTATTTACTTCTACTAAAATTTCTGATTTGCCAATTGAAATTCAAGAAATGTTGGAGAGTTATTGTGATATTATTGTGGATGATTTGCCTGATGAATTACCACCTGTAAGAAGAATCAACCATCAGATAGATTTGATTCCAGGATCAAATTTTCCAAACAAAGCAGCTTACAGAATGACTCCTACAGAAAATGAAGAAATCAGAAAGCAAGTGCAGGAACTAGTTGACAAAGGTTTGATCAGGGAAAGTTTGAGTCCTTGTGCAATACCTACAGTATTAAGTCCGAAGAAAGATGGAGGTTGGAGAATGTGCACTGATTCAAGAGAAATCAACAAGATAACAATCAGGTATAGATTTCCTTTACCTAGAATTGAAGATTTGATGGGTTTTTTGAGTGGAGCAAGATATTTTTCAAAATTAGATTTGAAAAGTGGGTATCATCAAATTAGGATAAGGGAAGGAGATGAATGGAAAACAACGTTTAAAACAAATGAGGGATTGTATGAATGGATGGTAATTCCTTTTGGTTTATCAAATGCACCTAGTACATTTATGAGGCTCATGAATGAAGTATTAAAGGAATTTATTGGTAAATTTGCAATAGTATATCTGGATGATATATTAATTTATAGCAAAACAAAGGAAGAACACCTGAGACATCTTAATTATGTCTTAAGGAAGTTACATCAAGAGAAGTTACTGATAAATTTAAAGAAATGTTCTTTCATGAAAGAAGAATTGGTATATCTAGGTTTTGTTGTTTCTGCTGAAGGATTAAAAATTGATCCAGAGAAGATAAAGGCAATTGTGGAGTGGACTTCACCTAAAAGTGTTTTTGAGGTAAGAATTTTTCACGGTCTTGCTAGTTTTTATAGAAAATTCATAAGGAATTTTAGTAAGATCAATGCACCTATCATTGAAACCATAAAGAAGGACAAACAACCATTTAAATGGACCGCTGAAGCTGAAAGGAATTTTCAGTTCTTGAAGCAAAATATAACTGAGAAACCTGTCTTAGTTTTGCATGATTTTAATAAACCATTTCAAGTAAAATGTGATGCCAGTGGAGAATCTATTGGAGCTGTATTAAGTCAAGAAGACAGACTTGTAGCATATTTCAGTGAGACGCTGAATGAGACAAGAAGGAAGTACTCTTCTTATGACAAGGAATTTTATGCAATTGTATAGTCATTGAAGAAGTGGAGGCATTATTTAATGTCTAAAGAATTTGTGCTATATTCAGATAATCATGCTTTACAGTACATTATGCAACAACCTAAACTGAATCAAAAACATGAAAAATGGGTTGAATATCTTCAAAGTTTTAACTTTGTATTGAAGCATATAAGTGGTCAAGCAAATAAGGTTTTTGATGCCTTGAGTAGGAAAAACATTCTTGTTCAAGAAAGTCAAATTGAAGTGTTAGGTTTTGATTTTCTTAAAGAACTCTATAAAACATATTTGGGTTTCAAAGAAGCATTTTAAGCATGCTGTAATCCTGTTTTGATAGACATAAGTCAGTGGTTATATTATTTCTTGCAAGAGGGTTTATTGTTCAAAAGAAATCAGTTGTGCATACCAAATTGTTCCATGAGAGAAAATTTAATCAGGGAAAAGCATAGTGGTGGACTTGCTGGACATTTTGGTGTTGATAAGACTTATGAGCAACTAAGTCATTTTTATTTTTGGCCAAAGATGAGATTTGAAGTGGAAAAGTATGTGAAAAATTGTAAAATTTGTCAATATGCAAAAAGGAAAAGTCAAAATGTAGGTTTGTACATTCCATTACCTATTCCAAACGGACCTTGGGATATGGTAAGTATGGATTTTGTTTTAGGATTGCCTAAGACACAGAGAGGAAATGATACAATTTATGTTGTAGTTGACAGATTTTCAAAAATGGCACATTTTATTCCATGTTATAAAACCAGTGATGCTACTCATGTTGCCAATTTGTTTTTTAAGGAAATTGTTAGATTACATGGGTTACCTAAAAGTATTGTTTCTGATAGAGACACTAGATTTGTTGGTCATTTTTGGAGGACATTATGGAAGAAGCTTGGTACTAAACTGAGTTTCAGCTCAGCTTATCACCCTCAGATTGATGGGCAGACTGAAGTAGTGAACAGGAGTTTGGGTAATCTTTTGAGAAGTCTTGCAGGAGAACATCCTAAACAGTGGGATCATATTTTACCATAGGCAGAATATGCATATAATGATTCACCTAATAGAAGTACATGACAGAGTCCATTCATTTAGTTTATGGAATGCATCCAAGAGGAGTATCTGAATTAAGGAACTTGGGAAAAACGGAAATGAGAAGTGCTGAAGGAGAGGAGTTTGCTTCAAAAATACAAGCAATACATGAACAGGTAAAGCAACAGCTACAAGATAGCAGCATCAAGTACAAAAACAGAGCAGAGTTGAGAAAAAGAGAAGCTAATTTTGAAGGTGGTGATTTGGTTTTAGCACACTTGAGGAAAGAAAGATTTCCAAAGAGAGAGTATAACAAATTAAAATTCAAAAAGATAGGACTATGCATGATATTGAGAAAGTTTTCTGCAATTGCTTATGAAATTGAATTACCTTATGATATTGGAATATCTCCAATATTCAATGTTGCTGATTTGTACAGATATGAAGATGGTGGCACAGATGACAGACTAGAAGATAGAGAAAAGATTGACTGGGTAAAACAGTTACCCACAACAAAGACATTTCAACCAGAGAGGATCTTAGACAAGAAAGTGTTTAGGAAGACCAGGGGACAGTAGTATTTTCAATATTTGATCAAGTGGAAGGATCAACCAATTGAAGATGCTACCTGGATGACATGAACCATGTTGCAGAAACTGGGTAGTTCTGTGGAGGAGCTCATGGACAGGAGCCCATGAAGATTTTTGTCCTTAGGAGTCTGATGCAGGAGCATGAGGCTTAGAGACAAAAGGCTTCATTAATTATTCCAAAAATCCAAAAACAGTTTACAAGCAAAGGTGTTGGTACCTTTAGCTGTCAATTTACTGTTGTAATAGATAGTGTTGAACTAGTATCTAGGGAAGTTGGACTGTTTTAGTTAGATTCAGTATATTTAGCCTTCAGTTGATAGAATTAAGGAAGATATTATGTAATTAGGATTTTGTCTAAAATAGGAGAATTCGATCCTCAACAGGAGGTCGATTGTTATGTAAGAGCCTATAAATGTAACCTCTGAGAAGGAGGAATTCGGGATTGGCCGTAGAAGAATTGATTGTGAGGTTTTTGGCCTCTGATTTAATAAAACTGCAGGGTTTATTTATCTATGTTATACTTGGCAATTTCTCGAAGGGTTTATCTCTTCGAATTCATTGAGTTGATGGTTTGTTTGTGTAGAAATTGAACATAATTAACTTTGTGTGAAGGATAAATTATGTATATTAGTTTCTGTGTAAAGGAGTGGAAGAATTTGAAAGATTATGGTTTCTTTGCTTAAGATCGGGCAGTGACAATTGATCTGTGTTTATTGATTTACACAACGAAAAGGAGGTTTTCTAGAGAAATTAAAGTTAACCCTGAAATCCGATGATAATCCGACTTCAAACGCGATCGGAATTGAAAGTTTGAGGTTAAGTGGTTTTGGGGAAAACCATACACTGTGTTCACACAGCTTTTGGGGTTGAGAGTGGTTTTTCCTTTTTGAACGCGATTGTATCGTATGTCGACACGTCACAGTGGTAAAACCACTGATTTTGCATGACTTTTAAGCGATAAGTCACGGGGGCTAAATCTATGCGATAGGCGTCCGATCAAATCTGTGGGAGATCCAATAGTGGTCGCATTGACAATTTAGTGGAGGTTTAATTAAAAGGTATGGACCCGACATTTTATGAAATAGAGCTTTATTAAAAAGGGTTGAAGTCGAGAATTATCTCCCAAAGTTTGATTCCAAAGGTTGTTAACATTATTTCCAAAGGTTTAATACTGTTTAAAGGGTTAAAACATTGTTTTAACAGTCAAGTATTATATTTCTGAAGGGTAAAGGGAATTTTAGCTTTTGAATGTCTTTTTATTATTTTTATCAAACAAACTTAATAAAGTTTGATGACCGAGAGTGGAATAGAAGACCAAGAGCTAATTCCTCTTGAATTAGAAAGCATTGTAACCAAGTTTGAGCAACTCTCCTTAACGCCTACACCCACACTGCCATCAGTATCTCTGAGGAGGCAGAAGTCTAGGGCATAATGGTTCACACCACACAACACCCAGTAGCAACGCTTGCTGACCCTATTTAGTTCGCTGATTTTAACAAGAAGAATGCGAAGGGAAAAAGACTGATTCTGGATGGTGTTAAAGACCATGTCATTCTTCATGTGAGAGGAAAGACATATGCACATGAGTGTGGACAGTCTTGACCAATATTTACCAGAGCACAAATGAAAATAGAAAAATGGTCCTAAGGGAGAAGCTGAAGGCCATTAAAATGGCTAAGACTGATGGTGTTACAACATACCTCACAAAGATCACTTTTGTGAGAGATCATGTCTCTCAAACATCTGCTCCATGGCTACACGATCCCTAGGAGTGGGATTTGACACAACATTACACCCCTCATATTTGCAACCTTCTTCCTTGTAGCCAACACTGAAAGCAAAAAATTCCTCCATATTATTTAAAAAATGAATCACTTGGCTTTCATCATTAAAAAATTGCGAATGCTCAATATTATCAGGAAATGATGGTCTAAAGATAACTTCCATCTTGATCTTATCATCCACCAAGTTCTCTCCAAGTTGTAAGGTAGATGTAGCAACAACGAGCTCATTAGCTTGTTTATTCCCTTCTCTTGGAATTGTTTGAAGATCTAATGCATCAAAATATTACATGTTATCCCAAACAACATTATGATACTTCTTTAATCTATCATTCTTGCATGCAAATCGATTCTTTGTTTGAAGAATGACTAGATCAGAATTCCCCTTGATACTTAGCATCTTAATGTTCAAGTCCTTTGCCAATTCTAAACCGAACAATAAAGCTTAATATTTGGCTACATTGTTAGTTGCATCAAATTCCAATCTAAAGGCAAACTTGAATGTATGACCAAGCATGGAGGTAAGGACAATTCTAGCACCCTTACCAAATCTTGAATGGGCACCATCGAAATTCATGTGCCAAACCCAAACTTTCTTACTTTCCCTCTCCTTCTCCAAAGGAGCAATCGAATTAACCAAGATAGCATAGTTTTCCAACTCATCAGATTCATACACAATTTCATTATGAGGATCCTTGGGATTTTCTACATGAAACTTTCTCTCCAAGTCCCTATCCAACCTAACCATGATTCCCTCACTATTAGGGATGGCAGCATAACTTAAATCCATATGCAAACTACCCCCTATATCAACTCTCCACTTCCTAGACATTAACATTCCCCAAGCATTAGACACATCAATCACCACAATATCCATGGTGATCATAATATCAGGATGTACTGCCAAGTGGTCTTGAAGATCCTTTATCAAACCACAAACTTCAATAATTTTCGAATCCATAGCACAAATGTTGTGGTAGGGACTAGAAATCCTCAAGTTTAACTGATTCATGACTTTCTTAATCATGACACAAGATGATGCCTCAAAATCAAACATACAATTGTGCAAAAGCATTCTATTGACCAACATAGTGATGAAAAAAGGTTGATGGTCTATGTTCTCTCTATAGATATCACTACTTTGCAAAGTGATAGGGGCATCTTCATATCTATCTTTAGAGAAAATTGATATTTATTTTCCATTAGGTTCATCAATGGCTTTCAACAATTTATATCTTTGGGAGGGAATCTTCATGATTTCAGTCATAGGTACCAAAATATTTGCATTATTTATCCATCCTCCCAAATCAATATTCAACTTGGATGTGGGTGGAGTGAAAGTCTTATGGGCATTTTGATTTCTTCCCTTGCTTCTTGCCCTTTCTTTATCTTTGGCTATCTCTAAAATCTGATTCGATGAAACCTTCTCCCCATACAACTTAGTGATCCTATCCAACTCTTCAAAATTATTCACACTATGGGAGGATGGAGATTTTAAAATTTTTTACTTATCCTTTGGCTATTCTCCACAACTCCCACCCAATTCTCCAAGGACAAATGATGCTCCTTTCCAACTACATTGATTTTCTCACTTGTTCCAGCCATTTCATCATCTAAGCTCCTTCTTGCATAAGGACAAGTGAGTTCATCATGTAGGTCATGACAAGGTCTACAATAAGGCATTGAATCATCAACTAACTTAGTCAACTCAAGTGGATTTGGTGGCTTGTGCTCATTAGGAGGTCCTCCCCTTTTGCCATCTATCATTTTCTCGATTTTGGAACCTCCCAACTTGATTCCTTTCCATGGCCACCAACTGATTTTGGATAGCATTCATTTGATTAGTGTGATTTTCTTCCATAGTCTTAATGAGTTGGGTTAACTCCTTAATAGGATCACGGGTAGTCTCTTCCCTGGCCTTGCCTTTGGAATCATTCGATATTGATGGCCCTCTAGTGAAACCAGGAATCTCAAATTTTCCTGATTGGTTTCTAGCCCTCTCCATTTTTAAGCCCTCAGTTTGAGCTACAACCAAAGT
The DNA here is from genome assembly GCA_034641835.2 of Pinus albicaulis. Taxonomy (NCBI): domain Eukaryota; kingdom Viridiplantae; phylum Streptophyta; class Pinopsida; order Pinales; family Pinaceae; genus Pinus; species Pinus albicaulis. Next base: position 745,413,862 of record CM076577.1, read on the forward strand.
TGTAGGATCCTTCCTCCTAAACTCGTAAGCGGTATCAACACCAAAAGCATCTAAATATGAGCATAAGAGAAATTCATCAGGAGGTTTAATAGTTGTAGGCATACTTTTTACCAATTCATTGAATCTCTTGTTAAGCTCCTCCATGGTTTCATTCTCATTTTTATTCATGGTGCTAAAGGCACTAATCAAATGGCTATTCACTCTCCTCTCTCCAAACTTTGCCATGAAAGCATTAATGATTGCTTGTAAAGAATCATAATAGTTAGCAGGTTGCTCAATGAACCAATCAAGAGCATCGTCTTCTAAAGAGAGGACAAAAAGCATCATCTCTACATCCTCATAGTTAATTTTTGTAGCATCGAATGTTTCTAGCCACGAGATTTGGTAGAGAGGCTAGAATACATGTATTCTCCAAAACCTAGAAATTGTTTCTGGAAATTCCACCTAGAGACAACTTAATTAGATTTATTAGTCAATTTTTAATATTTCCTAAGTCTAAATTTAAAGAATATGATTAATTAATCAGAATCAATTAAGTCATGGTGAGAATGTTCTAGAAAAGTACATGGATCGATTTCTAATTAATCATAGCCATCGATTAAGATTTAGTCATGGTCATTGAAGTCTCAACGAAGGATTATAAGAACAAGTCAATGGGGCTTCGAGAACACACACCAAATCAGATGAGCATTCAATTTTGCTGATAAATTGTTTTCCACTGAGCAGTTGTGTGTTGTTGGAAGTGATTTAGTGAGATCAAAGCTGTCAGAGAGGGGTAGAAATAGTGAAGTTGGAGGAAGATTTTCTAGATCAGGCAAGTACATTTGCAGAGAGGCAAAGAGTGCCATAGTGAGGTGACACAATGCCCTCTAGAGGCAAATTCTATTTTGCTGGGTAGAAGGCGAGATTCAATGCCATAAGCTGGATAGAGGTTCGTGAGGGTGGGAGAATTAGTTTCCCAGATAGCAGCCGACGTGTCAGTGAGAGGTGATGCAGTTCTAAGTTGAAGGGACGCAGTGACTGCGTAGGGTGACACAAAGACTACATAGAGGATGTTGGGACGGCTTAATTTCGAGCTGAGGTCAATGTCAGATTCTTCTGTGGAGTGAGGAATTTCCTCACTAGTTATTTTTGCCAGTTTTTCTCTGTTTGGATTTCTAGTTTGGGCATCCATAGTTTGTACCTAGATTTCACTTTGTATAGTAATAAAACCCTCATCTGATGCACAGGTTTTCTTGTATTGGGTTTTTTTGGGGACATTGGTCCAAAAATAACATTGTAATTTTGCGTGTTTGCATATATTTTCTTCTAGCGTTTTATTTCTTCCGTAGTTTATTTATGAAGGTTGCAGTGTATTTAATTAGATATTTGTCGTAGGAAAAAACAGATAAATTGTTGAGTAAATTAACAATTAGAAGAATTAACATCAGTTGTTGCAATAGGGTTCGGGTAACTGAATTTTCACAATAGTTAGCAATGTTACACCACTTAAAGATTCAAACATTAAAGTTCTTCACATGTGATGCAGAACTAATGGCATTGTTACCTTGAAAAGAAGGCAACCTTTCAATAGTCTTGTCAGGGATTTTGTGAGGATAGCCATTTATGTTTGTAAAATTACAAGGAGCAAAAAGATCGTTCATGATGTTAGGCTCTACTTGTTCTTGAAAAAGAAAATGGATATCTAAAATTGCCTCTTGCCCAAGACTAGCGAGAGATCTACTATGAGAAAATCTATTTAACCTCTCTCTAAAAACCCTTTAAGGATCAGGAGAGGGGCTAACTAGACCACTTGAATTTCTCCTAGTAGAGTCTCTTTCAAAATTAGGATTCAGTGGAGTCACCACTTCAGCAAAAATCTAAATCTAAAGTTCAAATATGCTAAAACCAAAAGCTATTCGATTTCCTAGGTACAAGAAGACTTCTCCCCGACAACGACGCAAAAAAATGTTGACCTTGCCACCTGCACCTACCTACAAGTTACTAAGAAAATTCTTTTACCCCACAAGATGTGGTTGGTGGCAAGGAACTCAGAGAAGGGTTTGTCACAATAATCCCGACTCTATCTATTTAGGCTATCTCCTAGGTTAGCTATGGGGGGTGGTCCCCAAATATAAACTAAGTTAAAGATGTGAGGTTCTAAGAGAGTTTTATAGTTAAAATGGATTACTTTTAAGGATTTATAAGCAAATATGATATGAGCAACTTGAAATAACAATGGCAATCATCAACATGAGAAAACCATAAAACCAATGCCTTACAAAGGATTTGCTCAAAAATTGAAAGATATATTTTCTCAAAGTAAAATGCAATGCTCCCAAAAGAGAAATCAAAGTGACCCTAAAATGTAAACACAAGATTGTTAACACAAAATATTGCAAGATACAAAAGATGCTTTTGAGACAATCAAGTTATGAATCAGAACATGTGAAACATATCTTGCCAAAACTCAACAATTAGTAATTTACTTTGGAAAATGTAAAAGAGGAAATGCTATATGCTTAACCAAGATATCAATATGAAATTAGACTTGTAGCAGGAAATGAAAGCACTTGTTACGCAATTGAAGAATCACAATACTTGCTTTTGAAATGTTTCTTGAAACTAAATTTTTCATGTGAAAACTCAAACCATCAAGAGACAAGTAAAGTAAACGTGATGGAATAGTGCTCTTGGTTAATTTTATTAGTTCCCTGTACAACAAGATTGCAATTGAACTCTTCAATCTTCATACCTCACTTTCACCCAAAGATATGCATCTCACAGTGAGGAGTCAATAGAGGAGTCCCTAAAATGTCTATTCAACCAACTTATGCTGGAGGTAAAATTTTAGTGAGGCTTGGGGCCTTTCTATGCTAATATTCCTAAATGAGATGCTAGTTGTGTTAATTTTCCAATTAAATACTACATGCAATGCTTCAAAAAGAGAGAAATGAGATAGTGTTCATTGCAATAACGATTTAAACTTGAGAAACTAAAATGGAAATGAGCTCATATGTGTTGCACCAAAACATATAACATAAATTGACCAAATAGTGAAGCACATGTCTAAATAGTTATGAAACAATTAAAACTCACAGGCTTCTAGCTAGAAGAGCTCGGACTGTGTCACAAAGAACTTAGGACAGCAACAGAGATCTGCCATACCTTTTGACCAAAAACAGGAAGTCTCAACAGAATTTAGTTCTATGACAATGATGGTAGAATAAGCTCAGAATAATGGCTTGATTTGATTTATCTCATTTGTGGAAGACCTTGATATGTATGTGGAGTTTTTGGTGAAGTACTTAACACAGTGATGCATTAGCAGTCTTGAAGTGTTGTTACAGGATCATCCTTTGAAATTGACCAAGAATTTTCGGTGAAGATATCTCAGAAGACAAGGAACAGCAACAAGAGGCCAAGAAAAGATGTTTGGGCTGATTTTAGAAGGTTGGGTTAAGTTTCTGCGATTGAATTATTATTCAAGACCAGACCAACTACCATTGTAGGAGCTTGGATTTGTGAACAAAAAAGTGTTTTGGGGTCGAGTTTCTTGCAGGGAGATACAGGTGTGCCACCACCATTACAATACCCTTTGTAATACCCTCTACAATCTTTCAGGATTCCGACATCATCACATAAAGGCTGCTCACAGAGCTCAAACACTACACGAAATGGACACCACGGGACTTGGACATCACAAAATTGATTATAGCCTTATACTTACCCACAAAGCCTCATTTCTTTTCTGCCTGAGAAGAAAAGGAGGATGAAGAATACTTGTTGGAGTTAATTGTTTTTGTGGGCAGAGGCCTGCAACACAGCTGTTTATTTGCAGAACAGGAGTCTGCATCGTGCCTTGGGGCACATGACTCCAGAAGAGGCTTTTTTTGGGAAGAAGCCTGATATTGGTCATCTTCGTATCTTTGGGTGTATCACATACTCCTACATACCCAAGGAGAAGAGGACCAAACTAGAGCCCACCGCAGAGAAGGGTATCTTTGTGGGCTACAGTGAGACCTCAAAGGCCTTTCGGATTTATATTCCCGCACAGAGGAAAGTTGTTGTCAGGCGGGATGTGAAGTTCGAGGAGGATAGGGCCTTTAGGAGGTCACGGGAGTTAGAGTATCTGGATCAGCCAGACCCTTAGTAGCAGCTGAGTCAGTCACAGGGATCCAGTGGGCAGGGATCAGGAGGATCCGGAGGTACATCTATGACAATGTCAGGTCCGTCAGTGAGCAGTGGCTCATAGAGTCAGAGGGGTGGTGCTTCGGGCAGCATGCAGAGCAGTCCATAGAGCAGTTCACTAGGGAGTCCACTGATGGACAATTCACACGGTACTTCAGCATCTACAGGTTCAGGTGCAGGCAGGAGGACAACAGACAGACAGTCAGGAGTTCAGGCTCCTGATGATGATGATGAGGAGGAGTTTCATTCTCCAGTGGGAGAAGTGTGCTCAGGGAAGAGGAAGCCCAAGTGGCTTCAGGACACCTTGAGAGATGCCACATCTGTTGCTGAGCCTAAGAGGCCGGTCAGAGAGAGCAGACCACCTGAGAGATTTTGTAGCTATATGGCAATGGCTACCAGCATCCTTGACTCTAAGCCTTCTAGCTATGAGGAGGCAGCTAGCCAGCAGGTCTGGAGAGAGGCCATGCAGGAGGAGTATTCTTCTATCATGAAGAATGATGTTTGGGAGGTGGTGCCGAGGCCTGAGGGCAAATCCGTGGTTACTTCCAGATGGCTTTACAAGGCAAAGCATGCTGCAGATGGCAGCATTGAGAAATTCAAAGCGAGGTTTGTGGCTCAAGGGTTCTCCCAGGTAGAGGGAACTGATTATGAGGAGACCTTCGCTCCCGTGGCTCGATATACTTCGATCTGCTCCATTATATCGATAGCAACAGAGATGGGTTGGAAGATCCACCAGATGGATGTGAAGACCACATTTCTCAATGGCTTCATACAGGAGGAGGTGTACATTGAGCAGCCACAGGGCTTTGAGGTGCATGGGAAGGAGTCCCATGTGTGCAGATTGAAGAAGGCCCGTTATGGCCTGAAGCAAGCTCCCGTTATGGCCTGAAGCAAGCTCCCAGAGCTTGGTACTCCAGGATAGATACATACTTGCAGGGGATGGGTTTCACAAAGAGTGAGGCAAATCCAAACCTTTACTATATTGTGATAGGTGAGGAGCCTCTCATTCTGGTGCTGTATGTGGATGACTTAGTCATTACAAGTGCAGAGAGACTCATAGAGCACTGCAAGAGAGATCTTGCGGCGGAGTTTGAGATGAAGGACATCGGCTTGATGCATTAATTTTTGGGTTTGGAGGTGTGGCAGGAGGAGGGGCATTTCTTCCTGGGACAGGGGAAGTATATTGTGGACATCCTTGGCAGATTCCACATGGAGGATTGTAGACCCATGTCGACACCGATGATCACCAACCGGAAGAAGCTTCATGCTTCGGATTCCGAGTTGGTGGATCCCACATTGTACAGACAGCTGATTGGTTCCTTGATGTATTTGGTCAACACTAGACCAGATATTTGTTTTGCAGTCAACACGATGAGTCACTTTATGTGTGAGCCTAGGAAGGTTCACTGGGTGGCTGCAAAACACATTTTGCGGTACTTGCAGGGGACAGTGGATTATGGTCTAGACTACAGGCAGGGGGATGGAGTGAGATTGGCAGGTTACACTGATTCTGATTGGGCAGGTTGTGCTTCTGATAGGAAGAGCACTTCAGGGTGCTGTTTTGGGTTGGGTTCGGCAGTTGTGTCATGGTTCAGCCAAAAGCAGCAGTCAGTAGCATTGAGTTCAGCGGAAGCAGAGTATATGGCAGCCAGTCTAGCTAGTTGTGAGGCCATCTGGCTTTGCAAGATGTTGTTTGGCTTATTTGGTCAGCCGTTGAGACCTTCAGTGATTTACTGTGATAATCAGAGTTGCATTAAACTCACGGAGAATCCAGTATTTCATGATAGGTCAAAGCATATTGGGATCAAATATCATTTCATCAGAGACTATGTTCAGAAAGGAGCGGTGAAGCTTGAGTATATTCCCACTGATGAGCAGGTTGCAGATATTCTTACCAAAGCCTTACCACGGGGCAAGCATGTCTACTTCAGAGACAAGATGGGTGTGGTGAAGAACACCTTCCTCGGTAAGAGGGAGTGTTGAAATTTGGTTACCGGAGGATAGGTGGTTCCCTAAGGCTTTGATCTTTGGCCTAGGGAAAAGTGTCCAAAAGAATTTAATTTTTCTCCTAAAGTGACTTTATAATTTTTATAAAGTCAAATCTAATTTAAAAGTGACTTTAAGTGATAAAGTTACTAAAGTCTAATTTTGAAGTGACTTTAATAAAGTCAATGTAAAATTAGAAAGGAAAAGTGACTTTGGAAATAACTGACTAAGTGGGTCTTTATTAAAGTGGGGTGAATTAAAAAATAGAAAGTGAGATTTAAATGAGCATTTAATCTCAGCCCTAGATCTCAATCTATTTCAGCCATTGGATTTAGGGATTCCCCAAAGTCACTTAGGGTTAGGTTAAAGGAGGAAAAGGATGGAAAAGGTCATTCATTCTTTCATGAGCAGATTGGGAGAAGGAGAGAAAGAGAGCAAGGGAGATTTCTGGGTAGTGAGGAGAAGGAGGCAGCAGCTTGGCACACATTTCAAGGCAGGATTTTAGCAAGTTCGTACAACTGAGTTTGGCACACATCCCAAGGCAGTTTTTGGCATGATTTTCTAGAAGACCGTATAGCAGCCTTTTGGCACGTTTTCCAAGAGGCCGTACAGCAAGTGGCTGTCCTCTTGCACAAAAATCGAGGCAGATTCCGTACAGCAAAGTTTTGCTATGTTTTTCGGCATGGAAATCGAGATTCCGTACATCAGCATTTATTGCTGTTTGCACAGAAATCGAGGAGGTCGTACAAGGCATTTATTGCAGGTTTTCTGGGCACGAAAATTGAGGAGGTCGTACAACATTTATTGCTTTTCTGTTTTCGCTGTCTGCACATTTTCCGAGGCGGTGGTTAAGCACGGAAAACGAGATAAGTTGTAAAGTTTACTTGCTGATTTTTCTGTATATTTCTCTCACTGTAAAAAGCATTTTCCAGAAATAAGAAAGAGCTTTCGAACTGGTTTTCCTCAAGAGTTGTAGGGGGTTTTTCCAGGGTCATGTTGACCAAAAATATCTGTGTTAAAATGTGTGAATCACTGTTTTAAGCTTGCTGATTTTTATTTCTGCATTTTCCAGCATTCTGTAAATTTTCCAGAATTTGTGTTTTCAGCAAAAATTTATTTTCCAGTTTGTTGAATGTAAGGATATGGGAAAGGGCATTTAACTATTTGGAGAAATAAGGTGAAATTGAAAACCGGGGTGGGAAACAGGAAATTTCTACACAACATTCACTCCCCCTTTGACATCAATGGCAAACGGGCTGCCCAAGTACTCCCCCTGCCAAGCTACTTCTTTTCTTCATGAATAGTAGTCCTTCATAGGTTTGTTACTCTCCCTGTCATGGTGCTCTTCCTTCTGGAAATGTGGTCCATGATATGTTTGCATTTCTTCACGTGGTGAACCAACTTCTCTTGCATGCATAAACTCTTCTAGCTCAAGAAAACTTGCTGCCTTGTAAACAAGTGGAAGAAAACTAGTTCATCGGATGAATAGGGGATCATGTTCTTCAGTGAAGTTGCTTGCAACAGATGATCTATCAAAGGATTATTGTCCATGCGTGACTCATCGAGGATTTCATAGGGCCCATTCATAGATAGCTTCTGCAAGAATGCTGAAGAATCATAAGCTCAAGAGTCACAAATCTCCCCCTAACTGTATGGTCTCCTTTTGGCAAATTCTCACCATCAAATACTTGGAATATCAAGGATGACTTCATCAAGTCAACAACATGTGTTGTTGGTTAGAATGTTCAAGAGACTTTCAAACCCAATTTGCTTCCTTCTCCACACTTGTGTAACTTTCTTCTCTGGCTTGGTTTTCATGGTTTTAGGGACCCAAGTCAAGTTACACTCACGTGCTATATGTCCAATGTTATGGCAATTGGAGCACTCCATCTTGTTCATGAATGAGTGATCATGGCTTCTTCTTGCAAAATCGCTTCTAGAAGATTGACGGGGACCATTATATTTTTCTTTGTGATATGCCCTACAATCTTTTGCTATGTGCCCAAAATTTGTACAAGAATGTCAATAACCAGAAAATATACTTTGGTACCTGGGAGATGGAGATTTCCTTGATGTGCTTCTGAAGTCTTTTTGCCTTGGGATTCTTTGATGATATCCATTTCCTCTTGCATCCTTGATACCTTCTGCAGAGTATTGCTTTGATGTACTTCTAAGGTTATTTTGCCTTAAAAACCTTTGGTCAAATTTATTGCCTCTTGCATTCTTGACACCATCTACAAGTCTTCTTGGAGTAGGATTTCTTCCAATGTCATCTTGACTCTTGCTGGAATTGGGAGCATCAACATTTCTTCCAAGATTTTCCACATATTTGTTGTTTGGAGCATTAGGGTTTACATCATCCTTACTTGAGGGTTTACCTGCATAGCCAAGGCCTGATTTATCAAGGGGGGATCTTTGATGACTTAGGATGTCATCTAGGGTTTGAGAACTCTTCAAGCTCTTATTCAGTAAGTCAACTTCCTTTATAAATGAGACAAATTTTCCCTTCAACTTTTCACAATCTTCATCTTTCATAACTAGTTACTTCTTCATTTCTTTCATCATCCTTGTTACTTCATGTGTTTCAATTTTTAGAGAGATGACATTTGATTTTAGAAGGAAAATCACTTCATCCTTTTCTTTTAGTCGACATGCCATAACATTTCTTTCCTTTTCTACTTCATCGACTTGTCCTTCTATGAGTGCCAAAGCTTCCATCACCTTCTCAGCTCATTGTGCTTGTTTCTTTGCTTCTTCTTGTTGAGATCTAAGAGAGGAGACCCGACGCATCTTTAGGAGGATTCGAGACTTTCTTCCTTGGCTTTGCCATTTGTGTTCTAAGGATCAAAATTCAAGCTGTTAGGCTTCGAGTGAAGGTACTGGCTCTAATTCCAATTGTTGGAAATACTGAGAGGGAGGTGAATCAATATTTCTTTTCAATTGTTACTTTTACCAATTAGATCACTTATATTTAGAACACAAAATGAACAATACTAATCTCTTTTTTACAGTAAACCAAGTACAACATATGTAGGGCTCCAACCCTAGATCAAGGCACCGATCTTCAATCTCCCAGGCTCCAACCTGTATTTGCCAAGCACCGACTTGGACTTCCAAGGCTCCAACTTTGTCAATTCTGAGGCACCAACCCTATATCTTGGAGCCCTTTTCTTTGATTCTTCAAGATAAGATCATCGATTCTTCACAGCTCCCAATATCTTCTACAACGAGTCCTGACAATTTCTTAGCCAACACTGCCTTCTCCAAATCACTTCATCAATGACAACCTGTCTTCTCAGAAGGTGTCACCACCGCTGTTCATATTACCCAAGCTAGATCTCTAAGTTCACCTCATGATGACTTTCAACGCATCATGCTCTCCAAGGATTTCCACGAATCTTCAAAGTCAACTCCAAGGCCAAGGGTGTATACTTTAGGACTGCTCCAACAAATATCTACAAGAGGGCTTCAATTATGTATGACGAGGTCAACCAGTTATTACTTCACGATTCTTGGCTCCAATGTTCAACTCTTCATACACATGACAAGTAATAAAAAAAAACACCTTTAGGTCTGTTCCACAACTGTCTTCAAAGGATGATCCTGTAACAACACTGCTAATGCATCATTGTGTTAAGTACTTCACCAAAAACTCCACAGACGTATCAAGGTCTTCTACAAATGAGATAAATCAAATCAAGCCATTATTCTGAGCTTATTCTGCCATCATTGTCATAGGAATGAAGTCTTTTGAGACTAACTGTTATTGGTCAAAAGGTATGGCAGATCTCTGTTGCTGTCCTAAGTTCTTTGTGACACAGTCCGAGCTCTTCTAGCTGATGTAATTCACCCAAACATTGTTTCTCAATTTAATTTTTAACTCCAGCAAGTATTCTTCATGCTCCTTTTATTCTCAGGCAGAAAAGAAATGAGGCTCTGTGGGTATGTATAAGGCTGTAATCATATCTGTGATGTCCAAGTCCTGTGTTGTCCGTTTCCTGTAGTGTTTGAGCTCTGTGAGAAGCCTTTATGTGATGATGTCCGAATCCTGAAAGATTGCAGAGGGTATTACAGAGGGTATTGTAATAGTGTTTGCCTGCCTGTATCTCCCTCCGAGAAACTCGACCACAAAACACTGTTTTGTCCACAAATCCAAGCCCCTACAATGGTAGTTGTTCTGGTCTTGAATAATAATTGAATCACAGAAAATTACCCCAACCTTCTAAAATCACAGCCCAAACTTCTTTTCTCGGTCTCCTGTTGCTGTTGTTTGTCTTCTGAGATATCTTCACCGGAAATTCTTGGTCAAATGAATGATTCAACAGCCCTTTTTATATGAGTTTGACGTTGAACTGAAGGGACACGTCTCTCTGGAGGTGGGCCGACATGAAACTGTGGGTGTAGGTTGGCTAGATAAAAAATATATTTTTCTAAACTTAAAAATTCAAGATCTCACAAACTACTAGGAGTTTCGGGACAAATAAGGGCTCATTAGAAAGAGGAAAACAGCCTCTTTAAGATGGTCTAGGTCCCATGTTGAAAGATTGCCTCTAAGGTTGGAAATATTATTTTTCTTGGTGACTGTCCTTAAAGTTTATGCATAAAAAGTTTGGGACAGCATGAGGAATGTTTGGGACAGCGTGGCTTCTTCATTCTTTTGCTTCTTCATTGTTATCAATGTCATCATAGAATCATAGAGTCATTATTTAGGAGTGCAGCATTCATGTAGCATCATGTATCAACAATGTCATCATATACTAGTGCAGTGATATATCATAGGCAGCCTTCATTAATTTGTAAAAAGCTCCAAAGCAGTCTTCCAATTATGTCAAAGTGTGGTCATTCTTCAAGGGTATGGCATCATCACGTGTATGACTTCATCAATTATAGTCCTCCACTTCAAAGGCTTGTATATTGGCACCTAAGGTCTAGATCACCAATCAAGGCACATGATTGGCAGTCGATAACATTATAGTTAGTTCAAGGACTTGTTCGGGCAAGACTTATTCATTAGTGGCTTGACATCTTCGTGGCTTGACATCTTCATTGATGGTAACCTAGTCAACCAAGGGTTATGGCATCATCATCTGGAACCATACATCTCAAGAATATTGACATCTTAGTCAATGCCATGTTGACATCAATGACAACCTTGATTAACATCCACAGGAACTACGTGATTCCTCTAAGTGAAACTCATAATCTTCCCAAGGGAAACTAGTAATCCTCCATAGTGAAGTGCTACGTGTTGAAGCACTCGAGATAACCGCAAGAGAAGTCCCCACATAATCTTCGGTCCAAATATTCCATCGAATATCCCTTTAGTGCATGAGCTCCTCTAATTAATTCGATTTTCCACATGTGAAACTATTGGTTTATGTGAAAATTTCATCTATTTCAGCAACTGGAAATTATTCTTCTAACTGTAAATTTAATTATGCATTTTATAAGCTATGACAAACAACGAATAAAATCATAACTGCAATTTTCACAATAAAATTATCGTGGAAAATAAAATACTGAAACTAAGAAATTCTAGCGCACACACAAGAAAATTAACATAGTTATTTTTGGACAAATGTCTCTTGAAAAACCCAATGCGGGAAAACCGGTGCAACAGATGAGAGTTTTGTTATTATTCTTTAGCAACAAATCTGAGTACAAAAATTTTAGATGCTCTACTGGCAATCTAATCTGAGGAAAATACTGAGAGAATTTGTGTGAGAATTTTCTCACACTCCACTACAAATTTCTACCCTCGAGATGGACCCTCTATCCTCACGCTGGAGACTCTGCTTCTCTCTGCGCAGAGCTATTGTGGAATTATCCCTTCCTCACTCTGTGTATTCCAGAAGCTGGAAATCTTCCTCCTGGAATTATGCTTCTCTACTCTCTCACCTACTACTCATCCTTTGGCTCTGTCTTCTCTGTTGAATCACAACCATTGAGAAAAACGAACTACTTGGGCAACTGAGTAATTGCACTGGTGTGTTCTCCATCTACCCATCGACTTCTTCTTATAATCTTTTGTTGGAGTACCAAAAACCAAGATTCAAACATATCAATGGCCTAAATTAATTCCCTGTCGATCCGTGTCAGTTTCTAGATGATTCTCACCTTTACTCAATTAATACTGATTAATTAACCATATTCCCTAAGTTTAGACTTAAGAAATATTTAAAAATTGGTTAATAATCTAATTGAGACACTTCTAGGGGGAATTTCTAGAAACGATTTATGGGTTTTGGAGAACTCATGTATTCTAGCCTCTCCACAAAATTTTGTGGCTAGAACACATTCGATGCTGCAAAAACTAACACTCCCTCTTAGCGAGGAGTGTGTTCTAGTGCTGCACCTGTTGCCACAACACCTGTCTCTACATCATCTCCTGTCACACTGCTAATGTCTAGCTATTGATGCCCACCAACCACTGTGCAACTCTGATATGAGTTGCATTTGTGCTGCTGCTAACCCTGCTAAACTATTGCCAACACTGCATCTACATTGCAACTCCCTCTCATCTACTGCTGTTGCAACTTCAACATCTACAACTGAGAATCATCCAAAGTAACTTGTCCGTGCTACTGAAACAAGTTCTCCACCATACCAATCTGTTCCCTGAATTGGAAAACTTAGCTCTCCCTAGAGAGCTTTCGTGAGTATGTCTGCCACCTTCTCTCTTGTGGGAACATACTATAGCTGGACTACCCCACGTTGTACATAGTCTCTGATGAAATGGCATCTGATATCTATGTGCTTCGACCTGTCATGAAACACTGGATTCTTATTGAGCTTTATGCAATTTTGATTTGTCACAGTAGATGTTGGTTGCTTCCATCCTTTGCCTGCACAAACTTACTAGCAGCTTCCAAAGCCATATAGCTTCGCACGTAGCTGTGATGGTTGCCATATACTCTGCTTCTACAGAGCTTAGTGCTACTGACTTCTTCTTCCTGCTACACCAAGAAACCATCTCTGATCCAACACTGAAGCAATACCCAGAGGTACTTTTCCTATCCACTGAATTGCCTGCCCAATCTGCATCTGTGAACCCACATATTCTAACGTCATCCTCTAGAGTATATCTCAACCTATACTCGTCTGTCCCACGCACATACCTAAGAATGTGCCTCGCTGCTGCCCAATGTACCCCTCTTCGGCTCTACCATGAACTAACTTAGGGTATTGACTGCGAAGCAAATTCCTGGCCTAGTGTTGACTAGATACATGAGAGACCCAACGAGCTGTCTATACAAGGTGGGGTCGACATTCTTGTCATCTGATGCATCTATCATCTTCCAATTTGTGATCATGGGCGTAGTCACGGGTCTGCAATCCTACATTCGGAACCTCTTCAGAATATCTATAGTGTATCTTCCTCATCTAATGAAGATCTCCCCATTCTTCTACCATACTTCCAATCTTAGAAAATAATGCATCAACGCCAGATCCTTCATGTTGAACTCTGCTGCCAGGTTCCTCTTGCAGTCTTCTATGAGCCCTGATGATCCTGTCAAAAAGAGATCATCCACATACAAAACTAGAATGAGTGGCTCACCTTCTACCATCAAATAGTAGAGGTTGTGATTTGCATCACTCTTGACGAATCCCATCTGCTGCAAATAATTGGCAATCCAACCATACCAAGCCCTGGGAGCTTGCTTGAGCCCGTATAGAGCTTTCTTCAGTTTGCACACGTGATTGCATATCTCATGAGTTTCGAAGCCCTCTAGTTGTTCTATGTACACCTCTTCCTCTATCACCTCGTTCAAGAATGTTGTCTTGACGTCCATCTGGTGAATTTGCCATCCCATTTGAGCTACTAGGGATATAACTGACCTGATAGAAGTGTACTTGGAAACTACGGTGAAAGTCTCCTTGTAATCTATTCCTTCTTTCTCTGCATACCCCTTTGCCACAAACCTAGCCTTGCATTTCTCCACACTGCCATGTGCAATGTACTTGATCTTGTAGATCCATCTATAACCTACATCTGATCAGTCTTCCGGCCTTGGCACTACCTCCTAAACATCATTTGTCATGATAGAGCTATACACTTCTACCATGGGATCAACCCACACTTGATGCTATGCGGCTTCCTAAAAGCTAGAAGGTGCTGCAACCTGAGCTACCAAAGCTTGATACCTGTCAGGCTATCTTCGTTGTCTTTTGTCCGCCCTAGGAGTTCCAATAAACTCCTCTACATCTCTGAATGTCTGCTGAACTTTTTTGCTGGCTCTACCACTAGTGGTAGGAGGTTCAACCAACTCCTCCTCCTCTTGTCCCTGCTGCTCCGTCTTCTGAGAACTCCCTCGATCTCCTACCCCTGAGGAGATATTGGTAGTAGTCACTGTACTCATATCCTGCGACTGTCCTCCTGTCGGTCCCATTGGCTGTCCCTATCGCTGGACTAAAGGAGCTTCTGTTGACTGATTTTGATCACCTGCCGGCATCTCTCGAGATCTCCTAAAAGCTCGGTCCTCCATGAACTTTAGGTCTTGTTTCACTACAATCTTCCTACTGCTAGGAATGTTGATCCTATATGCCTTTGAAGTCTCACTATACCCGACGAGAAACCTCTTCTCTGCAATCTGATTGAATTTGGTATGTTTTTCATTTGGCACATGGCAATAAGCCACACTACCAAAAATCCTCAAGTGACTAACTTCCGGCTTCCTCCCTGTGAAGACTCCTTTTGGCATTTTCTTCCCCAATTTTCTATGAGGAGTTTTGTTCTAAATATACACCGTCATGTTACATGTCTCTGCCCATAAAAATCAAGGCAAATCCTGGACATATAACATGGCCTTTGCAGCCCCAACTATAGTTTTGTTTTTCTTCTCTGCTACCCCATTCTACTAAGGATTATATGGAGTTGTCCATTCTCTTTTGATGCCTTCCTTCGCGCAAAAGTCTGTGAAGTTTTTATCAATGTATTCTCCACCATTATGTGAGAGAAGTATCTTGATCTTCTTCCCTGTTGCATTCTCCACGAGAGCTTTAAACTCTTTGAACCGATCAAAGACCTCATTTTTGGTCTTCAAGAAGCAGATTCAGGTCTTTCTGGAATGATCATCAATAAAGGTGACAAAGTATTCGGCACCACTAAGAGCTCTAGTGGACATCAGGCCACAAATATCTGAGTGTATAAGTCCTAACACACCATCTGCTCTATTGTCGCTTCTTGAGAATGTTGCCTTACATACTTCCCAAGTACGCATCCTCTGCACACAATCATCGTGTTCAGTACTAAGTTCTGGAACCCTTGTTACAATTTCTCTTAGCATATTGAGTGCTCCATGGTGTAGATGTCCCATTCTCCTATGCCATAACTCATTCAACTCCTTCCCACTACTACTGTTACTACCTATTAGTGCCATTGGAGTGTCAAGTTGCAACTTGTACAATTTGTTGCTTCGACGTCCAATTTGTTTTACCTTCTTCCAACTTGAGTGTTTGACATACACTTTCTTCCCTACGAAGTGGACATCATAACCCTTATCCTGTAACAGTGATACTGAAATCAAGTTCATACCCAATCCCAACATATACAGTACATTTGTGGCACTGGTGCTAGCTCCTAACTCCCTCTGAAAATCTATGGTACCTATCCCTACTGGAGTACATTTTGTTATGTTGCCCATAGTAATCTGGAAGTCCATCTGATCCTCCTTGTAGCTAGAGAATATTCTGTAACCCTTGTCATATGAGTTGATACTCCACTATCTATATACCAAACACCCAGAGAAGTTGATCCTGACAAGCAAACAAATTCGTCCTCCAACCTAGAAGGCAAATTTGAAGCTTCATGACTGTAAATTATGTGCATGGTCATGTTGAAGAATTTGGTGTGCTATTCCTCTTTCCTCTCGATGTTGATTCTGCTCTAGAAAATGCTACAAAACTATTGCGTCCAGCTAGAGATCTGCTCTACGAAAAATTCTTGGCTACTCCCTCTGCCATTGGAGCTACTCGATTTGGAGAGATCGAATTTTTCTGTCACTCTCTCAGAAAAATTTGATTCTCCTCAACTGACTCAGCGCCTTTGCAAAGTGACTACGCTGCCCCCAGGGATTTCAATCTATTGCCCTCATTGAATAGAGAAACTCCTTCTGCTACTGAGCTCTCCTGCTGATCATTTTTGCTCTGATACCATGTGAAAATTTCATCTATTGCAGAGATTGGAAATTATTCTTCTAACTGTAAATTTAATTATGCAGGTTATTTTCTACGACAAACAACAAATAAAATCACAACTGCAATTTTCACAATAAAATTACTGCAGAAAATAAAATACTGGAAACTAAGAAATTCTAGCACACACACAAGAATATTAACATGGTTATTTTTGGACAAGTGTTCCCAGAAAAACCCAATGCGGGAAAACCAATGTAGCAGATGAGGGTTTTCTTATTTTTTTTCAGCAACAAATGTGAGTACAAAGATTTTAGATTCTCTACTGGCAATCTAATCCGAGGAAAATACTGCAGGAATTTTTGTGAGAATTTTCTCACACTCCACTGCAAATTTTTGCCCCCGAGATGGATCCTCTATCTTCACGCTGGAACCTTTGCGTCTCTTTGTGCAAAGCTACTATGGAATTATCCCTTCCTCACCAATGTTGCGAACATCGGCATCGAGATAAAATCGCCAAGGGTCTAGAAAACCAAAAAATCATAAAAATCGGGAAAATATCAGTAAAAATCGGCAAAAATCGGCAAAATTAAGATACCATAAAAATATCTTTAAAATTCGGCAAACATCGGCGAGGCCAAAAAATCGTGATTTCAAGATAAAATCGAGATGTTATCGAGATGTTCGCAACACTGTTCCTCACTCTGCCTCTTCCAGAAGCTGTAAATCTTCCTCTTGGAATTATGTTGCTCTCGTCTCTCACCTGGTACTCACCCTTTGGCTCTATCTTCTCTGCTGAATCACAACCACTGAAAAAATCGAACTGCTTGGGCAACTGAGTAATGGCACTGGTGTGTTCTCCATCTACCCATCGACTTCTTCTTATAACCTTATGTTGGAGCACCAACGACCAAGATTAAAGCATAATCAATGGCCCAAATTAATTCCCTAACTATCCTTGTGAGTTTCTAGATGATTCTCACCTTATTTCAATTAATACTAATTAATTAACTATATTCCCTAAGTTTAGACTTAAGAAATATTTGAAAATTGGTTAATAATCTAATTGAGACACTTCTAGGTGGAATTTTCCAGAAATGATTTCTGGGTTTTGGAGAACTCATGTATTCTAGTCTCTCCACAAAATTTTGTGGCTAGAACACATCTGATGTTAAAAAAATTAATACTTTATGATGGTGTATTTATGATGCAGTGTGCTCAATCATCCTCCACATGTCCCTTGACTCGACTTTTTGACCTAGAATAATTTCCAAGTCATTTCCACATCATTCTGTTACATGAAATAATTTATTTCTCTCTATTTTATTTAATTCTAGTCTAAGTGGGTTTTGGGCATCCTAAACACATTTTTGGCCCATAAAAGTGTGTCATAGTAGAAAATTGAGGGTGAGAGGTGTAAATTTTATTACTCATACCCCATACGACTTCTTTAGACATCACTTATTACATTACATATACAAATTTTATTGTAATTTTTGACCTGTGGGAAATCTAAAAAAATAAAAAATGACAACCTAGACCTAACCAAATTCCACGAATTTTGTGTGTGTTCTAGTATGGTAATATACATCGACTCTAGACACTAAGACTCACACAAGGCCTCACTATCAAGCCATATTAAGGAGATGATAATTAACCGAGTGAAAAAACCTGCCAGAGTAATACTCACTTGTTGGCAAGGTCCTAAGCTACCTAGGCCTGTTACAGACTCAAAACCCATCATTACTAGTATCGCTCATTACAATTCCCCATAGGGCGTGGAATCTAGGTACAAAAGAAAATGATGAGAAGTAGAAGTAGAGTTTAAAAAATCTGGTAATCTAATGATATCTGATGGCACACGTGTCATTTGGTACATTCTTGGGCATGGAGTCTTCGTATAATCATTTGGTGCCACTCCAGTGGTCAACAAGTTCTAGCCCTAGTCAAATTCTGAAATGATATTCAATCAATTCTGAGTCTGAGTATCAGTTTTAAAACATTGGATTGAAGAAAGCTGCCCCACGGGACCTTAGAGCCTTAGAGGACTGTAGGTTTGACGATCATGTCTCGGAGGTGCATGTTGGACTTGATGTCCTGGAAGTGGCTCTAGAAGCATTGGCTCTTAAGAAGGTAATGGAGCCATATCCCTTGTAGAAAATAGGCTAGATTGAGGTCTCAAAAATATAACCCCTAAATAGGTGTATGTCATTGTGATATTGATGTCTTTCTCTTGGAAGTGAAAGTGGTTGGAGGGATCCCACTTTGACACATTGAAGATCATAACCTTAGTCTTAGGTGAATGTTTACTTTTATTTTCATTCAATGTTGCGTCTCTTTTAGTTAGATATCTAGTTCTCTATCTTTTTTTCTCTCAGTATTGATGTAGAAGTTCCTTTCGCAGTCCTGCACTGTATTTACAGTGGACGTACCTCTTTTAGTCTGACCTACTTTCGTGACGAATGGTTGGACATTAATAAAACCATTTTATCTCATCTCTTATATTGAATGCATGTGAGAGAGAAAGAGAGGCTACTTAACTCCTTTCTCATAACATACTAAAGTTATGGAAGTGTAATGTAAAAATAGTTTTAAGACAAAAATAAATTCTAAAATGTCCACTGAATAGTTAGTTACATGAATAATCAATATTGGAAATCCTTGTGGTCTTTGATACTTTACTCCCACTCAGCATTCATGCCATGGAAAGACGCTAGCATTGTTATTTTTGAAATAGATTATCTCTGCCTCTTAGTACACAGCTTGAAGAGAATTTGCAGCACACCATTCATTGAGAATTCTGGGTCATGCTTTTTGTGGCTGTATTTCTAGTGGACCCTTATATAACACTATATGAAAGTTACGTATCTCTTCAAGGGATATGCGCAAAGGCTTTCATGTTGGTGTTTTTGGTTTCGGGGAACTTTTATGCTCTAACATTTTGTTTTGTTGTTATTTTCCTTTTTTTACTATTCTGTTGTGTGTTCGGCGTATGCAATCTTATTATCAAAGCAGTATTGTTTCCAATGGTAGATTTATGGGGGTTGGCTGTAAAATTGTATTAATGTGTAACATCCTTTCATGATTACATTGGGGATTTCAAACTAAGAAGCAGTATGCCAATTTCATGGTTTCGCAGACAGCCTGTTCAATCATCATTGACATCTGAAGATCTGGATGCTATGTGTGGAATTACAACAGAATCTGGAAAATGTCTGGCACCATTGACTTGTAAAATCACTATGTCTTAACGTATCTTTTACTATTTAATTTTTATTATATGCAGTAGTGGAACATATACATCACTGAACATTCTCTTGTCATGGATGATATTTAACCGCTGAACTTAAACTAGCTAGGAGCATTCTTATACTCTTTTAGTCTGATTCTCTCAATAATGATTTATTGCAATTCCTTAACTTTTGTAGTATCAATGCCATTTATTGGCTGGATGAATTTCAGTCAAGAACTAATATTTCATATATTTGACGAAATTCCTTTTTGGGGAAGTCAACAACCATTTGCATGACATTCTCAGCATTTTAGTAGTAGTTTCTTCTTTGCTTAAGGTTAAATTTGGTTATTTCAGTTGGTACCTTGGGCTTGACAAATCAAATTAATACCCATAGAAGAAAGTTAGGAGCACAACAGCACATCTCCGTATGAAAAAGAGAGGGAGAGGAAGAGAGGGTGTGAGATGCATACTGGAGCTTTTAAAAAGATCAGGTGTCGGTGCAGCAGTCATCCTGAATTTAGTATTCACAGGTGTGGCAATAAACATTTTTATAATGTGTATATTTATAAATTGTATATTTAAAAAATTAGAAAGATTTAGGAATTTCAAGAAAAAAATTGTCAGAAAACCATATGACCACATAGATAATAAATGCAAGCCACAATAAAAGCAAGAAACATATACTTGACTCATCATTAAATATGTTGGATGTCAATACAGATAGGATAGACAATGTCCCATACCAAAATCCTGTATAGGCATTGTTACCACTCAAACCAGCAGGGGACCTAAGAGGGGTTCCTAAGAGGGCAATTGCTAGGCTAAGGGCAATGGTGGAGGCTTAGTCCATTGTCACTACGACTAAGACTCCCTACTCTTTACAGACTTTCACCGATGGGAGGAGTCCCGTTGTTTTTGGGAAGCCACTTATAAATAATATGTCAATGAATAGATATGAAGTGATCCCAGAAGCCCTTTCCCAAGGAGGAGGTGAGGAAATGGTGCTTGCTTGCTCTTTAAGAAAGGGACTTGCCTTCCAAGGGAGAGGGGGTGAGGATAAAGGAGAAGGATACAACTTGTAGAGGTACTTCCCGATCCCTAAAATCCTATATGAACTTGGTTTCCCAAATAGCCCTTGATGATTAGTCTTTGATAGGAAATGGGACAACATGGGACCAAGTGGACCGAACCCAGGTTTGGGGATGGAATATAGCAACCGATGATGTTCCTATCTTGGACAAGGTGAGGGGAAAGGATTAGACAAGAAATTTTGCTTCAAAAGGTCAAATTGATCCTACTAGGTTCTAATCTTCGGGATGCCTAGGCAAAACTTGGTCCTAGAGCTAGGGCTTGGAATTCCTGGAGATTCCACCTTTGGAATTGCCTCAAATTCGAAGGAGAGTGAGGGGACCCACCAGTGCAGTAGCCTCTAAGGGATCGAAGTTTTCCTATGGGTGGATTCTCAGGAAATTGATACCCTAGGTGACCTATCAAGGATAGACCTGGGGAAAAGGTGAAAAAGGTGAAAAAGAAGTGGAAAATGACCACCCTTTTGAGGGACCAGTGCCTATTTCCCTTGTGGATATGGAGTCAAGGATGATTATGATAGAGAATTCAGTTTCTTGGTCAAGGAGGCTCGAAAAGTCAACTTCGTCCAATGTTAAGGGAAAAAGAAGAAAAGTGACCTTCAAGCATTTATACTTCATGCAAATAGTGCCAACTTATCGAGATAAAAAAATTCTCTAGGAAATTTCATTCATCTAACAATGGCTCATACATTAAACGAGCTAAATAGACACTCAATTCCACATTCCAATGATGCAACAACTAGCCCTAATTATAGCGAAGTCCAACAATATGTAAAAAGAAGAATATATCATTTAAATTCATTTATAGTGTTAGAGAGTATATCCAACCAGCATCACATCTGCAAAAAACGTAGCTCCAAGATAAAAATGTCCCAAATCCATACATCTAAGTTCATCCATTTATCCAAAATAATCCACCAAGAAGAAATGTGAAATTATCTAAAGATATAGAGATCCCAAGTGAAGTGATCATACAAATGAATGTACCTAACATCAATATATACCCCTCTTAGGAGTTCGAATTAGCCTATGGGCCTACATTAGCCCCTAATGATAAAATAATGTGCAAATAAAACCCCTATTGGTGACAAGCCCCCCAAACTAGCTCATAAATGGAAAAATAAGCCTCATATGGGTGCAAATAATAATATGTACATGTGGTGAGGCCATCCAAAGGCCTAATAATATCCTGAAGTGCCATAATGAGGAATACACTCCTCAAAATATGATGGACAAGGGGGTGGCCACTTGTGTGAAAATTTCGTCAACTCAGGAATCCTACTTCAGCAGCTAATGGAAAGTTTGTGAAAATTCCTAGATCTAAGTTATCTCCAGAATCCTATTGCTACCGTCTGGAAACTCTATTACAGATCTATATGCCTTAGTACCTATCGACTCCTTATCAATGGTGGATATGTCGCTCGACACCTCATCAACCTCTTGTGTACTACTATCACCTCGAAACTTTGACATGGCCCTGAACACCTCATTAATGGATCCCTCAACAATGGACGACACCTCATCCATGGGTGGCACCTCATCAATAGATGGCAATATGAGTGTATACTCTACGCTCTCCACTAAGGCATCAACTAGAACTACCAAAGGGATCTCTGACGAGGGTGACTCTTGCGTCACACTGGGTATATCAACCTCGTGCTCAATCTCCCCCTCAATCGCCTGATATCTAAAGCCAAGTCTCCACCAACATAAATACCCCCTGGTTTCACCCTCTAACTATGCTCCTCTACATGATGATCCCATCCTTACCTATGATTCTCCTTCTCTAGTTCATCTAGAAAATGAGGCATGGCAAGACGACCAAACTGGCCATACATATGGGTGTTGTACTTCTAGGCTGTGTGTGCACATGCTTGGCTTCTTCGCTGTTTTTGTATCATTTGTTGCATTTCCTCTATAATATGTTGGTTCTGTCTCACCAATTGTTGGCTTTACGTCATTAACTCCTCCATGATGCCCTATGTACTCTTCCCCTTCTGCGTCATTGGAGTGTCTATAAGCTCACCAATCACTGTGCATTTGAGTCTAACACCTCCATGATCTTGCTAGCTTCTCCACAATTGGCCAAGAACATGCTCTGATACCACTGTAATATTCCAAATAGAAAATTTACAACAATATAAGAAACATGCAATAAATCAAACACAAAAATTTCACTCCAGCAACACAGATAGTAGATACAAAGAATATGCTAGAAACACCCAATTTTATTAATAATATATGGCTGGAGTACAAAATGAGATGGAAGTGGTGCCCCTGGGCCTGCACAAGGCAAGCAATAGGCCTCAAGTGATCAAATGTCGAATGGCACAGCTGCTGCTACGCTGCTCCTTTGAAACATTGCGTAATCACCCAATTTCTACAACTGTAATTTAGCATTGAATTTTCCCACCAAATAATGCTCAGAAATTTCTAGGAATTTGGGAAGGTGATCCTTGCCTAAAACCCAGAAAAACCCAGAAATCTCTGCGCCAAATTCCAACATTTGAAATTTGACCTTCCTATGCTTGGCCCTCCTCTAATTTCGAATTCTGCTGTTTTGGATGCTATAGACAATTTCTGCACTTGAAAAATCTGGAAAATCTCCAACAATACTCTTGCAAACAATCCTCCAAATCCTCTACTCAAAATAGCCCGACAACTACCCACACCGATTGCTGCCCACAAGATTATTGCGCAGTCAGTGATTGAGTGACACAGTTTCTGAAGAGGTGACACAAGGGACAATGTATCTTTGATCTGCAAGGACTGAGGCTGCTCCAAAACTTCATCAATCAACAACTAACTCCTCCTGTACCAGCTCCGGAAGATTTCCTTCACCACTCAGCACCAACACAACAACTACCTCTCTCCACTGCGCAGTCACAGCTTCAACTGCGTCCCCAGCGGCTCCAGGAAAGTGTGGAGACTATGGTTGCCTCAATGAATCACAAAAATTTGAAGAATACCCCCCTTGAGTAGCACTCAAAGTCCACTGGAGAAGGGGTGAGCTTCTCTCATTGGGAAGCTCCTGTGCTAAACATCACATTGTTTGGCTTAGCTAAACAGCTAAGGCAATTTGAAAATCTGAATATGCAAATGATGCCTAAGCTTTCCTGAACCCTTCCTTTTATAACTTTTCACCATGCAAAATTGTGGGCCCACTCCACGCATTTCGATTTACCCAAGGGAAATTGATTCACCTTTCTTCTCTAGTCAGCTATCTTGTGAGTCCCAACTTCCACTTAAACTTACTTTATTCTTATTTCCTATATTAGCCGCAAAAAGGGAACTTTATTTTACTTAATTCAAAATGGGAAAAAAGGTATTTTCCAAACATTAGGAAAATTTAGGAAGGAACATTACACTCTAGATGGCTTCTATAGTCGAAATATAATCATGCTACAACAAATACCTACACATAATCAAAATCATTGCCTATGTTGGGATCCTCATCATCAATATAACCCTCTAATCATAAAAATAAGATAGAAATTACTTAACATGTCAAACGAGAATTTGTCTGAGTGATGGGAAGATTTTTACTAGGGTGATGGCAGAGGACTTCAACAATCAATGGCACCAACATTGATGGACATAGAGGGGTAGTTCCTATTGGAATTTGGGTAGCTTGGAAGGTATTTTCGAGTGGAGAAACCCAACCAAAAGGGAGTTGGTTGGGTAAGTTACCCAAGTGGTTGGGGTTTTGACCCAAAGTGTGGGCTTAAAACTAACAAAATAAATTTAATTTGTGCTTTGAGTCATGTAGACTCAAGTCAGCCAGCTAGACGAGCAGCTAGACGAGGGGACATGAATGTTGGGGTTTACACCCCATGATCTACTATATATTGGAGACCAATGGAGAGGTCATTCCACAATAGCAAGTTTCACCTTGTGAAGGACTAGTAGCCCAAGAGAGAGTTGCAGATCTCCAAGTAGAGGACGGCTTGAAGATTTTTTGTCTCAAGAAGGAAGACAAGAGGAGGTCGAGTTTTGTCTACTGGATGAATAAGAGGAGATTGGATGTGAGGTAAATATTTTTTTTGTTTCAGAGATTATTTTAGTCGAGATTTTGTTTGTGATAAGGACGATTGAAGCCCCAGAACATGGTTGATGAGGCCTAAGATCAGCAAGCAAGAAAGGTTGAAAGGCCTCAATGTTGTGGACAAATAGTTAAAAGTAGGTTGTAGTCTGTTTTGAGGTTAGGCTACAGGCAAAGAAGAGGGGTTGCAGGGGCTGTAAAAGGCCGTAGAGGGCTGCTGGCAGCCATAGAGTGTCGTGCAATTTTGTGACTAGGTCGCAGGGCTTGGAGGAGGCAAAAAAGCTTTAGGTTTGTGAACATAGGGTCGAGGTGCCCTAGAAAACCAACGAAGGTGAACGAGAGGGCTACTATTCGTTGTAGGTGAGCAACTAAGTTGTGATATGAAGCTTTTTCATTAAAGGAGGTCTGAACAACAAGGGTGTAGGATGATAAATACAGAGGATTGAAAGACAAACCCTACTGTGAGCAACTGTTTGTACAGGGCACTGAAAGGATACATTCGCTGTGTGTTTTGGTGGCAATGGACAGTCAGGACAAAGGGCTAAAGGGAGTTGATCTTCTGTGGGCAAGAAGACTGAAAGGGACGATATCAAAGTAGTGATAACCAACAAGTATTGTCTTTGACTTGTCGGGGAGATTGAAGGTCTAAAGGAGTTTCCCTGAATCCCTAGTTGTATATTATGTATACTAGCATTGTATCAAAGTTTATGAAGGGCCATGATCCATCATCTGGAGGGGTGACCCGATAGTATTCACTTGGCATATTCCATCATTAGGGTTTGTTTTGCACAACTTGCTTTTGGTTTTGTTGCATTCTGATAATTCCTGTAAAACAGGGATATTATTAAGCCTGACTTAATTAATTACACTTAAGGTGGCATTCCGAGAAGAATATTTGATGGAACACCTTAGTGTAATAGCTTGTTGGAACCAGAACGAGAAGATCTACAAGGTGGGATGATGAGGGCCCTCATTTGGAGCAGTCTACAGGATTATTTTTCATCAGGAGACCCATGAGACCATTACTTGTGCCCCAGGGCCACTTTGGAGCGATACGTGATCATTTACATGGAGATTAAGGGACCAACCCCTTGACCATCATTCATGGAACCCTCTCCTTCATTATGGCACCTTAAGGACTCAACTCGGCCTTCGAACGACCCTTCTACACCATGATTTCATTATTTCGGCTCACTTACGGATGGCTTCTTCATCACTTTATAAGCTACTTGGTGGGCTTGTCACCAATGATTTGTTGTCTTCACATTATTTTATAATTGTAGGGGCTATTAGGCTAATTCGAATTAAGAAAAGGATCATATGAATAGAGATGAGGCCATCATCATCATCACTTGGATCTCTCTTGTAAAATAATTTCGCACTTCTTCTTCTTGGATGAATTGGATGTTCATTCATGCATTTCGATATCTTTGAAAGCTAATTTCGATCTTGCTTAGAGGTACTTCTTGCTATGGTTGGATAGATCTCGTCATTTTGTAAGTGCTATGTTGTTGAAATGATGTCTAATGTGTGGAATTATTGCAACTAGCGAGTTCTTTTGTGCCCTAATTTTGTTGAATATGATTGAAAAGGATTGTTTAATTGCAAAATTGCACATGTTACTCATTGAATGGCAATAGATGAATGTTCCTAGTGGATGGGTTTAGTAATTCTTCCATGAAAAGCCATAGCTATTGATTAGGTAATTGTTGAGAAGTGGTTTTTAGGGCATCGCTTTTAGGCCTCCTTGAAGACGAATTTAACAAAGTTTGAATCATCATTGACTCCATAGGCAAGGGAAATAGGCACTTGTCCAAGTAAAATTGGTGGTCACCCTTCTTTTCCTTCTCTTTTCTATCCTCTGAAATTTTCTACCCCTTTCCCTACATGGCCTAGCTAGGGCACCCTGCAAAATTCCTTAGAGGGGTATTTTGCAAATATGTTACAAGAATTTGCGTTGGTGTCTCCTCTAGTGAATCTCCAAGTTTGGTGAAATTCTCATTGTTAGTTTGCAAGAAAACTTGTGTCCTAGTTATGTCTTTGGAAGCCTACCTTGAGTGGCTTGGATAAGGTTATCTTCTTGAGAGTCACTTGCACATAGTATTCAAAGGAATTGATCATTCTTAACCCTTTTCCCTATCCTATCTTGACCTACTGAGCACATTGGAGGAGCTCCTCCACAGATTACTCATAAACCCTAGGTATTTCATAGGCTCTTTCTCGGTCTCTCTAGTGAAGCAAAAACCCTTTTCAAGTGACAAATCACCTTTCAAAGCTTTTAGAGAGGTCCTATATCACATTGGAAGTCTTGACCTTAGGCATACTCGTCACCATTGAATATCTGTAACCCTAGGTCTAAATCTTCCTCCTAGATCTTTCTTGGAGGGCCTTTAGCTTCTTTTGTAGCATTGAGCCCTTATTGAGTCTCTCCTTGAATGGGCCTTGGGAAATACCTTACTATTGATTCCATCATTACAAGTGATTTCTTTCATACCAAGACTCCTCCCATCAGTGAAAGTCCGTAAAGAGCAGGGGACACTCGTTGAGGTGACAGTGGGTCTTTGTCCCATTGTTGTCATTTGGTCTAGTAGTTGTCCCTTAGGTTCCCCTCCTAGGACCCTTGCTAGACTGTGTGGCAGGAGGAAGCAGGTCTACCTCCAAGGTTCATATTTGAAGAGGTGATTCATTCGACGATAATACAGACCCTCTTCTGGCGACTCCGCACTTTCCCTTTGGAGGTTGAAGCTCTAACCATATTGACATATCAATGAAGGGCTGATGAATCCGCTCACACTCCTTTCATAGACAAGGTTGGAAAATGAAAAATTCCTCCTACAAGGACCAAACAATTTCTTAGTCCCTTAAATTTCGATGACATATTAGGAGCACCTTGTCCCTACCCTGATGACCATGAAAAGGAACCCAAGTTCTATGGCAGGAAGGATGAGGAAATCGAAAGGCACATAGACTCATTTGATGAATTCATAGATGGTAGAGGATTCAAGGAAGATGTAATCATGACTATGTTTGCTCATACCTGCAAAGGTTCGG
Source organism: Pinus albicaulis (assembly GCA_034641835.2). Classification (NCBI taxonomy): domain Eukaryota; kingdom Viridiplantae; phylum Streptophyta; class Pinopsida; order Pinales; family Pinaceae; genus Pinus; species Pinus albicaulis. The sequence continues at coordinate 745,441,568 of CM076577.1, forward strand.
CTAATATATGGTTTCAATCCCTAGACTCCACTTCCATTTCATCTTGGGAAGTTTTTCTTGGCACATTTAAAAAGCGATGGGTTGAAGAACGAGATGTGGTTGAACTATACAAAGACTTACTCTCTAGTAAAAGGGAAGAAGCAGAACCTATTAGAGAATTCAACCAAATATTTAACACCCTTGTGTATCTGCTCCTAGACAATCTTAAACCTCCAAAAGAGGTCATCCTTGCAACCTACCTTAAGGCATTTACTAGGAAGATAACATATGCTATGAGGAATAAAAAACCTATTGGTGTCCTTCAAGCCCAAAACCTTTCCTTTGAACTTGATCAAGCTATGAAGAAAGCCACAATCAACATGGTGCACCTTGGAGATAATGGTTAGATTGACCCCACACCTACGCTCCTAAACAAAGATGACCCGTCTCCTAGTAAAGACCTAGCGTTGCAAAAGGCCAGTAAAGTGATTGTGTTCTTCTTCTCTTCTATCTGATTGGGTTCGTCACATTGGCGAAGGAAAAGGTCGTACAAAGGTCAGAAGTCACAGATCCGAAGCTGACACAAAAGTTAGGGTTTTTGTTCCAGACACTGGTACAAAACTGCATAATTTTGTCCCTGGATGCACGCATGTTATGAGCACAGTAGCGTCCAGGACTTGTTACCACTCAAACCAGTAGGGGACCTAAAGGGGTTCCTAAGAGGGCAACTGCTAGGTTAAGGGCAACAGCGGAGGCTCAATCCACTATCACCACAGCTAAGTCTCCCTTCTCCTTACGGACTTTCACTGATGGGAGGAGTCTCGGTAGTGTAGGAATCACTTGTAAAGTATATGTTAATGGATAGGTGGAAAGTTACCCTGGAAACCCTTTCCCTAGGATGGAGTGAAGAATGTGTTGAGAAATCTAGGGCATTAGCGTTAGGAGATTTCTCTTTATTAGTGATTTTTTGTGAATGCTTTTTATTTCTTTAGATTAAGGTCTTCTTCTTTCTCGTTTATTAATGTTCTTCTTCATTAAACAGTAACCAACACATGAACATAAAATAGACAAGAGACACAACATATAGGCTATGAGCCAGGGCCAAATCCTTTCACTCTTTGAGAGGAAAACCCGCATAAATTCTTCTTATAGAGGTTCCAATTGACGAAGACCAATACCAAGACCCTTGACCTAGTAGCCACTCCAAGACCAAGACACTACTCTTCCTTTTCTTCTTCGTCCTCCTCAACTCTTGTCAACACCGAGATCTTCTTGTTGTCACTAACATAGGACCGAACTTCACTAATCATCATCATCGAGCCCTTCATATCCTTACTGTAGTATTGAGTACATCACCAAGTAGCATCGAGACCTATTCCTACACTGAAACCCGAGCTCCTCAACTGTAGATATCCGAGCCTTCTTTCAATGATCATACGAATTATGCCTTCTACAATTTAACTGTAATATGACTGTGGTAGTTCACCCCAATACAAAGATCCAAAATGCTTGTTGATCGATCTCATCATTGTTTCTCTTCATTGGAAAATACCCAAATTGTTTGACTGTAATTCCTCACTAAAACCTCAGAGGAGTCTGAACCTCTGGACTATGGAAATGCGAGGAGCCTAGCCTCCTTTATATAGTTGTTCGTCCATACATTTAAGATGACCTAAGCATGTGAACCTGTGTGTCTATTTATGTGAGCCGACATGAACATTATATATATCTTTGAGGTTGACCATGAAGAGTGTAGGATTGTGCTTGTTTTTTGGAGGGCTTCTAGACAACTTATAGACTCATATACATTTTACGTAGGCTCGAGAAGAGCTCTTCATACATTGCATTAATTCTTTGACTATAAATGTCAAATCCTAATGTTCTAAAATCCCTTGCTCATGAAACCCATGAAGCAAGGCTTACAAAAATAATTTCATTACACCATTTAAGTCACAATTACATGTCATTGTGAAAACCGAACATAGTTACACTTTTCAACACTCCCTCTTAACTAGGGAGGAATTCATAATGGTACTTGGTCATTCTCAATCTGAAGAATCAGATTGGTAACCCATCTGTATAGCATCATATCAACCAGCATTGTCACATAGCAAGGCCTTGACTAACAACTCCATGAGATCTTGAGCCCAATGCTGGCAAGACCAATGATTAATAGACACCTTCATCATCGTCTCTCTTGGAACATACCCCACCCGGGTTCTCTCAGAGTATGTTTAGGACTATTCTTATCTTGGATTCCCAATCCTCAAAGAATATCTGTCCTTCCACGACTCCTCTTAGCTTGAATGACCTACTACATCCTCAAAGAGTATTACGTTCCAGATGTTTACCCAATCCTCCATTCTATCTTCCCAGGTGAAGACCAGAATGATGAGTCTATCTCTCCCTCTCAGTTAGGGAGGACATATTCCAATAAAGGAATGTACCTAAGATCCCTCTTGGCTTAGGAATTCCCAAGTTTCTACCAAGTAAGAAACTTGCTTCCAGGCTTCCTCTTAATCAAGGACCTGCAGCAACCCCTCATGTGGAAATAATGGGACAACCAGTTGCTTTGAAGAACTCCTTCCTTTGATGTCATGAATTTCTTCTTTGTTATGGAGTCTTCATCTTTTGGTACTTTCTCCATAGGGCACAAACTATCCATCACTTTCATCCATGAGTCATGTCATCATTCCTTTTATCAAAAAGTGATCCATCAATATTCATCTAGCTTTGCTTCATGTCATGTTGCTTTCATCAGACCATGTTTCTTCAAGGATCTTTCATCCTACCACATGGTTATCAATGGTGGAAGACTTCCATTTCCCTTTGGCAACCCTGCATAATCCTATCCAAATATTGTTCAAAAATAAGAAATGAACACTTATATCAAAATTACCTTTGTGATGGTCTTTCATCGTAACATCTTCCTGTAGGTGTCAACACCCTGCATACATGTTGACACATCTCCAAAGGTAATCATTGTCAAGGTTCTCTATCTTTTCTAGACTTCCATCAGAGTCTTCATATCTTTCCTGGAGATTTCATAGTCAACTCTCAAATAGGTCCTTGATTGTATTCAACCACCTCATACTTCATATGAGGACATATTATGTTGATTTCATCTAGTGTGACTTATGTCTTCCTGCATCCTTTCAAAGGAGGAGTTCCCTTTCCTTTGATCATGCTTCTTAAGATAGAAGTAGTGCTCCATGTTACCTGCAACCATACGACATGACATTATAGTATTAAATATGAGCATACATACCTCATTTACCTTCAGGTCATCTAGGCTTCTTTCAACAGCTTCCTTGATTGAAAGATCTTCAATCCCTTGATCTGCTTCTCTCTTATGTCATCATACCATCATCCCATGAATTCCACAAGTTGGAGTTCCTGATGAAACACTTTCTTCCTCTCTAGATCAGTGAACCCTCCATTGAGAATTCCATCAGAGAATCTCGAGGATCTTACATATCCCTATCCAACAAATGTTTTCTTCTTGACTTGATGTATGATGAGACTAGTCCTGGACGACTTCTTTCTTTCCTTCAATATCCAATGAGGTTCCCAAGCGCTATATTCTTCATATTTGACTGCCATGGGTTTTGTTCCTTCTATCCTTTTATGATTTCCCATGGTGGTGTTACGAGCTCTTGTTTCTAATGCTTTCATGTTGCCACATTGCATCTTATTATTTATTATAGCCATATCCTATAACAAAAGATTTAGGAGCTATGGCAAGACCTGCTGTGAGGGAGACTATCTCTATCATATTAGAGATCTCTTACTCCCTCTTTCCTTTGTCTTTCGTGAAAGCTTTTTATTTCTGTAGATTAGGGTCTTCTTCTTTCTCATTTATTAGTGTTCTTCTTCATCAAACAATAATCAATGCATGAACATAAAATAGACAAGGGACACTGCATATAGGCTATGAGCTAGGGCCAAAACCTCTCACTCTTTGGGAGGAAAAGCTGCACAAATTCTTCTTATAGAGATTCCAATTGACGAAGATGAAGACGAAGACCCTTGACCTAGTAGCCACTCGAAGACCAAGACACTACTCCTTTTCTTCTTCGTCCTCCTCAACACTTGTCAACACTGAGATCTTCTTGCTGTCACCAACATAGGACCGAACTACATTATCATCATCACCAAGCCCTTCATATCCTTACTGTAGTATTGAGTACATCTCCAAGTAGCATCGAGACCCATTCCTGCACTGAAACCAAAGTTCCTCAACAATAGATATCTGAGCCTTCTTTCAGTGATCATACAAATTATGTCTTTTGCAATTTGACTGTAATATAACTGTGGTAATTCCCCCCAAAACATGGATCTGAAATGCTTGGTGACCGATCTCACATTGCTGCTCTTCATCCGAAAATACCTGAACTGTCAAAATTTTTGAATATTACTTATGCAGAAACCCTACTGTTAAATCTGATTTTACTTATCCTACTTAATCAAGCTATTAATATGAAGTATTCAACATTAACATCGAAGTAAACACATTAACAATCTACACAGATACAGATCTAAACTAAATATATGCACAATGACAAAGTGACACATGATTTTCTGCACAACTATCCCCTGAAAAACCAAATGCAGGAAAACCGGTCTTCTGGCTGTTGGAGGGTTTATATTAGTAAGTGGATTCTAAGTACAACAAATCTGGGCACCTTACTGGTTAACCCGACAGAGAAATACAAAATCTGCAGCAATACCTCTGTGCCAGAGACAAAAAACTGACTGATTCACACCCTCAAACGAGATTTCCAGAACTCAACATTTTTCAATCTTCAAAAACCCCAGTGCTGCTCTAAAGTTCTGTGTCAGATCTACTAGGCTGTGGCTACGCTTGCGTTGCTCAGGAAGGGCCTGCGTCACCCTAGACTGGGTTACGCTGCCTTGGCTTTGTAGAAATTTTTGAACCTTATCCTTTATGCAGAAATTATTACTGTTAATTCGGTTAAGCTCCTCCTTCTTATACAAGTTATTAACTGAATAAATTCAAGTTAAAATCGAAGAAAAACACATAACAAATCTCTACCAAACCAGAGCTAGAATAAGCACATGCACACATTGACAAAATGACACAGTTATTTCTGGACAAATAGTCCCCAGAAAAAGCCAAGGTGGGAAAACCGGTCTTTGGCTCCTAGAGGGTTCTATTATTAAGAATATTTCTGAATACACAACTTTGGGTTCCAGATCTGGAAAACCCGATAGAGAAAAATCTAGATCTACAGCTGACTGGCTGATCTAGGGCCAAAATAATGACTGATCCACACCCTCAAACGTGATTTACAAAACTCAGCCAAATCTAGGCCTAGAAACCCCAGCGCTGCCTCTGAAAGGCTCTTCCTCAGCCTCTGAAGCTTTTGAATGCCTCTACGTCAGCCTTGGATGGCCTCCAAACCCTCAGCGCTGCTCCGAAAAGGACTGCGTTACCCTAGAATGGGTGACAGAGTCACTATGTTGCCCCCAAGGGTCTCTGCGTAAGCCCTGAAGGGTTTCTTGAAAATTACGTTGTCCTTGCTGTTGTTGCTGCTTTCCTCTTCGTTGTCCTTGAGCTGATCTCTTCTCTGCCTCTTGTGTATTCTAGACCCTGGGATCAGATCATCCCCTTGGTCTAAATTCCCCTCTCTGCAGCTGAAACACTTGTGAGTATTCTTAGCAACCTCGCCCTAGAATCTCAGCTTAGCTTCAGTATTCTACCTTTGTGTTTCTTTACAAGTCTTTCCTTTATACTTTTCTTGTTGACAAATCAACGACCAAGATTAAATATTTAAACAATGGCTAAGATTAAAAGAAAGCTTGATCCGTGTGACTTACAACAATTTCATCACATGTTTAATTAAATTCACTTTAATTATTTTATTTTCCTAAGTTTTAACTTAGGAAATACAAACTTAGGAAATACATTTAAAATAATTAATTAATTAATATCTCCTAAACCAGATGAAATTTCCCAAATCCATTTATGGGTCTTGTAGATCAAGTGAACTCTAGTCCTTCCTCAAAATTTGGGACCTAGAGCACAATTGATGCTACCCCAAATACACAAAATCTCAACAGGTTGGGCCTGCGTCAGCCCTGCTGGCCTTTTGCTGCATTTGCACTGGTCTCTTTGCTGCTGCTCTGCCTGTTGCTACACTCTTGGCCTGGGATCAGATCATCCCTCTTGCCAATACTAACCCTCGCTGCAGCTGAAACACTTATAGAAATTCCTAGCAAACCATGCCCTAGAATTCCAGCTTAGTCTCAATGCTCTGCCACTGTGTGTGTTCTCCAACTGACCCCAAGCCTTTCCTTTATAATTTTCTCATTGGGAAACCAACAACCGTGATCTAATCTTGAATCGACGACTAAGATTAAAAGAAAGCTTGATTCGTGTGACTTAAGTCATTTCCATCACATGTTTAAATTAATTATCTATGATCTTTTAATTTTCCTAAGTTCAGGCTCCTTAATTAAAAAGAATAATTAATTAATTTTCTCTTAATCTAGATGGAATTTCTCAAATCCCTTTCTTGGTCTTGGAGATGTCATGTAATCTAGTCCCTCCACAGAGTTTGAGAGCTAGAGCACATGCGATGCTACCCCAACACTCAAAAATCTCAGCACTCCCTCTTAGCAAGGAATGTGCTCTAGCACAACACTTCATTTTGAAACTTTGCATTGATCTCTGGTGTCGGTCTCTGCGCTGATGCTTGGTTGTGGAGAATCCTAGATCTGGATTCCTAGTGCAACAATCTGAATTACTTATTCTATTATGCTACATAATTATTTCATTACTGTGAAATATCAAAGTAATTTCTGAAGCAGTCTACACAAATATTGCTGCAGAAATAAATCGAAGTGCTGAAATAATCTGAACTAAAACAATGAAAAACATCCATATGTGACACAATTGTTTTTGGACTAAGTCCCCGGAAAAACCCAACTTGGGAAAACTGGTGCAGCAGATTTGAGGGTTTGTCTTATTAACCAGCAGAATCTTGAATACAACTAGTGTGCCAACATCCGGCGAACCCTTCGGAGAAATATACACAGAAAAAATAACTATGAGATATACCTCACTCAGCAAGTCTCTGGCTGATAAAAAACAGTGCTGGTGAAGCCCTCACCTCCTCTGCGTGATTGCCTACGTTGGATCTGCATAAGCCTGCGTAGGCAAGCTTGAGGAACTGCGTCACCCTTCTCTGCTGCTGATCTGAAGCTAGATCTTGGCCCTCCTGGCTCAAGACCCTAGCCTTTAGCTTTCTCTGGACTAACTCCAAGAGACACTGCGTTGGTTTTGCGTGATTCTCTGCAGGAACTGCTTCACCTCTGCTGAAAACTACGCTTTTTCTCTTCTACGTAAATGTTGTCTCACCCTGAAATGTATTCTTGGTCCAGCTGACCAATCTCTGCTTCTTCCCCTCTCTGGATCTAATCACTGGATCATAATCACTTAGCAAACCCTGCCCTAGTGATTTGATTCTTGATCAAAAGTTGTGTCTCCTTACAAAAATCGAAAATGCTCAATGGCTCAAGTGTCACAACGTATTTTCCATAGGCCCCTCACTGTCCTTCTTATATTCTTCTGTTGAACCTTCAACGACCAAGATTAAAACATAATCAAGGGCTAAGATTAACTTGGAGGTGATCCATGACTTTATCTAGAAGATTCATACTTAGTTTAATTAATACCCTTTAATTAATCAGTTTCCCTAGGTTTAGACTTAGGAAAACATTAAAAAACGATTAATTAATTTAATTAAACCATCTCTAAGTGGAATTTTCCAAAACCATTTATGGGTTTTATGGAATACATGTGTCCTAGCCTATATATAAAGTTACAAGGCTAGAGCACTTCCGATGCTACCATAAATCAACACTCCCTCTTAGCGAGGAAAGTGCTCTAGCAAAACAACTTAATGTGTTGCTCTGATTTCTTGGAACATCTGCTGTTGTGCTGTTGATGCTGCTCATCAATACTGCACAAGAAAATGCTGCATCTGTACTGCTGCTGACTTTGCATGCTACTGCCAATTTCCACTGTACTGCAACTCCCTCTAAATTCTGCAACCATGCTGCTGCACTACGTGAGCACTGCTCTGCACTGTGCTGTCCCCCTGTGCACTACGCTGCTGCCGCTCATCTGTTGCTATGAAGCGAACAAAGTTCCTTCATAAGTTAAATATTCTAGAACACTTGGAATACAAAGATATCCATGAGGATACAAATATTATATTATAAAAGATATGAGATTGAGATAGATGATTGAATGTTACAGATGAGTCCTACTTATATACCTACGCAGGCGCCTCTTCACGAAAGGTCATGTCTTATCAGACATGGCCTTTCAACGTAATTACTAATTAACTAATTAATCACTATTTACGTTATTTTATTCATTACATTGCCTTCCCCTCAAAAAGCTTTGTCCTCAAAGCTTGTCGATGAAAGGCCTCGATTTCTTTTCCTGCTATGAACATCTTCTCACCCCGGGGCAGTGATCCTTGTCGATACAAGTTGATATGATCCTCTAAGTGACAAACAAAATTGTCGCACTGAGAATGGATCGGACCATCCTAAATCAATCTTTTGTGGAATATTACGATGACTAGCAACTTGTGATGATTCGTTAGTATTCTTCGGAATATCAGCTTGTTTCTGTTTTGAATACATAGCTTGGTTGAGTTGTTTGCTCCCATGATTTGGATGTCGATAGGGAACTGTTTTGGTTTGACCTCTTTGATTTTCGCCTGGCGAGGATGTTATGGAGATGGTTACAGAATCTTCACGTAGAATGTTCCTTGTGCGTCTGGCATCTAAGTTTGTTTCTTCTACAACTTGCATGTCGTCTTCTTCAGTTGAGACATTTACTGGATCAACGTTCGATTTTTCTTCAACTTGAACTTCTATATTTGAAGATTTCGATGCTTCATTTTCAACAAGTTGTTGCACCTTGTTTTCCAACAACTTCTTGTATTTCTTCAACTTCTTAATTTGTGTTAGTAATTTATTGTTGTGGTCCTTGAGGTGAGCAACTTCTTCATTCTTGTTAGTTGTGATTTCGTCAAATTCTTTTTGCAAATATTGTATTGCTTTTTTACTTTCTGGAAGAACTAGTCTTGTGATATCTAATATGTCTTCCAGTGTTAGTGAATTCGACTTCACCGTGACATCTTGTAACGTTATGTTTTTCTTTTTGTAAGAAAATGTCAAAAATTTCTTTTTCGTATTAAGGATGAATGACCCTAGTGATTCCATCCAAAGTGAACCCAAAACTATATCACTATTATTGGAAAACAAGGTTTTAACAGTGAATTGCGAGACAAGGGAATACTCCCCAATACTTAGGTGTAAATTCTCTATGTTGTATTGTTTTTCATTTGCGTTAAATGAATTTACTTAAGTTATATTTGATTCAGGGATCACTAATTGGTTAGCACATTCGGTACTAACATAATTATTCTTTCGAGTAAAATCGATAGATATGAGAACCTCTTTTCCCGCCAGTGACCCTTTGATTTCAATTAGCGCATCAACACACATACTATAATTTTTAGGAAATCTTCCCTCTTTTAGTTCTGTTTGGGATGCCATTTTGTCAGATAACTTCGGGGTTTTTAAGGGTGACCCTTCCTAATATTTATAATAAAATATTATTATTTCCCTTTAATAAACCCTCAAGCTTAATTAATCTTTCCAATATCTTTTACTATTATTCCTTCAATCTTTGGTAATGAATCCTTCACTAATATCCTCTTTTAAAAGAGGCTCAAATTCTTTTATATATGTATATATTCTCTTTTTAAATAAAATCTTTAGAATATAATGATTTATCTCCTTTTCCACTTTTCCAATACTTAAACCTTTAATAACCTCTTTTTCCTTTTATATACCTTTGAGCTTTAATAATGATTCCTTAATGTTTTAAGAAATCCTTAATAATATTTTTCCTTCAGATTTTTTTTGAAAATTACTTGATTTCTTTTTATGAAATCTTCTATAATTACTAAGAAGATGTTTGACTTTCGTAATATATATATATTTTTTTAACAATTGATTTTTTTTAACTCGTTTTTTTGGTTGAAAAGTTACAAACCTAGTGAAACGTGGCTATTCACATATATTCACCTATAAAATATATGTCCACTTATGTGTATTTAACTCTGTTAATGTTTTCCATGTAAAAATAAACTTACCATTCACACAAAGATTTTTTATTCCTTTTGTTCTTATTTTACCTTGCAAATACCATGGGCTTCTAAAACCATGAGCTTGTAAACCACTTAAGGAATAATCAAAATAACCTTATCTACTCTTCCTTCTTTCTTTTTCCTTTTTATTTTTAAATTGTCTTGGTATGTATGTATATGTACTCTATATATATCTCTTTTTTTCTTTTTTTTTACTTATATATATATATATCTTTTTTGACTATATATATATATATATCTTTTTTGACTATATATATATTTCTTTTGCTTCTTTTTTTTCAAAAATTTCCCTTTTTTTTCTTCAAATTTTTAATTTTGGCCAAAGGCCCACTGGTAAAATTTCTTCAAATTTTTAATTCTGGCCAAAGGCCTACTGGTGAAATTTCTTCAAATTTTTAATTTGGCCAAAGGCCTACTGGTGAAAATGGAGAAACTCCAAGACTAGTAGCGAAACGCTTTGACGACAACAATGTTGACGGTTTTTTTGATGGTCAAGGACTTGGATAGAAGAGCATGGCTCTGTGCAGCGTGAGCGTCCAGAAGATCAACAACTCTTATTCCAAATGAAGCGAACAAAGTTCCTTATTAAGTTAAATACTCTAGAACACTTGGAATACAAAGATATCCATGAGGATACAAATATTATATTATAAAAGATATGGGATTGAGATAGATGATTGAATGTTACAAATGAGTCCTGCTTATATACCTACGCAGGTGCCTCTTCATGAAAGGTCATGTCTTATCAGACATGGCCTTTCAACCTAATTACTAATTAACTAATTAATCACTACTACTGCTGTTGATGCTGCACTGTTGCTAATTGCAATAGAAAAACATCCAAAATTGGACAAGAAAATCTTCAACTGGAAAATAAGACTGACTGCTACTAGTTTCTGCACTAGCTTTCTTAAAACATTGCGTTGTTGCTGCTCTGCACTGCGCTGCACCAGTGTGCGCTGCATTGCTGCTGCTCAACTGTTGATGCTGTTGCTCCCTCTCTACGCTGATCAGGCTCCAGTATTGTTAGCCATTGCACCGTCTTCTCATCTTCCGCTGCAACTGTCCATCCTGCTACTATCTTTAGGCTGTCGTAGCTCACATGTGATCCAAGAGTTCAGAAATACTCAAGGATCGCGCTTCCTTGTAGATTCTAGATCTATAAGTCCAAGTCAGCCCAGTTCTCCCCTTTCAGAATATGAGCTAACATGGCACAATATTTTTCTGCCTCAATCTTGGCAGCTCTTGCTTGTGGATCTTCCTTCTCCTCTTTATCCTTTTTATTAAGAGGACACTGTGTGGCATAATGTCCCATCTCCCCACACCGGAAGCACTTGATCTTGGACATATCTTTCTTTTTCTGCTTCTATTGCCCTTTTGATGCAAGGGCAGTGTTAACTTCTTCCTCCTTCTTGACCTTTGAACTACTATTGCCATACTCCAAGTGGATTTTTAGGAGATCTCTCCTGAACTCCTCTTGCTATAATGCTGCCCACATTGCTTCCCAACCTGGAAGTCTTTCTCTGCCTAATATACTCTGGACAAAGACTTGATAATCCTCTGAAACAGAGTTCAGTGTGAGCCGTACTAGTTCTGAGTCTCTAGGAGTAGATCCTATTGCAGACAGTTGATCTTGGTTTTCCTGAATCCGAGACAAGGAGTCAAAACGCTCTCCCTTCTTCATCCTGATATTCCGCATCTTCTCTTCAAGGTACATCTTTCGCTGCTTGGAAGATCCTTGGTATAGCTTTTCCAGCCCTACCCACATTTCTCTAGCTGTGGTCTTTGTAGCTATGTGGGGTACGATATGATCCTTTACTCCATCTAAGATCAACCACTTGGCTCTTGCCATATTCTTCTTGAATTGCCTCAAGTGTGCTGCATCAAGAGGTTCTGCAACTGCGCTGTCTATGAGGGCTTTCAGATCATGCTCATCAAGGAGAAACTCTATCCTTGATTTCCATGTAACATAGTTGGAGGCACCTTCCAATCTATCTTGGTCACGCAGTCCATTGCTGGCCATCTCCTCAAATTTGTCGAAATCTTCTTCTAATCCTCTACTAAGCTAGACTTACGCACTCCTTGAGGAGTAAGTCACTGCTTCTGCTGCTGCACGAGAAAAAAAACTGAGTTTTTTTGAGTAAGAAACCCTTCTGAGGTCATGAAATCCCTATCTGTGTTTTTCAGAATTTTCTGACACTTATGCATCAGCTCTTACTGCTGTGCACTAACTACATCCTTCAGCAACGTTGATCTGCTACACTGCCTCTTATGCAACTAAAAAAGCTTACCCCTTTGTCAACTCTCTCAGAGGGAGCCTTTTCTGCACTGGAATGCCCTCCTGGCCTGGACAACGTAATTTTATGGGAGGGTCTTCTGTTGATTACGTAGATCCTAGACTTTTCAGCTCTCATCTGCTGGTTCACTTGTGTTTCACCTACACTGTAGTTTGAATAAGCTCTGATAACATGCGGAGAATCCTAGATCTGGATTCCTACTGCAACAACCTGAATTACTTATTCTATTATATTACATAATTATTTCATTGCTGTGAAATATCAAAGTAATTTCTGAAGTAGTCTACACAAATACTGTTGCGGAAATAAATCTAAGTGTTGAAACAATCTGAACAAAAACAATGAAAAACATCCACATGTGACACAATTGTTTTTGGACTAAGTCCCCGAAAAAACCCAACTTGGGAAAACCAGTGCAACAGATCTGAGGGTTTGTCTTATTCAGCAGCAGAATCTTGAATACAACTAGGGTGCCAACATCCGGAAAGCCCTTCAGAGAAATCTAGACAGAAAAAATAACTATGGGATATACCTCACTCAGCAAGTCTCTGGATGATAAAAAACAGCATTGGTGAAGTCCTCATTTCCTCTACGTGATTGCTTACGTTGGATCTGTGTAAGCCTACGTAAGCAAGCTTGAGGAACTACGTCACCCTTCTCTGCTACTAATCTGGCTGATCTGAAGCTGGATCTTGGCCCTCCTGGCTTAGGACCCTAGCCTTTAGCTTTCTCTGGACTGACTCCAAGAGACACTGCACTGGTTTTGCGTGATTCTCTGCAGGAACTGTGTCACCTTTGCCGAAAACTGCGCTTTCTCTCTTCTGCATAAATGCTGTCCCACTCTGAAATGTATTCTTGGTCCACCTGACCAATCTCTGCTTCTGCCCCTCTCTGCATCTAATCATTGGATCGTAATCACTTAGCAAACCCTGCCCTAGTGATTTGATCCTTGATCAAAAGTTGTGTCTCCTTACACAAATCGAAAATGCTCAATGGCTCAAGTGTCACAACGTATTTTCCATAGGACCCTCACCCTCCTTATATTCTTCTGTTGAACCTTCAACGACCAAGATTAAAACATAATCAAGGGCTAAGATTAACTTGGAGGTGATCCATGAATTTATCTAGAAGATTCACACTTAGTATAATTAATTCCCTTTAATTAATCAGTTTTTTAAGTTTAGACTTAGGAAAACATTAAAAAATGATTAATTAATTTAATTAAACCATCTCTAAGTGGAATTTTCCAAAACCATTTCTGGGTTTTATGGAATACATGTGTCCTAGCCTATATACAAAGTTACAAGGCTAGAGCACATCCGATGCTACCATAAATCAGCACTCCCTCTTAGCGAGGAAAGTGCTCTAGCAAAACAACTTAATGTGCTGCTTTGATTTCTTGGAACATCTGCTGATATGCTGTTGATGCTGCTCATCAATACTGCACAAGAAAACGCTGCATCTGTACTACTGTCGACTCTGCATGTTCCTGCCAATTGCCACTGTACTGCAACTCCCTCTAAATTCTGCAACCATGCTGTTGCACTGTGTGAGCACTGCTCTGCACTATGTTGTCCCTCTGTGCACTGCGCTACTGCCGCTCATCTGCTGCTACTGCTGCTGCACTGTTGCTAATTGCAACAGAAAACATCCAAAATTGGACAAGAAAATCTGCAACTCGAAAATAAGACTGACTGCTGCTAGTTTCTGCACTAGCTCTCTAAAAATACCGCGTTGTTGCTGCTTTGCACTGTGTGAGCACTGCACTGCACTGTGCTGCACCAGTGTGCACTGCGTTTTTGCTGCTCAACTACTGATGCTGTTGCTCCCTCTCTGCGCCGATCAAGCTCCAGTACTGTTAGCCACTGCAATGTCTTCTCATCTTCCACTGCAACTGTCTATCCTGCTACTATATTTAGGTTGTCGTAGCTCACGTGTTCCAAGAGTTCAGAAATACAAAAGGATCACGCCTCCTTGTAGATTCTGGATCTATAAGTCCAAGTCAACCCATTTCTCTCCTTTCGAAATATGAGCTAATATGGCACAATCTTTTTCTGCCTCAATCTTGGCAGCTCCTGCTTATGGATCTTCCTTCTCCTCTTTATCCTTTTTCTTAAGAGGACACTGTGTGGCATAATGTCCCATCTCCCCAGACCGGAAGCACTTGATCTTGGACAGATCTTTCTTTTTCTGCTTTTGTTGCCCTTTTGATGCAAGGGCAGTGTTAACTTCTTCCTCCTTCTTGACCTTTGAACTGCTACTGCCATACTCCAAGTGGATTTTTAGGAGATCTCTCCTCAACTCCTATTGTTGTAATGCTGCCCACATTGCTTCCCAACCTGGAAGTCTTTCTCTGCCCAATATACTTTGGACAAAGACTTGATAATCCCCTAAAACAAAGTTCAGTGTCAGCCGTACTAGTTCTGAGTCTTTAGGAGTAGTTCCTATTGCAGACAGTTGATCTCGGTTTTCCTGAATCCGAGACAAGGAGGAGTCAAACGCTCTCCCTTCTTCATCCTGTATTTTGCATCTTCTCTTCAAGGTACATCTTTCACTGCGTGGAAGATCCTTGGTATAGCTTTTCCAGCCCTACCCACATTTCTCTAGCTGTGGTCTTTGCAGCTATGTATGTGGGGTACAATATGATCCTTTACTCCATCTAAGATCAACTACTTGCGTTTTGCCATATTCTTCTTGAATTGCCTCAGGTGTGCTGCATCAAGAGGTTCTGCAACTGCGCTATCTACAAGGGCTTTTAGATCATGCTCATCAAGGAGAAACTCTATCTTTGATTTCTAAGTAACATAGTTGGAGGCACCCTCCAATCTATCTTGGTTACACAGTCCATTGCTGCCATCTCCTCAACTTTGTCGAAATCTTCCTCTGACCCAATGCTAAGCTAGACTTACGCACTCCTTGAGGAGTAAGTCACTGCTTCTGCTGCTGCACGAGAAAAAAAACTGAGTTTCATTGAGTAAGAAACCCTTCTGAGGTCAAGAAATCCCCAACTGTGTTTTTCAAAATTTTCTAATGCTTATGTACCAGCTCTTACTACTGTGCAGTGACTGCATCCTTCTGCTACACTGCCTCGTATGCAACTGAAAAAGCTTACCCCTCTGTCAATCCTCTCGGAGGGAGCCTTTTCTGCACTGGAATGCCCTCCTGGCCTAGACAACGTAATTTTCTGGGAGGGTCTTTTGCTGATTACGCAGAGCCCAGACTCTTCAGCGCTCATCTGCTGGTTCACTTGTGTTTCACCTGCACTTCAGCTTGAATAAGCTCTGATAACATGTGGAGAATCCTAGATCTGGATTCCTACTGCAACAATCTGAATTACTTATTCTATTATATTACATAATTATTCATTACTGTGAAATATCAAAGTATTTTCTGAAGCAGTCTACACAAATACTGCTACGGAAATAAATCGAAGTGCTGAAACAATTTGAACAAAAGCAATGAAAAACATCCACATGTGACACAATTGTTTTTGGACTAAGTCCTCGGAAAAACCCAACTTGAGAAAACCGGTGTAGCAGATCTGGGGGTTTGTCTTATTACGCAGCAGAATCTTGAATACAACTAGGGTGCCAACATCCAGAAAACCCTTCGGAGAAATCTAGACAGAAAAAATAACTATGAGATATACCTCACTTAGCAAGTCTTTGGCTGATAAAAGACAGCGCTGGTGAAGCCCTCACTGCCTCTGTGTGATTGCCTACATTGGATCTGCGTAACCCTGCGTAGGCAAGCTTGAGGAACTACGTCACCCTTCTCTGCTACTGATCTGGCTGATCTGAAGCTGGATCTTGGCCCTCCTGGCTCAGGACCCCATCCTTTAGCTTTCTCTGCACTGACTCCAAGAGACACTGCGCTGATTTTGCGTGATTCTCTATAGGAACTGCGTCACCTCTGCTGAAAACTGTTTTTTCTCTCTTCTGTGTAAATGTTGTCTAACTCTGAAATGTATTCTTGGTCCAGCTGACCAATCTCTGCTTCTGCGCCTCTCTGGATCTAATCACTGGATCATAATCACTTAGCAAACCCTACCCTAGTGATTTGATCCTTGATCGAAAGCTGTGTCTCCTTACACAAATCGAAAATGCTCAATGGCTCAAATGTCACAACGTATTTTCCATAGGCCCCTCACCCTCCTTATATTCTTCTGTTGAACCTTCAACGGCCAAGATTAAAACATAATCAAAGGCTAAGATTAACTTGGAGGTGATCCATGACTTTTCTAGAAGATTCACACTTAGTTTAATTAATACCCTTTAATTAATCAGTATCCCTATGTTTAGAGTTAGGAAAGCATTGAAAAACGATTAATTAATTTAATTAAACCATCTCTAAGTGGAATTTTCCAAAACCATTTCTGGGTTTTATGGAATACATGTGTCCTAGCCTATATACAAAGTTACAAAGCTTGAGCACATCTGATGCTACAATAAATCAACATTGGCCTAGTGCCCTTCATCATTGTGTTGTTGCTGCTCTCCCATACTGTTGCCCATGATGCTACCGTTGCCACTGCCACATTTGTATTGCAGCTCCCTCTCAATCTGCTGCATCGTGCTGCCAACTGCTGCACTGCAACTCAGTTGCTGAGAGTAACAACTAAAAAATCCTACCCAATCTTTGCCAGACAAGTCAGTTGGATTGCATCCTCGTCACTAAAGCTCCATAGGCTGCTGCTCTGTGTTGTCATCTGGAGGCTGCTGCACTGCATAAGCAGACCTCCTCTGTGTTGCTGAAATCACATCAGCCCCTCTGTGTTGAAGTCTCCTACATTGCGTTGTCCGCCTGAAGCCTCTACATTGCTACAGCACTACTCTGCGTAAGCAAGTCTGCACTGTGCTGCTCCATCTCAGCATCCAGCTTCGCCTCTGCTCCATCTGTGATTCTCTGCACCCACTGCTCGACTTATCTCACTACTGTCTTAAGGCTCCCATGGCACGGATGTGATCCAAGAGTTGGGCTACTCAAGGATCTCACCATCACTCTATAGGTACTCTACAGATGCATGTCGCCGCACTTTCATAGTTCATGAATGCTCATGGCTACGTCATCTTCGGAGCCATCGTCTACCACAAGAGCCTTGGAGCTAGAAGCTTCCTTGTCCTTCTTCTGGGGACAATTGTTGGCGAAATGTCCTAATTCGCCGCACTAGAAACACTTGACCTTTGACAGATCCCGTTTCTTTCTCCCTTGCTGCCTCTTTGATGCCAAGGCTGCATCTTCCTCTTCTTCCTTCTTCACTTTGCTCGAACCGGTGTTGAACTATCTCTTGGTGATCCAATGGATTTCTTCTTGTCAGAGGATAGCCTGCATATTCTCCCAGTTGGGAATGTTTGCTCTGCCCAAGAGACTTTGGACAAAAGTTTCCCAGTCCTCTATGACAACATTTAGAGTCATCCTCACCATAACATCGTCCTCCACCTTCACCCCCATGCCATTCATTTGATCCTGGATTGCTTGAAGTCTGGACATAAAAGGATCAATCTCTTCTCCCTTGGCCATCATGAATAACCTCAGCTGCTTCTCCAAAAGCATCTTCCTTTGGACGAATCTTCCTTCATATAGTGTGGTCAGAGCCACCCACATATCATGATCTGTTGTCTTCTTGGCTATGTGAGGGAGCACATGATCTTTGACCCTGTCCATGATGAAGCGCATGGCATGTGCCGCTGCTTCTTCATGCTTCTCCAGGAGCTTCGCATCGGTCGGCGTGGCCAGGATTTTCTCTGCATGCTCCCTCTGACCGTATGCCTCCATGACTACTAGGATTCTGGCCTTCCAGATTGCAAATTTGGACAAGACGTCCAAACTATCCTGATCACGTAGTCTATGAGGTGCCATCTGCTCAGTAAATTTGTCGGAATGAATCCTCCTCTCTACGCTAGAGACTCAGATCGAGGGTCCTTGGCGAAATAGGCACCCTCTACCCCCTCGAACAATCGACTTCCTCTCTTGGAAGTCTGCCAAATCAAAACGAATCAACTCTCTTCGATCCTTTGATCGCTTTGCAGATTTCTTTGGCTGGAAATCCTTTGAGAAGTTGTTCTCCTCCCACTCTTTGTCAACTTTTCTCAGGCTAAATTCTGAATCAGTAGAATTTTATCCCCACCAACAACTATTGAAGCTTTGCAGCACGACTTTTGGCACTCTGAATCAGCAAACATCTTCAGGACTGCATCACCCTAGTTTGCCTTTGCGTGAGTAGACAGTCCCAGCACAACTTTTACGCTGCCTTTGCACAATAAGTATGTGGGCCTATGTGGAGACTGCATCACTCTGACCTTTGCGTGGCTCTGCTTCCCTTCGCTGCTACACTGCCCTATGTGGTCTGACTTTTTGCGGCTGTTGTTGATTTTTCTGCTGCTTTCTGCAGCAAGGATTCTTCAATCTTCTTGCTGGTGATTCAGCTAGATCCGCACTGAAACCTCAGAGGAGTCTGAACACCTGGATTGTGGAAATGCGAGGAGCCTAGCCTCCTTTATATAGTTGTTCATCCATACATTTAAGCTGACTTGAGCATGTGAACTGGTGTGTTTATTTATGTGAGTCGACATGAACATTATATATATCTTTGAGGCCTACCATGAAGAGAGGAGGACTGTGCTTGTCTTTTGGAGGGCTTCTAGACAACTTATAGACTCATATACATTTTACATAGCCTCAAGAAGAGGTCTTCATGCATGACATTAATTCTTTGACTCTAAATGACAAATACTAATTTTCTAAAATTGCTTGTTCATGAAACCCATGAAGCAAGGCTTCCAAAAATAATTTCATTACATCATTATGTCACAATTCCATGTCATTATGAAGACCGAAGCTAGTTACACTGTTCAAAAAAATAGAGCTTGCTTGCTCTTCAAGCAGGGGACTTTGTCCTCTAGGGGTAAGGGATGAGGATTGGAGGGTTGAGGGAGAAGGAATGGGCTTATAGCAAGGTTTTCAATCCCTATAATCCTTGGGAAACTTGGATTACCAAATGGTCCTTGACAAATAATCTTTATTCAGAAGTGGGACCACATGGGGCCAAGTGGACCCAGCCCAGGTTCAGGGATGGAATATAGTAACCAATGATGTTCCTATCCTAGACAGGGTCAGGGGAGAGGACCAAAAAAGAATATTTACTTCAAAAGGTTTGAATTGATCTTGTTGAGGTCTAGCCTTGGGGATGCCTAGACAAAATTCGATCCTAGAGCTAGGGCTTGAGATTCCCAGAGATTCCACTGTTAGAATCACCCCAAATTCAGAGGAGAGGGACGGGACCCACCAGCGTAGTAGGCTGTAGGAGATCAAATTCTTTTCCTTGGGTCAATTCCCGGGAAATTGATGCCCTAGGTGATCTTTGAGGGTTAGACCTGAGAAAAAGTGAAAAAAGGTGAAAAAGGTGAAAGTGATGACCACCCTTTTTAGGGATCATTACCTAATCCACTTGGGGATATGGAGTCAAGGATGATGATGAGAAAGAACTCGGTTTCTTGATCAAGGATGCCCAGAAAGTCAGGTTCATCTAATGTTGAGAGAAAGAACAAAAAAGTGACCTTCAATAATTTATACTTCAAAGAAAATAATGCAAGCTTATCGAGATAAATAATCCCTAGGACGTTTTATTCATATAACATTGGCCCATACATTAAATTAGCTAAAACATGCTTAATTCCACATTTCAATCATGCAACAACTACCCCTAATTTTAGCAATATGCAGCAACAAGAATAAAACCGTTAAAATTTACTTACACCGTTATAGAGTATATCCAACCAACATTTCGTTTGCAACACAAAGCTCCAAGACAAGAAAAATAGCCCAAATCCATACATCAAAATTCATCCATCTCCAAAAAAGTTCACAAAGGGAAAACATGTGAAGTTCTTTATGATTAGAGAGATCCCATGTCAAGTGATGATACAAATGAATGTATCTAACATCAATATATACCCTCCTAAGGAGTTCGAATTACCTTATGGGCCTACATTAGCCCCTAATGATAAAATAATCTGCAAATAAAACCCCTGCTGGTGACAAGCGCACCAAAATAGCTCAAGATGGAAAAAATAAGCCTCACAGGGGGCCAAATAATAATATATACATGTTGTGGGGCCCTCCAAAGGCCTAATAATGTCCTGAAGTGCCATAATGAGGAATAAATTCCTCAGAATATGATGGACAAGGGGGTGGCCCCTTATTCTCCAAGTAATAGACCTGTGGTGCTCGTAATGGGTGTAGGTGCACACAAATGACCCCATGGGTCGCCATATGAATCGAAGATGCCTATAGATCCTCTCCAAGGGCTTGAGTGATGGAATGAACGATGCCATGACATCGTACACGTCCTGGGACACTTGCTAAGAGTGTGGGGCTCCTGTGGAGCCTGCTCAACATAGTGTGCCAAACACATCACTATCATCCCATAAGTGGATCGCTAGTAGTCCCTGAACATCAATTAGGATCCGTGGAGTGCTATCTACTGTTGTGGAGGCTGATGGCTCTTTATGCACACCCTATGTGTGCCAATGTAGCTCTCTGGGGGTTAGATCCCTTATAGGGGGACCAAACCCAAATGAAACCCATCTACAATCCTGTATAAAATCCTATGTGTCCCCTAGGCTTCCAGTACAACCAGTCACTACAATAATCGTGTAAAAGAGCTTACAAATCATGGATAACAAAGTGGACACTTCACAATGGCATGCCCTACGTAGTGGGCTTTGGCATGTTCTAGTGTCTCCATATTCCAAAGTGGCTTAGCCATTTACCTTATTAAATGGTTTCGGCCCTTAAAGGGGATAGTAGGTCCAAGGTACATCCTTTGAATGGGGGTGGCAAATAAGTGAAATGGAGCAAGGAATAAGAGGGGAAATCCTGGACCACATATCGAGGCATAGGGGTAGCCAGATAAGGGGAAGCCCACACCAGTGTATATAATGTGTAGGAGGGAGCAATCATGGTACATAAGGTGTCTCGGCCTTGATTTTTCCACCCTTCTTTATATGCGTTTTTCCTTTTATGAATTTTCTTTAATTGACTACTCGGGGCTCAAGGATGAGGGTATGATGTGTCAGATATAGCAGTGATTACCCCCTTTAAGGTAGGGTCGTTCATTGCCCTCCAGGGGGTTGGGACAATCATGGCTTCATGTATAGCAAAGGAGCCTCATCTAGGACCTATGGAACGAGGGTGATGGCCATGGGTAAGGGGCAAAGATCATGCATTGGATTTTGCCCACGTGCAAATTATTTTTGTCCCGACCATCTTTTGCATTGTGGTACAATTTCCTGTTTAGAATGGCCAATTATGCTTTATCTTTTTCTTTTAGCTACTTCAACCTCTGGGGCATCATTCCAGGCCTGACCCCAGGTGGGGGAAGGGGATAGGGAGGTTGGCCATACATGGACCCAGGTTGAAGAAATGATGAATGGGAGTATAATGAGTGGAAGGAGAGTTATACGTACAGATAAAGGAGTGGGACCACGCACCCAAATTTTGGGTTTCCCAAGTAGTACCACCCTAGAACCAAATGGTCAATAAAGGAGATCCCACGGGACTAAGATGCAGTGGTAACACCCAAAAGTGATCAAGGGGACAAGAGCACAGACCAAGCCCACTCTTTCAACCAAATCCCCCCTTCAATCCAAGCCCACAAGTATCCATGATAAATAAACCCAATACTCAATTACCAAATGACAAGACATAGTTTTAGATTCAGGAGGCCCACCTTCAAACATACGATCAATACAAATGGGTGAAGAACCACATGGCTGGCTCGGGTGGCGGAGAAATGGCACAATGAGCTAATAAGAGGCTGCAAGGGGCTACTGGCTGCCGACTGAGGTTCATCATGGAAAAAAAAAATCTCCTAGGGATATCACCCATGAAGTGGTGGGTAACATCTGGCTCCAACTAGGATGTGATCTCTCGAAGAAGTGGGCAAGGCTACTCGAACAAGAGGGTACAAGAACTCTAACAATCTCTTGGTCACTATAGACTTGTTATCTGTTGATTTTTGTAGCATTCGGAAGTGTTCCAAGTCTCAAACTTTGCAGGGAGGCTTGGAAAGCAGCATTCCAAAGAACCCAAAAACAGTTTGTGGAAATTCCACTCGATTTAAGAATTATTAAAATAATTAATTATTTTAATGGAGACCTTAAGTCCAAACTTCGGAAAAGGAAATAATTAAAGGGCATTAATAATTCAGAGTGTGAATCTTCTAGAAAACATGGATCAAGTCAAGATTTAATCTTAGCCATTGATTAATCTCTTAATTTGAGTCGTTGGTTCTCCATCAGGGAGATTATAAAAGAAGCCTTGAGGGTCACTTGGAAGACAAGCCGAACACACACCCTGTACCTGAAGGAGATCCATTCTGATGTAGAATTTGATCTCAGCGGGAGAGTTGCAGAAGCAGGAGGAGGTCAGGGGTGAACAAGATCAGGGTCGAAGAGCAGCAGTGGGTCATTGAAGGTAGCGTGAGGCTATAGGGCAGAGACCCCATGCAGATTCACGCAGCCCAGCTCTGGGACTGCGCAGAGAATCACACAAGCTGATGCAGGGGCTTGCAGAGGTTGTTCTGAGAATCAGAAATTTGTGCAAGAGAGCTGGGCATTCAGTCTCAAGTGGTTCAGAATTTATCTGCCGAATATTTCCCTGTAAAAATATCATTTTTTGAAGAATTAATAAAACCCTCATTTGCTGCACCGGTTTTCCCACATTGGGTTTTTCCGAGGACATTTGTCCAAAATAACTGTGTACATGTGATTGATTCTTATGCTTATGTTCTCTACTGTTTATTTCTCTGCATATATAATTGTGAGTGTTGTAGTAGTATTTATTTTGATATTTTGTCGGAAGATTTTTGAATAATAACTTATTGAAATAATAAGTAGTAGAAATAAATCTATCACTGCAACTTGTTGAGAATTTGCACATGGTATAAGAGCCAGAGATGAATAACAGAGAGGGGACATCTATCAGTGAACGAAGATCTACGCAATTCTCCAGGGCAACAACACAGAAGGGTTCACGCAGTCCTCCAGGAGGGGAGGGAAGCACGATAGAACGGATGGATCACAATGTATCTGTATTAGCATCAAGATTAGAGGAATATTTTTCTTGTGTATCAAGCGCTACGTCCTCAGATGTCCGGTATATTGACAGTGGAGCATCTGCCCACATGACGGGAGTAGAACAACCGGAGGGCTTTGAGACACATGATCAGAAGACTCATGTGTGCAGATTGAAGAAAGCATTACATGGACTGAAGCAAGCTCCTAGAGCCTGGTATGGTTGAATTGACAACTATCTGCAGAAGACGGAATTCTTCAAGAGTGATGCACATCCTAATCTCTACTAAGAGTAGGGAGTGAGCCATTGATACTAGTACTGTATGTGGATGATCTGTTCTTAATGGGATCATCAAGGCTCATCACAGATTGTAAGAAGAATTTCGCTGAAGAGTTTGACATGAAGGATCTGGGACAGATGCACTATTTTCTGGGGTTGGAAGTTTGGCAATAGGATGGGGAGATCTTCTTTGGTCAACGAAGATACACTACAAAGATTTTGAAGAGATTTCAGATGGAGGATTGTAGGCCCATGACCACTCCATTGATTACCAACTAGAGGAAAATTGACACGTTGGATGATAATGAAGCTGATCCTACACTGTACAGACAACTCATAGGATCATTGATGTATCTGGTAAATACAAGGCCAGACATCTGTTACGCTGTTAATACCCTAAGTCTGTTCATGGTGGAACTGAAGAGGGCACATTGGGCAACAGCCAAACATGTTCTCAAGTACCTTCGAGGAACAGTCAAGCTTGGATTGAAGTACGCCTGTGACAATAATGTCACGCTGAGTGGTTTTACTGATGCAGATTGGGCTGGAATTTCAGTTGATCAGAAGAGTACCAATGGGTATTGTTTTAGTCTGGGATCGAGAATGACTTCCTGGTGCAGTAGGAGACAAAAGACCGGTTCACTGAGCTCAAGAGAGGTAGAGTATATGGCAGCTAGCACAGCTTCGTGCGAAGCCATTTGGCTTAGGAAACTGTTAGTAAATCTACTCAAGGAGAAAATGGAAGTGACCAATATTTTCTGTGATAATCAGAGTTGCATAAAGCTCTCTGAAAACCCTGTGTTTCATGATAGGTCGAAACATATTGACATCCAATGTCACTTCATCAGGGACTAGGTAAAACGTGGAGTTGTTCAGTTGCAGTACACTCCAACAGGAGAACAGGTGGCAGACATCCTCACCAAGGCTCTGGGAAAGACAAAGTTTGTCTACTTCAGAGAAAAGATGGGGATGATGAAGAATCCCTTGTAGTAGCAGGAATGAAGGATTCGGTATTCAGAGGGAGCTGTAGTACAGATGCAACAAGTGACAGTGGCAGTGTCGAAGGCAGCAGCACAGGGGGCAACAGCGTAGAGGGTGCTTCAGAATCAGAGCAGCATGCAACAGGCATATTGTTGGAACACTTTCCTCGCTAAGAGGGAGTGTTGATTTTTGTAGCATCTGGAAGTGTTCCAAGTGTCAAACTTTGCGGAGAGGCTTAGAAAGAAGCATTCCAAAGAAGCCAAAAACAGTTTGTGGAAATTCCGCTCGATGTAAGAATTATTAAAATAATTAATTATTTTAATGGAGACCCTAGGTCCAAACTTAGGAAAAGGAAATAATTAAAGGGAATTAATAATTCAGAGTGTGAATCTTCTAGAAAACATGGATCAAGTCAAGATTTAATCTTAGCCATTGATTAATCTTTTAATCTAGGCCGTTGGTTCTCCAACAAGAAGATTATAAGAGAAGGCTTGAGGGTCACTTGGAAAACAAATCGGGCACACACTCTGTACCCAAAGGAGATCCATTTTGATGTAGTTTGATCTCAGCGGGAGTGTTGCAGAGTGAGAAGTTGTAGAAGCAGGAGGAGGTCAGGAGTGATTGAGATCAGGGTCAGAGGGCAGCAGTGGGTCACTGAAGGTAGCTTGAGGCTACAACACAGAGATCCCACACAGTCTAGTTCTGGGACTGTGCAGAGAATCACGCAGACTAATGCAGGGGCTTGCAGGGGTTGTTCTGAGAGTCATAAATTTGTTCGAGAGAGCTGGGCATTCAGTCTCAGGTGGTTCAGAATTTTTTTGCCGAATATTTCCCTGTAAAGATATCATTTTCTGAAGAATTAATAAAACCCTCATCTACTGCACTGGTTTTCCCACATTGGGTTTTTTTGGGGACATTGTCCAAAATAACTGTGTACATGTGATTGATTCTTATGCTTATGTTCTCTACTGTTTACTTCTCTGCATATATAATTGTGAGTGTTGCAGTAGTATCTATTTCGATATTTGCCGGAAGATTTCTGAATAATAACTTATTGAAATAATAAGTAGGAGAAATAAATCTATCACTGCAACTGGTTGAGAATTTTCACATTATCTGCACATGTAAAAGATCAAAGCCATGGGACAACATGCTTTTCACGGTGTCTTATGATCACCCATGCTTAATGTTAGCCCATAAAACCAACGAGTAACAAAATATGCAATTTTTAATCTAAATGCAACTAATCTATCATGAGAAATATCATATGAGGTTAGTTCTAATGCAAAAATCATCATGCAATGCATCCTGTTCTAACACGCATATAGATGTGCTACCACTACGTGTAATCATAAAGCTAGTGCAACCAACATATCATCATACCAATATCAATATACTCATGCATATCGTTATGATTACACATGTACCAAATCTCAAATTGAATGTGGTCATAGTCATATGGAGGATGAAGGGGGTGGGAGGCAGGAGAACAAGATCCCCCTTTGAGGTAAAAGGAAACTCTAGGGGAAAGAAAATGAGTCGATCCAGAAGTGTCAGGGTTTTCCTCCAAGTACAGAATGGAGGAATTGATGATTACTCTTGGGAACTTCCCATGACCATAATTACTCTTAATATTATGTTTTGTAGATGCCACCAGGCCGTGATGAGAGGGGAAGGAATGTTGAGGGAAAGGAGTGCGACAACTAGGTGCTCGAGGTGATGGTCACATTGGAGAGGGGAGGACATGGAGTGATCAAAACCCCAAGTGTGCATCCAAGGAGGTAAAGTATAATCACTGAGGGGTTCCCCCCTGACACTACACTTGGAAGGGAGAAAGGGCTCACGAACACTAAGATCATATGAGAAGGGGTGAGGGAATCACTTGAGGGAGACTTAAGATGATGAGCAAGACAAAAGGGAAAAGGGGAAAGTGAAGTTTCAACGGGACCATTTTCTTGAAAATTCAACTCTAGAGGTTCAAGCGATTTGAATATACTCGCAGAATCATAAGGGTGGTAGGTATGAGGAAGGGTTTTATCAATATTGTCATTATTGGTATCAAAGAGAAGGCCTTCCCAGAAAGGAGAATCATTTATCTCTAGTTGCTCCTTCTCATGCAAAGGAAAATAATAATTCTCCTTCCCAAGGGTATCGATGGATATGTCCTTATAAATAATGCTCGGGAGAAAGGGAAAGGCAACCTTAGCCTCATCCTCTTTGTCGGTATCATAGATGGGAGCGCAATCAAATGGAGTCCCGACAATTTTCCATTTCTCCTTTTTGATATGGAAATAATCTTCAATGTTATCTTCCAAGGAGCTCATGGGATCACCTCCCTCAAGGTTCTTGAAAGGATAGTTGTCAGGAGTGTCACCCTCTAGAGCAGAAAAGTCGGCCTCAACTTTTACTTTCCATAGCCTCGTTATCCTTAACACACATGCTCTCAAAATCGTCTCATTCATCATGCGAACCTAACGAGGACTCATCTTCCTCGTCTATATCTTCAAGGGTATCTTCATCTTGGTTAGTTGACAAGTGAGAGGACTCTTCTTCCCTCTTCTCTTGAAGCACAATAGCTAAGGTATTTCTTACATGATTTTGGTAATATGGTTCAAGGAGGAGAGCGTTAGTAGGGTGTTTTTTATATTCACATTTCATCTTATGAAGCTTTACCTCTTCTTCGTGCAAATAAAAGAATACTTCATTAGAATCACATTCCCTTACTAACCCTCAGCATGACCTACTATATTCATCCATTATTTCTTGCGTGAATTGGAGGCTTAGAGGATCCAACTCTTCATCATCCTCAGAAGAGATGTCACCATTATCTTTCAATTCCATTTGCTCATCATCCTGGCTTACATTTGAAATTTCTTCAACGTCATCCTCACCATCAAATTGGCTACCCTTTGTGGTACTTTGTACCTCATTATAGTCCTTGATCAGGTTATCCACAATGTTGAAAGCATAGGTTATGCGGAAAAAGTCAAGAAGGTGACTAGGATCCCTTTCATAGGAACACCTCACTGTGTCGAGGTGCGCTTGTTGCGACCTATATAACCTAAGCATGAATTCCATATCCATACCTACCAATATATTTTTATAGGACTTATATTTAACCAAATACCTACCAAATACCTACCAAATATAGTACTAAGACAAACCTCCATTCTCCGATAATCCATTTTTTATGATTTAGCATATTAAAATTAAGATAGAGTCACCAAGGTGAAATGAAGTGCCTTGATAGATGCTTGCTTCACCCTACAAGCATTAACTTTGAAGTTCAATGAAGAACTAGGGCTTTGTTCTTCCAGTGGAGTTACCAATAATGATATGTCGATATGTGATATGGGGAACAAAACACATGTCTCATGTCCCCAACAACGGAGCCAGAAATGTTACCACTCAAATCAGCAGGGGACATAAAGGGGTTCCTAAGAGGGCAACTGCTAGGTTATGGGCAACGGCAGAGGCTCAGCCCACTATCACCACAACTAAGTCTCCCTACTCTTTTCAGACTTTCACCGATGGGAGGAGTCCCGATAGTGTAAGAATCACTTGTAAAGTATATTTCAATGGATAGGTGGAAAGTGACCCTGGAAACCCTTTCCCTGGGTTGGAGTGAAGAATGGAGCTTGTGTGCTTCCTCTAGGGGTAAGGGATGAGGATTGGAGGGTTGAGGGAGAAGGAATGGGCTTATAGACGAGGTTCTCAATCCCTATAATCCTTGGGAAACTTGGATTCCCAAATGGTCCTTGGCAAATAATCTTTATTGAGAAGTGGGACCACACGGGGCCAAGTGGACCCAGTCCAAGTTCGAGGATGGAATATAGCAACCAATGATGTTCCTATCCTGGAGAAGGTGAGGGGAGAGGACCAAGCAATAATATTTACTTCAAAAGGTTTGAATTGATCCTGTTGAGGTCTAGCCTTGGCGATACCTAGGAAAAATTTGATCCTAGAGCTAGGTCTTCAGATTCCTGGAGATTCCACCATTAGAATCACCTCAAGCTCGAAGGAGAGGGAGGGGACCGACTAGCACAGTAACCTGTAGGAGTTCGAAATTTTTCCTTGGGTCAATTCCTGGGAAATTGACGCCCTAGGTGACCTTTGAGAGCTAGAATTGGGAAAAAGTGGAAAAAGGTGAAAGGGATGACCACCCTTTTTAGGGATCAGTGCCTAATCCACTTGGGGATATGGAGTCAAGGATGGTGATGAGTAAGACTTGGTTTCTTGATCAAGGAAGCCAAGAAAGTCAACTTCATCCAATGTTGAGAGAAAGAAAAGAAAAGTGACCTTCAAGCATTTATACTTCAAAGAAAATGATGCAAGCTTATCGAGATAAATAATCTCTAGGATATTTCATTCATATAACATTGGCACATACATTAAATTAGCTAAAACATGCTTAATTCCACATTTCAATCATGCGACAACTAGCCCTAATTTTAGCAGTATGCAGCAACAAGAATAACAACGTTAAAATTTACTTACAACGTTATAGAGTAGATCCAACCAGCATTTCGTTTACAAGACAAAGATCCAAGACAAGAAAAATAGCCCAAATCCATACATAAAAATTCATCCATCTCCAAAAATTTCCACCAAGGGAAAATGTGAAGTTCTTTATGATTAGAGAGATACCAAGTCAAATGATGATACCATGTCAGCGAATTTATTGTGGGAAACTACTATAAGTACTAGTGTGGACTTTGCATAAATTATAGATAGCAAGTTTGGATCTCTCTGAATTCGGGTGAAAAGATAGGTTTGGATATCTCTGTGATTCGTATAGGAGGCTACAATGACACAGTTTGGTGAGGAGACTACATTTCGGTGTTGGAAGGGTAACTACAGTTCGGATGGATCACAGTAGCATTCTTAGTATACCTATTGCAGATTTCAATGAAGAGAATAGACAAAATTTCAATCATCAATGCTACCACAGTCACACAATTTTGATGATATCATTATGTATGGTGCAGTTTTCTTTCGGTATGTATGGTTCTGTACTACTACAGCAAGAGTTTGCAGTACACAATGAAGTCTCACCAATCTCAGTAAAGATCTCGGTGCTACCTTAAAGGAAAGATATCAGTGCCATGATAATGATAAGACCTCGGTGTCATGACAGAGGTAAGACAATGATCTTGG
Source organism: Pinus albicaulis (assembly GCA_034641835.2). NCBI lineage: Eukaryota > Viridiplantae > Streptophyta > Pinopsida > Pinales > Pinaceae > Pinus > Pinus albicaulis. The sequence continues at coordinate 745,471,557 of CM076577.1, forward strand.
TTCAGTATCACCTCAGAGATATGATAGTGTTGAGATTTTGATGATGATCTCAGTGCTAAGAATGTTGAAAGCAGAAGAGGAGTCAAGAAGAAGAAAGAAGCAGAAGACAGTCAAGAGAACTAGTGTCTTGATCTTGGAGTGGCTAATAGGTCAAGGGTCTTGGCCTTGGTATTCGTCAGTTGGAATCTCTATAAGAAGAATATGTGTGGGTTTTCCTCTCAAAGAGTAAGAGGTTTTGGCCCTAGCTGATAGCCTACATTTTGTGCCTCTTGTCTATTTATGTTCATGCATTGGTAACTGTTTGATGAAGAAGAACATTAATATCTAAGTAAAGAAAATCCTAATCTAAAGTTGTAAAAAGCATTCACAAGTGGTTACTATTTAAAGAGAAATCACCTAATTCATGATGCCCCAGATTTCTCGACACCTTGATGTTAGTGACATTGGTTGTTGAACTCCTCTATCATGACCCTACTAAAAATGTACCCATCACTCAAACAAAATCTTGACTTGACACACTGCATTTTTTCTGTCTTATGCTAATTGCTTAGAGGGTGATATTACTAACAAAGATCCCAAGATAGGCAATGATTTTGATGATATGTAGCTATTTGTTGTACCATGATTTTTTTGGATGCTAGAGGCCATCTAGAGCCTATTTGTTCATGTATTTTCGGTTTAGAGATGGATTGCACTCGACGCTATTTTGTTTATATGCACCCTTACATTTTATATAAATGAGAACTTGTAACTTGTGGACGTGCCTAATGAAGATTATAATGAAGCAACAAAACTGTAGCTTGTTGACTTTAAATGTGAAATACACAAATGTATTTTGTAAATAATATTTTATTAATATATATATGAAATGTACAAGTGAAGGTTTGCTTATATGAATGGCCATGTCCGCCTCTTCATTAACTAATCATTAATTAACTTATAACTATGATTACTATTTATTTATTTATATTCATATTATTTTTATATAAAATATATTCGTAACATTGCCTCTCTCTTCAATAAGGTTTGTCCTCAAAGCTTAATTCTCTATTAATATCTTTATTTGTCCACGTCATTTAGGTATGTATAAATCATCGGTAATATTGTTTTGGAATCGAGGTTTTTCGATCTCTCGTTGAAATTTTTTTTCCCTTGAATTAAATAATAATAATAATTATTTTTTAATTCAATTAATTTTATAATATATATATTTTGTAAAATTATTAGATACATAACAAATATTATATAAGTTATTATATAAACTTTATAATAAACTATATAATAAAGATTTATTATATAACCAATATTGACAATTGATATATTGGAAGGTTTCCGTAGATGGATGAAATGCTTGACCAACAAGAGACACGATGAATTGATCGGGACTGTCTGCTTGTTGCAAAAGATGTAGGGCGGTGGAGAACGAAGTCTAAATTGTTAGCGGCAGACAAAGTGACAAGGAAGTTTAGCGAGGAGTTACTATGGTTCAACTGCACGAAAATGAGGGGTCACGACGATCAGGAGCAAGGTTTGGTTGTCGACAAAAAATGCGAGGGAAGGTAACAAGACGAAAGGGTGTGATGTTTAAGCCAATGCAAAAGGAAACATAATACTAGCGAAGTGGACGTGGTCGTCGGGAAATGGAACTGGAATGGAATGGTCGTGTTGTATATTGTACAGTGGTAACGTAAACAACAAAAACGTTTCTCTGCTTCTCTTTGTGGTGAGGGAAAAAGAGTGTAGAACGAGAGACGCCAAGCGGAAGACTAACGATTTCCAGAACCGCGAATGCGCAGCGTGAGCCACGCTACGATAATGTTTCATTGCTTCTTCTTACAACGAAGGTGGTGGAGTGTATACCGAGCAACGACAAGCGGGACAGAGAAGATTCCGGGAGCCACGAATGCGTGGCATGAGCCAGTCTACAATACAATCTTTGTGAAATATGTGGGAAAGGTATGGCAAATGGGTGGCTTCGGTGGCATCTTCAATCGAATGCTGGCAGTACACGCAGAGAATTGCTTCTTCTTCTTCTATTTCAGGGAGCAGGAATGTGGGCGATTGCCATCCATGCACCATTCTCTCAGTGTCTCGCAGATCCTAGGGATTGATCGCATCAACCGCTTCCTCTTCCTCAAAGAATTTGATTTCAAACTTGTTGTCAAAGATGAAATTGAACGTTATTCCAAGGTCGTCATTGTTATCAACATCAAGATCATCGTCCTAAGCAGTAGTGATGTCGTTGTCAACAACATCAGCATCATGAATGTCAGCATCGATGGTTTCAACTATAGTGTCTTCCTCAATGACGTCATGGTATACATCCCTAGCATTGTGTTCGGCCTCAAGGTCGTCAGTGATGAAAAGAGGAGATGGGGGGAATATGTCTATTGTGAGCAGATATTCATCCTCCTCGATCCACAAGCTATCCACTTCATCAAATCCTCCACCTGCGTGTACCCTTTGTTCTGCGTCGACTATGTCATACATTCTGAGTCCCAGACATCTTCGAAGTTCCCTTTCCCACTCTGTCAATCAACACAGTTTCTCACCTATTATTGTTGTCGCTCTCACCAAACTTCCCAGCTCATCTTGATCCCGCTTTAAACTCATGTAGCTCGCTTCCATTTCTTCCCTCCTCCTAGCCATGGCTTCCAACTTGACCTTCGCTTTTACTCAACAAAAAGAGAGAAATCTTGTCAGGTAACCATTGGAAGTTGAATCTATGCAAGACCTAGTAAAAATTGTGCCACCTCTCCTCCACATTGTCTAGCTCCAAAATAACCACCTATGATGAGAACATCGAGATCAGATCCAGTGTTTATATAATTTGGTTTCAACTTAAGCTATTTTCTGTTGATTTTGGGTAGCATCGGATGTGCTCTAGCTTCGAAACTTTGTGAAGGGGCTAGAACACATGAGATCTCCAAGGCCTAAAAATCGTTTGGAGAAATTCCACCCGGTGTGAAAGTAATTCAAATAATTAATTATTTTAATGGAGACCCTAAGTCTAACTTAGGGAAATTAAATAATTAAATTGAATTAATTAAAACATGTGGGTGAGAATGTTCTAAGTGACGTGGATCAAGAATTTTCTAATCTTAGCCATTGATTAGAGATTAGATCACGATCATTGATTGCTCAACGAGAAAAGTATTAAAGGAAGGCTTGGGGTCAATTGGAGAAAACACACAGAGTGGCAGTGCTTGAGCTAAATCAAAATTCTGGGGTGCGGTTTGCTGATAATTTTCGAGTGAGCTTGCAGTGCAGTGAGGGGCAAATCAACAGTGGGATTTCAAATCCAAGGCCGAGAATACATTGGCAGAGAGGAAGATCCATACCAGAGCAGCACAAAGACCTAGCAATGGTGACATAGTCTAGCCAGGCTCACGCAGAGGTGGCGCAGAGCCTCAAGCAGTTCAAAGAGGATAACACAGAGGCTGCGTAGGCCCAACAAGGGTGATGCAGGCCTAGCCAGAGCAGCGCAGAGGCTCACGCAGGGTTGGAGCGCTGATGCAAAGCTGGGAAAGGCAACATTGGGGTTCCAGTGTAGGAATTTATAGGGTAAGTTCCTTAGATCAAACACCAAAGGTCACCACTCACAAATAGATCACAGATCAGAACACTAGTATTTGACGTTGTTAAAACCCTCAAAGAAGGAAACAATCCACGGCCTGAGCCAATGCAGCCACTTCAGGCAATTTATTAATATAAAGAAAGAAAATTTACATAAGCTTCTCTCATAAACAGTCGCCGAACATATGACCCTCCATGCTCTTTAAATAGAGATCATGGACCAATCGGCTATTAAGCCACGGATCAAGTGTCGATAATATCGAGGAGAGAATGAACCGTTGGATCACTATATATCGTGATCGTCGGATTATAAGTTACAAAAGTACATACTAAAGAAACATACTTTACCTAACTCTATGTTAGACCAAGTTATACTTAACTATTTCCTATGTGTCGAAATATCCTAACATCCCTCCTTAAGAACAACTTGGGATAGGATTGAAGGATTTACAAAGGTGACACAGTAAGAGAAGGAAGGAAGCATTAGAGCCTATCCCCCCTTAATGATAACTTTCTTAAACTCCAAACACGACACCCCTGAAAAATTAGATAATGGACTCAGTAACTTACTTGAATAGCTGAAGAGTAGCTGACCTTTTCTCACACCATCCAATACTGGCACTGGAATACGAGCTTACACACGACACCCCTGGTCTTCTTCTCGCTTTACAATCCCGACTTAAGGTGATCTTGAAACAAACTGTCCTCAGACAGGCAGCCCAGTAGGCTTCAATATTAATTCAAGAAAATGTTACATACCAAGTGATGCTTCAAAGTAGAGCTCTCAGTCTCTAATCCTCTTCAAGCATTACATGCACTCTCTTACTCACACAATTACACACACAATACACAAAACACAACGATGATCTCGCCTCCTCACTCACACACACTTATATAGCCTAAAAAAGAAGAGAATTATTGAGGGTCCTGTCAGATATTACTATTCCAGACTGTGTCTGCTCAATATTCTCGAGTAAAATAATTAAAAAAGAAAACACACTACCAAGGTCCTTTCGAACTTCGGTCATTGTCATAATCATGGTCCTCTTCTGACGAAGATGTTTGATTTGGAGTCTTTTGGTTCAGCCAATTTAGATATTCTATTGCCCATTCATGTTCTTGTGGGTCCTGAGCATCTTGGTACAGATCTACCTAAGTTGCAGGAAACGCTGGCAAGGGGTCCGTTTCCGTACGGAAACGGTACGGAAACGCGGAAACGCGTACCGTACGGCCTGGAAACGCGTTTCCGGCCGTACTGGCACGTTTCCCGTACAGGAAACGTTGCCAGTATGGCCAAAAACGCGTTTCCAAGCCGTACGGTCGTACTGGCACGTTTCCCGTACAAGAAACGTTGCTAGTACGGCCAGAAACGCGTTTCCAAGCCGTACGGCCGCGTTTCCTTGCCTTTAAAGCGATTTAACTTGGTTTTTTTTGTTTTTTTCCGGTTTTCGTGCTTTTTAACATTATTGTAATCGTTTATGGATGCTTGTAGATGGATTTTTAAAGCCTATGGCCCTAGTATTTATATGTGATTCATGGTAATGTTAAATTCTTAAAGTAAAAGTGACATTCTCCTTAATCTTCATTTTCATCCTTTTACTTAAATTTTTAACATTACCATGAAATGACTCGGGATGTTTGAGAGTGGTTTCGACCTCATTGGATTTCATATGGAGAAAGTAGAATTTTAGATCTCATTCAAAATCCAGCAGACTTATCAGTTTTTCAGGATTTCAGGGTTGGGTGATTGCAATGTTTTCATTGTATTTTGTCATGTATTAGGGTATGGAACTCATATTTAATCAAAAGCACCAATCCGATATTCCGAGATTGCTATTTCGATTGTGTCTGTTATCATTCATGAGTAAATGTGTTGTAACTTGTAGTAGTTTATGCTTTGAATTTATCATGTATCATGTATGTTTTTAACTTTTATGATTTCACATAATATTTCTTAAATGTCCTAAATTCTAATATAAAGTTAAATTATATATATACCGCGTTTCCCCGTTTCCAAAATTTGGGGAGGTCGCGTTTCGCTTCGCTTCCCGTTTCGGAAACTCGTTTCCGTTTCCCCGTTTCGTGCAACTTAGAGATCTACGAACAAGGTTGCTTTTTCATCGGATGCTTTCTCTTTTCCTTTTGCTGAAGCTGTAGAAGATTCTCCTTTTGTTGATGTCTTTGATGATTGTCCTGTTTCCCACTTTATTGTGTCGGTAGTAACATGAAGATTCTTCTGTGGAAAGATATATTTATCATCAGATTTTTTCCATCTGTTGACGAAAGCCATTGGATCTATCTCAATATCTAGGAAAGAATCTTTCTTACTTTTACGGAAAGCGGGCATTGATTGGACTGCCATTTCGACTTCATCTAATAATTCCCACTTGAAAATCTGAAACATACTGACAGAGTGTTCGATGGCACGTTGGATCCACAGTTTACAATTATGATTGATTTCTGCTTTTTCTTGCTAGCCTAATTCAAAAATCATTGCTGAACAAACTTTTGTTGATAGCATTAGGCTAACTAAACAGACAAGATCATCATTCCAATTACCTGCCATAACACTGATAGTGATTAATGCCTTCTGATTAATTAGCAACTTAATCACTTTATGCTTTCCTTGAAGTTCTTCCAATGCTTTCAACATAGACAATTTTTCATGCAACCTGAGATTATTAAAATCTTTAAGCTAAAGAGTTATCTTTTTAACTTCTTTAGTGTTTTTTGCAAGTATAGATTCATAAATCTTTTCTGGTCCATAGATCTGTGCAAAGGGATTTGGAACAACAAGATTTCTGAATTCGAGACTCTGATAGTCCCAAGGTGTCGAGAAAGTTCTCAGATACTGCAAAGTTCTTTCAATACATTGAGAAGCTCTAACTTGTCTTTTCTTCCTGCAACATCCATCCTTTATCTCCCAATCAGCAAATGGTTCAAAAAGTTCATACTGTGGGAAATAATCTGTTCCTACAAAGTTTTCATCAATCCTCTGGAGAAATGCAGTTTCAAGCTCATCAAAGAGATCAGGAATCCTTAAGGACCTTAAAAAAATTTCAACTCTTTCATTCATATTAATCTCATCCAGATCCATCATTTTAGTTGAAGTATAAACAACTAATGAAAAGTCTACACCACCAATAATCTGATAATAATTCAAGGCTTTTAAGACTTGAATCATAGATTCAGTATACTGTATGGTCCATAAATCATCAAGGGTTTTAAAATAGAGTTTTACCTTCATATTGGGTAAAGGGTATACCTTTACATGCTCTGCATCTAAACCCAATAGAACTCCCACATTTTTAGATTGCCATGCCTGACACTTCTAAATCCATTGATTTCTTCGGATCCTTAGACCAACAACGTTCTTGATTTCTTTTGATAAGTCTCCAAGGATCAATTCAAGGATCTGGAATCTTTTCACAAAAGTTTCAAAATTATCATCTGTTGGAGTCTTACCAGGAAGAACAAATATGTCAGTTCTTCTATTGTAATGTATATGAGCTTTATTCATATCTCTAGTAAGTGAATCAGCTAAATAATTTGAGTTTCTAGGCACCCATTCAACATCAAATTCATATTGCTGAAACCAAATTTGCCAAGCTAACAATCTTCCTCTTGCTAGCTGTCTTGATATTTTCGCTGATAAGAAATATTTGAAATTCATTGAATCAGTTCTTATCAGGGACTTGACTGGAGCCAAATATAATTCTAATTTCTGAATGCCATTGAATATGGCAAGTGTTTCCTTCTCTGCAGTAAAATAATTCTTCTGATGAGGTAAAAATTCACCTGATGCATAGGCACATAAAATTTCTTCTTCCTTCTCTTCCTTTCTTTCATAAAGGACTGCTACCCAATAATCATCAGATGCATCTGTTTGGAGGATTAGAAATCCATCACCTGGAGGTTTAAGCTCTGGGAGCTTTTTACATTCAGCCTTCAACAATCTGACTGCTTCTGTGGCTTCTGGTGACCAACCAAAATGCAAATCCTTTATGATAGGAGCAGTTTTTGCAGACAGTCTAGGGATATATTTATGAACATAATTTAGTACTCCTAGAAAACGCTGAATCATTTTGGTGTCTTTTAACTCATCAGGAAATTCAGATAGCTTGGTTAAAACATGTGGCTGCATCTGAATTTCGCCATTTAAAACATGAATTCCTAAAAAATCAATGTTGTCTTGAAATAGAAGCATCTTTTTCTCAGATAAGACAATACCATGCCTTTGTGCTTCTTCAAGAAAAATCTTCAAATGTTCCATATGAGAATCTAAATCCTGACTATGGACCAGGATATCATCAGTATAAGTGAGAATAAAATCATACCTGCCAAAAATGTAGTCCATTCTTCTTTGAAAGAAAGCTGGAGCATTCTTTAGACCAAATGGTACTACTCTCCATTGATAGAAACCTGCAGGACATGTAAAAGAAGTTTTGTGGCGATCTTCTTCTTTAATCTGAATCTGGTAATAACCAGATTTCATATCAAATTTGCTAAAGATTTTACTATTCTGTATCTTCTGCATTATTGTTTCTTGGCGAGGCAACGGATAGTTGAAGCTCTGTGTTATTGTATTTAATGGCTTATAATTGATGACCATCCGGGCTTTTCCTCTAACTATCTCTGAATGATTTCTGACCAAGAAAGCAAAACAAGAATAGTGAGAAGAACTAGGTTCAATCAACTGTAAGCTCAATAGTTCTTCAATTTGCTTTTTTATCTCTTGTTCATCATTTGGAGTGCACGGGATAAGTTTTCCTTTTACCCCATTGTCATGCAGAGTGACTATCTCTTGTTGAGGACTCTCAACACTCCAAAATGCTTGAGGATTGTTTGAACAATTTTTGAGCAATTCTTCATAAATAGAAATTTGCGCTGGGGACCATTCTGGGTTTCTATTTACCTTTTGCTTGTTTTTCAATTGAATCTTTTCTGCATATATCTGCAACACTTCTTGCCAATTATTTGAATCATTTTGTGGTTTTCTAGCTCCTGCCTTTTTCTGGCTATTCTCTTTTCTCACTTCTGAATTAGCCATTGTCAATCGTGTGACTGATATTGCTTTTTTCTTGACATTCAGAATGACTTTGTCTTCACTTATAGTGACAGGCAAGACAGAATTGATAAAAGGCATACCCAAAAATAAACTTGCAAATGGATCATAATGTTGTACTGCAGAAAATTTGACAATACTCCCCCCAACTTTTAAAGAGACATTATCTACATAGTGGGTGAGATTGACGGTACCACCAACGGTTTCTGAAACAAGAATAATTTTCAAAGGTTTCCATAAACCTTTAAACAAAGACGGGCGAGCTAAATTGTTTGAGCCTCTAGTATCAATGAAAGCATCAACATTAATCCATTCACCCTTAACTTGGACCTGTACTGGAATGTACAGTAAATTGTTTGTTTTGACAATCTTTTTAAGAAAATTACTTTCTTCAATATCGTCAGATGCTGGATTAGGTAATGATGATGAAGGAGCTACTGTCTTTGGATATGGACAAAAGGAATTCATATTGGGCTGTGGAAAAAAGGAATTCAAGGTGGGCTGTGAAGTCTCTTTACCTATATCTCTGAAATTTGAACTAGATTCAGAGGTTTCATCAGTGTCTTCTTTTGCACTATATTCATCACTGAAATGAAGTTCAGTGTCTTCATCTGGTTCTGAAAAATCATAGCATCGATTCATTTTCTGGGAAGTATTTGGAGGTGACTCATTATCAGACAAAGAAGCATCAGTCAAAATACATACCTCTGACAATTCATCTTGAGAATCTACAATTGACCAATTATCTACAAAATCATCAATTTCTATACAAGCTTTCAACTTATTTGAAGAGCTTTTAGGGCATTTTTTGGCGAAATGACCCTCTTGTTTGCAGATAAAACAAGCATTATGTCTCTTGGGCTGTCTGCGCTTCTTCAAATACTTGAACTTTCTGAAAGGCCTTTTAGGATCTGCTATTCTCTTGGGCTTAAATCTTCCATATCTCTTAGATTTCTTCTTTTTAAAAGGTGTCCAAGGTAACATAGCTCGACAGATTTCAACACCAGGAGAAAAGTCTTGAGCTTTCTTATGCCAACAGAGATATTTAACCTTTTCTTGAGACCGAAATAGAAGATCTATCCAGTAGATTTGTTCAATTTTCTTTCCCTGAAGATCTAGATCTTTCATTATTAAATCACCTAGATTGCCTGACAATTTTGACAAGAATGCAATCTTTTGAGTAGAATCATTGGTAATATTTGCTTTGTAGATCTTAGACATATAGTCATTTCCAAATTGATCCAAAAACTTCAAATCTTTCAATTCCATTCTTACAAGATCTGTTATAATTTGTTTCTTTTCATCTACGGGTTCAGGGACAAATTGAGTTTTTAGCAATAGTTCAAGAGTAGCTAGACCAGCAGCAGCGACATTTAATCTTTCTGTCTCTGGTGGTCCCATCCACTAGTCATAAACAATCCCGGCCATTCTTTTTTCTGCTAAAGCAAAAATGGAAATATTATCCAATCTAGTTGTCACTTGCATCTGGTATAAGGCACCAATCCAAATTCTTATAGACTCAACTGGGTTTTTAGATTTATCTAAATCTAACACATATCCATTAGAGTTTGTTGCAAACAAATCTTCTTCAACTCTAGGATACTTATGAACTTCTCTGAAAACATGAGCCTTCTGAATGGATGGCAAAATAATGGAAAAGTTGGGGGGAGTATTGTCAAATTTGGGTGTCGTGTGTAAGCTCGTATTCCCGTGCCAGTATTGAATGGTGTGAGAAAAGGTCAGCTACTCTTCAGCTATTCAAGTAAGTTACTGAGTCCATTATCTGATTTTTGGTATCAGAGCCCTGTTCTTGATTCTCTAATGGCAAATCTGTTACGCTCGTTCTCTTCTATCGATCATAAAGTTGTAACTAAAGTAGATTCTCGAGTCTTAGAGTCAGACTGTGATCCTAATGAATCTCATGAACTCATTGAAAATCCTGAGAACTGGAATCCTCCATCTCTCCATGCAACTGATGTGTATAAGATCCCTGTCACATATATCTTTAAGAAGAAATCCTTCTTAAAAGAAGTTGAGGTTAAGATAAAGATTTCAGGTCCTTCTATTCAGATAGTTGCTTTGAGTCTGTTCTCTGATGATGAGATAAATAAATTCCATCAGTATGTTAAAAAAAAGAAATATGCATATCTCCATTTCGGAGGTATCAGAATTGGTTTGGCTCCTTTGTTTCGACATGGTTTAAATACACCCTACATAGCTGAAATATTTGATACTTGCCATCAGAATTATGACCATGCTAGGATAGGTACAATTATGGGTAATCTGTCCACTGGATGTTAGTATGGAACAATCTTTCCAGATTATTCTATAAGTTTGATTGATGTTCATTTAAAAGATTGTTGGAAACTTATGGTAGGGATTCAAGGCATACAAATGATAGAAGATAGTGAATATCTGTCTGTCCTCATACAAACCTCTTTCCAGTTAACCAATACGGTTCATCCCAAATTGAAGCAACCCGTTTTAAAAGATTGTGTTACAGCTGGTTTGTCTAATGCCCAAGTTGAAGGTGTGTTATATGATCCCACTGATCTGCCTCATGATTGGTATTTCCAATACAAATCCCTTGCTGAAGAGAAAAAGCCTGAAGCGAAGATCAAAAGAGTCTCTATCAATAATGGCCAAGTACGTCTTATCCCAAACAAGCCAGAGATTCCTCGTCCTATTTTCAAGCCTCGTAGACATGTTCTACCTATCTCTTCTACAGAAGCCTCTTCATCAAGCAAGCATGATGCTCATCCTATTAATGAAGTATTTTCTACAGAACCTATGTTATCCTCAAATGAGTTGTATATACCTGAATCAAAACCTTTTTTAGCTGTAAATAAAATTTTTTAGAATTTCTACGAGCCAATTTCCACCCATGGAAGAATGGCAGTACGCAAATCGTCATTTTGTCAAAGGAGGAAAATGGCCTCCAAAAACAAAGTTTAGCACAACTTCTTCTCAATCCAAGCAGCCCTCTACTAGAGCTGACTGTGCTCCTCTAATAGAACACAATGCCCTGAATTCTACTGATTTAGGCTAGACATATCAAATTGGCAATTATCTTGCTACTTGGTGTTCCTATGTTGAAGATGTTTTAGATGATCTGGGTTCTCAAAATGAGTTAATTTTGAATAACCTCAGATTACTTTATGAAGAACAACAAGAAGAAAAGTACAGGAGAGAAGTAAAAGAGAAGAAGAAGAAAGAAAAGAAAAAGAAAGAATCAAAGGCTCCAAAATTTTCTATTTCCATGGATACTCCCAATTATTGGGACATAGATGAAAATCAGGAAGCCAGTGAAGCCGAGTCTAGTATCCAAGCATCTGAGAAAAAATTAGAATCAGCAAAAACATTAAATTTCCAAAAACCGAAAAGTGAAATTGCCACATTAGAAAATGCTGCTTCTAAGAGTCCATCTTTTATTTTACCATCCATTCAGAAGGCTCATGTTTTCAGAGAAGTTCATAAGTATCCTAGAGTTGAAGAAGATTTGTTTGCAACAAACTCTAGTGGATATGTGTTAGATTTAGATAAATCTAAAAACCCAGCTGAGTCTATAAGAATTTGGATTGGCGCCTTATACCAGATGCAAGTGACAACTAGATTGGATAATATTTCCATTTTTGCTTTAGCAGAAAAAAGAATGGCCGGGATGGGACCACCAGAGACAGAAAGATTAAATGTAGCTGTTGCTAGTCTAGCTACTCTTGAACTATTGCTAAAAACTCAATTTGTCCCTGAACACGCAGATGAAAAGAAACAAATTATAACAGATCTTGCAAGAATGGAATTGAAAGATTTGAAGTTTTTAGATCAATTTGGAAATGACTATATGTCTAAGATCTACAAAGCAAATCTTACCAATGATTCTACTCAAAAGATTGCATTCTTGTCAAAATTGCCAGGCAATCTAGGTGATTTAATAATGAAAGATCGAGATCTTCAGGGAAAGAAAATTGAACAAATCTATTGGATAGATCTTCTATTTTGGTGTCAAGAAAAGGTTAAATATCTGTGTTGGCAAAAGAAAGCTCAAGACTTTTCTCCTGGTGTTGAAATCTTTCGAGCTGTGTTACCTTGGACACCTTTTAAAAAGAGGAAATCTAAGAGATATGGAAGATTTAAGCCCAAGAGAATAGCAAATCCTAAAAGGCCTTTCAGAAAGTTCAAGTATTTGAAGAAGCGTAGACAGCCCAAGAGAGATAATGCTTGTTTTATCTGCAAACAAGAGGGTCATTTCGCCAGAAAATGCCCTAAAAGCTCTTCAAATAAGTTGAAAGCTTGTATAGAAATTGATGATTTTGTAGATAATTGGTCAATTGTAGATTCTCAAGATGAAGTGTCAGATGTATATATTTTGACTGATGCTTCTTTGTCTGATAATGAGTCACCTCCAAATACGTCCCAAAAAATGAATCGATGCTATGATTTTTCAGAACCAGATGAAGACACTGAACTTCATTTCAGTGATGAATATAGTGCAGAAGGAGACACTGATGAAACCTCTGAATCTAGTTCAGATGACACTATGACTACTGTACCATTTCTTTCAAATTTCAGAGATACAGGTAAAGAGACTTCACAGCCCAGCTTGAATTCCTTTTGTCCACAGCCCAATATGAATTCTTTTTGTCCATATCCAAAGACAGTAGCTCCTTCATCATCATTACCTAATCCAACATCTGATGACATTGAAGAAAGTAATTTTCTTAAAAAGATTGTCAAAACAAACAATTTACTGTACATTCCAGTACAGGTCCAAGTTAAGGGTGAATGGATTAATGTTGATGCTTTCATTGATACTGGAGGCTCAAACAATTTAGCTCACCCATCTTTGTTTAAAGGTTTATGGAAACCTTTGAAAAATATTCTTGTTTCAGAAACCGTTGGTGGTACCGTCAATCTCACCCACTATGTAGATAATGTCTCTTTGAAAGTTGGGGGGAGTATTGTCAAATTTTCTGCAGTACAGCATTATGATCCATCTGCAAGTTTATTTTTGGATATGCCTTTTATCAATTCTGTCTTGCTTGTCACTATAAGTGAAGACAAAGTCATTCTGAATGTCAAGAAAAAAGCAATATCAGTCACACGATTAACAATGGCTAATTCAGAAGCAAGAAAAGAGAATAGCCAGAAAAAGGCAGGAGCTAGAAAACCACAGAATGATTCAAATAATTGGCAAGAAGTGTTGCAGATATATGAAGAAAAGATTAAATTGAAAAACAAGCAAAAGGCAAATAGAAACCCAGAATGGTCCCCAACATAAATTTCTATTTATGAAGAATTGCTCAAAAATTGTTCAAACAATCCTCAAGCATTTCTGAGTGTTGAGAGTCCTCAACAAGAGATAGTCACTCTGCATGACAATGGGGTAAAAGGAAAACTTATCCCGTGCACTCCAAATGATGAACAAGAGATAAAAAAGCAGATTGAAGAACTATTGAGCTTACAGTTGATTGAACCTAGTTCTTCTCACTATTCTTGTTCTGCTTTCTTGGTCAGAAATCATTCAGAGATAGTTAGAGGAAAAGCTCGGATGGTCATCAATTATAAGCCATTAAATGCAATAGTTGCATTGCCAAGAAACAATAATGCAGAAGATATAGAATAGTAAAATCTTTAGCAAATTTGATATGAAATCTGGTTATTACCAGATTCAGATTAAAGAAGATCGCCACAAAACTTCTTTTACATGTCCTGTAGGTTTCTATCAATGGAGAGTAGTACCATTTGGTCTAAAGAATGCTCCAGCTTTCTTTCAAAGAAGAATGGACTACATTTTTGGCAGGTATGATTTTATTGTCACTTATATTGATGATATCCTGATCCATAGTCAGGATTTAGATTCTCATATGGAACATTTGAAGATTTTTCTTGAAGAAGCACAAAGGCATGGTATTGTCTTATCTGAGAAAAAGATGCTTCTATTTCAAGACAACATTGATTTTTTAGGAATTCATGTTTTAAATGGCAAAATTCAGATGCAGCCACATGTTTTAACCAAGCTATCTGAATTTCCTGATGAGTTAAAAGACACCAAAATGATTCAGCGTTTTCTAGGAGTACTGAATTATGTTCATAAATATATCCCTAGACTGTCTGCAAAAACTGCTCCTATCAGAAAGCATTTGCATTTTGGTTGGTCACCAGAAGCCACAGAAGCAGTCAGATTGTTGAAGGCTGAATGTAAAAATCTCCCAGAGCTTAAACAGATGCATCTGATGATTATTGGGTAGCAGTCCTTTTTGAAAGAAAGGAAGAGAAGGAAGAAGAAATTTTATGTGCCTATGCATCATGCGAATTTTTACAAGCATAGATTGAAGTTTGGTAAACTTCGCTTCTGTGAGAGCCTTTGTAAAGATATCAGCAACTTGATCATTTGTTGAACAATAGTGCACTTCAAGAACACGGTCATGAATGAGCTTTCTGATGAAGTGTATGTGTAGCTCAATGTGTTTCATGCGATGATGCTGAACTGGATCTTTGCATAGTTGAATGGCACTCTAATTATCACACCAAAGTGTAGTTGGATGTTGTTGATGAAGACCAAATTCGGACAGGACTGACAAAGCCACATAGCTTCCTTATTGGCTTCAACAAAACCACGATACTCTACTTCTGTCGAAGAAAGAGAGATGGAAATTTGTTTCTTACAAGACCATGTAATAGGTCCTGAACCAAGAGTGAATACATAACCTGCAGTAGACTTTCGATCATCAGGGTCACCAGCTCAATCAGAATTAGTGAAACCAATCAACAATGGAGATGCTCTTGCACTGTAATGAATCCCGAAATACACTGTACCTCGAATATATCGAAGTATTCTTTTAGCTTCCTTCCAGTGACTTTCATGAGGTTTGTGCATAAACCAAGCAACAAGACCAACGACAAAGGAAAAGTTTGGATGGGTATGGGTTAGATACAGAAGTTTACCAACAAGTTGACAGTATAAGGTAGCATCAACTCCAGGGGACATGTAAGTGACTGAAAGCTTGACTCCAAACTGAAAGGGAGAAGGGGTTGGCTTATAGTTTTCCATGTGAAAGTGACGTAGAAGATCACAGGCATACTTTGACTGAGAAAGGGTAATACCTTCTTAGGATTGCAAGACTTGAAGACCAAGGAAATAATGCAAGTGTCCTAAGTTTGTCATTTCAAACTTCTTTTTGAGGCTAGACTTCACATGGTTTATATGGTCGGGATCACTACCATTAAGGATAAGATCATAAACATAAAGAACAAGGATGATTAAGGACTTCCCCACTTTCTTGGTGCACACAGCTTTGTTGGAATGACATCTAGAAAATCCATTGTCTAAGAGAAAGCTATCCATTTTGGCATACCAAGCCTGAGGGGCTTGTTTGAGACCATAGAGAGACTTGTTAAGGCAACCAACAAAGCTAGAGTCATTTTGGATAAAGCCAGGGGGTTGTTCCATGTAGATTTCTTCATGCAATTCCCCATGTAAGAAGGTGCATTTAACATCCATCTGATGGACTTCCCATTTAAAGGAGGCAACAAGGGAAAGAACAAGGCAGATAGAATTCATTTTGGAAACAAGAGAGAAGGTTTCAGTATAGTCGATGCCTTCAACTTGTGAAAATCCTTTAGCAACAAGTCGAGCTTTATGTTTATCCACTTTTCCATCTGGTCCAAACTTTGTTCTGTAAACCCATTTGCATCTTACAAGTTTTCTTCTCTTTGGAAGAGGAACAAGATCCCGAGTATCGTTTGCCAATAAGGAATGATATTCTTCATTCATAGGTGCATCCCAGTCTGGATGACCTGAAGCTTCTTCAAAGGTATCTGGATCATGATTTCTAGAACTTGAGCCAATAAGAAAGAGGCTTTGTCGAACTGAGAATGTGTACGATGTTGATCTGCAGTGTCACCTGCAAGAGAACCTGCTGCATCTCGAGTAGAGCAGACCCATTTTGGAAGCTGTGGAGCTGAAGGAAGATCCTGAGGAGGAGGAGGATTTTCATCCTCGCTATCATCATTTGAAGTAGAAGGAATGCTGTCAGAAGTAGAAGAGATAGAGAGAGGTGGCACATATGCCGAATCAGGCTCGCAGGCCAAAGGTGGCACACCCGCCGAACTAGGTTCACAGGCTGATATATTTTCATCAAATTTTGCATCTCTTCTAATGATTACATTTTTGGATTTGGGTTGAAGAAGTGTATGTCCTTTGACATCTTTAGAATATCCAACAAAAATGCATTTTTCACTCTTAGGTTCTAAGGCTTTATGTTTCTCATCTGGAATATGGGCGCAAGCTTCACTTCCAAAAACACGAAAGTGACATACATCTAGTTTGATTGAGCTCTAGGCTTCTTTTGGAGTGATATTCCTTGAAACCTTAGTAGGAGTGTGATTTACTTTGTAATTTGCACAATTAATTGCTTCTGCCCAAAAATTAAGACTAAGTCCTTTAGATTCAAGCATACAATTAGCCATTTCTTTTAGAGTGTGATTCTTCCTTTCAGCTACACCATTTTGTTGTGGAGTATACAGAACAATATGTTGCAATTGAATGCCAGGCTCAGTGCAAAAATTGATAAATTTGTTGTTAACATATTCTCCTCCATTGTTAGATCTTAACTTAAGAATTTGATGTTCAGATTGTTTCTCAACAAAGGCCTTAAAGGCCAAGAACATGTTAAAAACTTCACTCTTGAGTTTTAAGAAGTATACCCAAGTGCATCTGTAAAAATCGTCAATGAAAGTTAAGTACTTGTAGCCAGAGAAAGAAACAACTCGAAGTGGACCACATAAATCACTGTGCACAAGCTACAAAGTGGTTGAAGTATGCCAAGAGGCACATTTGTCAAAACTATCCCGATGATGTTTTTCGAGTACACAACTAGAACAAACACCATCTCGGCAAGATACCATAGGAAGACCTATCACCATATTTTCTTTACATAGAGTTTGAAGAGAGCGATAGTTTAAGTGACCAAATCGCTCATGCCAAAGTTTGCTCACTACATCATTATGAGCAACAAAAACGGAGGGAAGACATAATGACCCAAAGTTGTCAAACTTATACAACCTTGTGGAATCATCAGCAATGCCAATAGCTAAAATATGTCTAGGATCTCTTAGGTCCTTAATTACAACATCATGAGGTGAGAATTCTATGGTTTTCCCTTCACCTGAATGAGTTATTTGATAAACATATAGAAGGTTGCAGGATAAGATATGAACACATAATACATCATTAGATTGACCATTATCTAGATGAATGGTTACAGACCCTACAATACTAAGAGATCTATCATCACCAACATAAATATTTTTGGTGTTACAATCATTTAAAGAAGAAAACATGGCTTTATTTTTGGCCATGTGGTAAGAGGCTCCAGAATCAATGAGCCACTCATGAGAATGAGAACAAGAAGATACATTCAATGCAATTCAAGATCTTGATGCTTGAAAACCACATGCAGAAAGTGTCATTCCTGAAAATGAAGTTGACGAGTTCTCCAAATGGATGTTGTGCTTCTTCACTACTGCTACCAAGGCTTCCATCTTCTTAAAACATCTTGACTCTACGTGGCCATCACGATTACAAAAGTTGCAATGTCTATCTGTCTTCTTCCCTTTGTTTTTATTTGCCTTATCAGTTTGTTGAGTTGTTTTTTCAGTTTGTGGTTGAGATTGCTTAAGGCCCTTGTTTGGTTTAGGACCATTCTTTTTAGGATGCTGCTTCTTAGGATTCTTTGGATTTGGTTGCTGCTAGGCTGCTAAGGCTTTCTTAGAAGAGTTTCCAGGATTAATAAGAGCAAGGTGTAAGAGTTTTTCTTGTTCTCTTATCAAAGAACCGCAAAAGGCATCAAAAGAGGGGGACTTGTAGGTTGTTCCTTGAGAAATGAGGGCTTCTCTAGTGGAATCTGTTGTATCTTAAGAGACAATCTCTCAGTTGTGAAAGGAATCAGTGCTCAAGACATTTTAAAAGTGTGTCACAGAAATAATTTTATCATGAGGTCTTGGTTCTATCCCACTGGAAACTAGTTTTCTAAAACCCTTAATGATCTGGAATAATAAAAGATTTCACAATGCCATTGACTGTTGATATCTGAATGGAAAAGAAGAACTAAAGGGGAAACTCAAAGTAATATGTTGTAAACACAGAACCTATTACTTTTAAGTTTCATAGGAAATTCATGGAGAGAGGGGAAACTCAAAATAACATGTTGTAAACACAGAATCTATTACTTTAAAGTTTCAGAGAGAGTTTGTGAAGAGAGGGGAAACTCGAAATAATATGTTGTAAACATAGAATCTATTACTTTAAAGTTTTAGAGAGAGTTTGTGAAGAGAGGGGAAACTCAAAATAATATGTTGTAAACACAGAATCTATTATTTTTAAGTTTCAGACAGAATTTGTGAAGGGAGAAGAGATGGAGTGAAGGAGCATTTATTAAGGCTATTTAACTCTTAAAAATGTAAATTAGAGACCAATTTATTCTTTACTTCACTTCATTCAAGGAAGAAACCACATAAAATGGCACAAGAAACATGAATCACCATCAACAGTTGCAAGAAACTTGTTGCTTCTTTCATTCACCCATCAAAAAAAGAAGTACAAAATGTAGTCCCCAAGAGATACAAAACTCGGAACCCTGTCTCTCTCTTTCTCTCCTTAAATACAAACAAAAGTAGTTTGTAACTTCTCGAGCTTCTTGAAAATCCTAGACTGCCCAAAACTGTTAAACTGCTTATTACATTGCAATCAAGGACACCATTGTAGCTTCGATCTTAACAAAAAAACCAAATAACACTTGGCATATAATCCTTTTGCTGAATCTTATTTGTTGCTGATGTGTCTCCTTCTCTTTCGGTTATGATGTCCTAACAATCTATACAGACGCATCTTCGCCTGACTCTGCCCATGCTTTTGCATTTCGAACATTGTCATCATGTCACTTGCTACCCGGCTTTGCCTCTTCTGCTCGTGCCTGCTGTGTTCTGTCTTCTCTTCTCCTTTACTCTGCGTCAGGTCACATACCCGAGTCTTTATGCCCGCGTTTGGACTTTCTTTTATTATCAAGGCGTAACCGCTTTTAAGACTTCTGCACGTAGCATCGGGTCTTTTTCCACCCGAGTCTACTCCCGCGTTCAACCTTTTCTTCATAAACTGCCGCAAGACTTGGAGTTGAAATATATTCTATTCACCTCTGAAGAATGCATCGCGTCCGCTTTCAATCACATTTCGGCATTTCATCGGTTTTACGTTATAATCGTCCTTTTCCTCCTCCGATGTGATTTAACACAGAAAATGTTTTACATCCGGGTTTGAAATCATTTGGAGTTCACCTTTGAAACTACATCGCATCCGGGCTCTTTGTTGTACTTCGCAACATTACTAATTTCCAATTTCCGCGATCGTCGCTAAACCATATCGCATGCGATGTGCGATATACTTCGCATCGCATCGCCACCTCCTGTATTTATCGCATTGCAACTTAAATCACTTAACGTTCGAAGACTTAGCAATAAACACAAAAATCGCCGATGTGCGAAATGCGCCAACTGTCTTATGTGATCTGTTCCATCCATCACTCACTATCATTTTTGCGACTTGATCCTCACCATCCATCTCTACTTCACTACGGGTTGCCGACTTGACCCATGCACTCACGACTTTCTCCATTTGCCGACTTGACCCGTTGAATTGCACGTGCCCTCGTGCATTGCTCTGAACGCAAACTAGCCCGACTCTGCTCGCGCATTCACGACTCCTTCACGCCTTTGCTTCTTTGGTTTTGGTTCGAGTGCACATGTGTTGATGAATCCTCGTTGAGCTTGTGGTCATCCTTTCGAGCATATTACAGGTCTTCTTGAAATTTAACAACTATTCCTCAATAACTTTGAATTGCTCAGAACCTCTCTTGACTTTTCGCTGAGTCAAATTAGGCTACAACTAAATGGAAAGTGGAAATAAATGCAGAGGATGCAGGGCCTAGCTTAGCAAGAATGGAATAGATAATACTACCATATTACTTTTTGACCTTACAACCTTCTAAGAGAAGTCTAAGGGTCTTGAATTTGGACAAAAATTCTTCAATAGAGGAGAAATTATTGGGGTCTGAAGTAAGCATCTCATTTTCAAGCTGGTGGGCTCTGATTTCATTTTGAATGCCAAAAATGCCAAAAACAGTATTTAGCTTTTTCATAGCTTCATCAAGGGAGTTAATTTCTTGGATATGAAATCTAAGATTTTGAGCAATGGACATTCCTATCAATCCTCGTGCTTGATCTTGTTTATTTTCCCATTTAGCATGTTTATATTCATCGGTAGGTTTAGATTCTAGTCATAAGGCTATTCTATAATGTTGAGATTTTGAGGTAGCATCGGGTGTGCTCTAGCCCTGAAATTTTGTGGAGGGGCTAAGACACACAAGACCTCCAAAACCCAGAAAGTGTTTGGAGAAATTTCATCCGATGTGTGAAATATTAAAATAATTATTTTTTTTAATGAGAACCCTAAGTCTAACTATAGGAAATTAGAAAAATTAAAGTGAATTAATTAAACACGTGATGAAATGTTCTAAGTGACGCAGATCAAGCAGTATTTTAATCTAAGCCGTCGATAAGAGATTAAATCACGATCGTTGATATGTCAATGAGAAAAGTATAAAGGAAAGGCTTCGGGTCAGCTGGAGACACACACAGAGTCTAAGAGATCGAATTCTTCTAACGGAACAGTGGTCGGACGAAGATCAAATCTGAGTGAATCAGAGTTGTAGCGAGGGGTAGATGCAATGATTGGTCAGGAGGGCTAAGAGTACAATGCAGAGCAAGGGCAACAGAGATGCAGTGGAGGTAGTGCAACCATCAAAGGGAGTTACGCAGTCCCTCAAGAGGGTGACACAGGCCCACGCAAAGGCAACGTAGCATCTCCAAGGAGAAGTCTTGAATTTTGTTGGGAGAAGGGTTTCTGAGCCAGGAGGACTGAAATCGAGATCTGAGAGAGGAAAATCCATGCAGAGCTAGGGTGGCACAGTTCTTCAGCTAGGCTACGCAAGTTTACGTAGTTCCTGCGTAGAGGCTGTGAAGAGCCAACTGGGGTTTCACCAGTTGCTCATCCGGATTAGCCGGGACTTGCGAGAGTGAGGTATATCTCACATTTTCTCTGATCGCCGAGGTTTTCTTTGTTGGGTTTGCCGAGTTTATGGCACCCTAGATGTACTCGGAAACTACTGCTTAATAATAATAAACCCTCATATCTACTGCACCAGTTTTCTCGCATTGGGTTTTTCCAGGGACATTTGTTCAAAAAATTTGTGTCACTTTGTCGAATGAGCATGATATTCAGTAAATGATCTGTATATGTGTAGGCTGCTAGTTGTGTTTACTTCGTTATTTTTTGAATATTTTCTGAAAATAACTTGTATAATTAAATCACAAGTAGGAGAAGTAAATCAAGATATTGCAGTAGGATTTTTGTATTGTTGTATTCAAAGATTTTCACATGGTATCAGAGCGATTGCAGATGAAGCTGAATCTCCAGCAAATTAGCTGAAGACATATTTGTTGCAGGGTAGTAACTAAAGCGGCAGAGAATCCGGAGAGGCCAGCGCAGCACCAGGAGGACGCAGTCCTAGCAGAGGTCACGCGGGGGCTGACGCAGTCCCAGTTGGGTGATGCAGAGACATCACAGTGCCTTCCAGAGGGACGCAGGAGCAGCCTGCACTACATAGTTGTTGCGCTAAGCGAGTCTGCTCAAGCAAGAGCCAGACAGAGGGACGCAGTCCAGTTTTAGGTTGTGTAGTATTTTCGTGATTCGGAAGCACTACTTTAGATCTTCAACAGTTGCTAGTGTGTGGAGATTCTGCCGCTGCAGAGTTGTGCCTAGCTAAGTTGACAAAGAGCGGGAGGAAGACAGTTACCTAGCAGATTTGCGCCGAAAATATCTGAGATTCGATCAGGAGGGTGATCGTAGAGAACTGTTCAGTTGTTTTTTTTCTTTGGTTGAATATTTCCAGGAGGGAAATCAGTTGTCGAAGGGAGCAACTACTATAGAGTGTTTCTAATCGTCAAGAAACCCAGATCCAACATTTCTGTTGAGAGTTGCAACAGAAAGAGGGAGAAGAGTATCTGTTCTGTCAGATTTGAGCAAGATGGCCTCTCATGCACTGAGAGATCAAGACAGGTTTGACAGCATGTCCAACTTCGTCATCTGGAGAGCCAGGATACTGATAGTCCTGGATGAGTACGTCATCAAGAACCATGCAGAGAATGTCCTAGTTGTGCCTACCGATCTAGATCCTCTGAAAAAATTCAATGAAAATCAAGCACGGGCTAAGCGTTTGATCATGGATGGAGTGAAAGATCACGTCGTGCCACATATTGCCGGAAAGACCATGGCAAGCAAGATGTGGAATGCTTTGGAGACGATGTATCAAGGATGCTCTGTTCAAAGAAAAATGCTTCTAGAGAATCAGATGCGGTTGTTCCAAATGCAGAAGGGTGAGGAGATAGATCCCTTCCTTTTCTGACTTCAGACTATCCGAGATCAACTGATTGCCATGGGTGCGACTTTGGATGAAGGGATCTTGGTAAGGACTGCCCTGAATGCAGTCACTGAGGAGTGGGAAACGTTTGTCTAGAGCATATTGGGCAGGGCAGCGTTACCATCTTGGGCAGACATGTGGGCAATCCTCCGTCAAGAGGAAATCAGGAGATTCACCAAAAGGTCGAACAGTGGCAGCGGAACTGTCAAGGTGAAGAAAGAAGAGGAAGATGATGCAGCCCTTGCATCAAAGGAACAAAGGCAGCAAGGGAAGAAGAAGAGGGACCTATCCAAGGTCCAGTGCTTCAATTGTGGCGAACTTGGACACTTCACCAGCACTTGTCCTAAGAAGAAGGACAAAGGATCTTCTGAATGCAAGGCAGCAGCAGCAAAGGACGATGGGAGTTATGATGACGTAGGCATGAGTTCTCATGAGCTACGTAAGTGGGGCGATATGGATCTGTAGAACAGCTACAGAGTGATGGTAGGATCCTTGAGTAGCCCAACTCTTGGATCACATACGAGCTACGTGAGCCTTAAGATGGTAGCGGGGCAAGTAGAGAGATGGTTGCAGAAAATCACAGTGAAGTAGAGGGCAGTGCTGAGATGCTATAGAGGGAGCAACGCAGTGCAGAGGCAATAGCGTCGAGGCTGATGGGACTTCAGCAACGCAGAGAGGCAGTGCAGAGTTGTAGCAGCGCAACAACTTCAGGATGACAGCGCAGAGTAGCAGCCAAGGAAGCTTCAGTGATGAGATGCAGCCCAACTTGTCTGTCAATGATTGGGCAAGGGTCCTTTAGTTGCTTACTTCTCGGCAACTGAGTTGCAATGCAGCAGTTAGTAGTGGCAGTGCTATGGGCAACATGATGCAACAATTTGAGAGGGAGCTACAGTACAGATGTGATAGTGTCAGAGGCAGTGACATGGGTAGCAGTACAGAAAGCTACAGCGCAGTGGATGGAGGGCAGTAGGCCAAGCATCAGTAGTGCAGAGACCGATGTCGAGATCTTGCGATACATGGTGTGGATGTATTGTTAGAGCACACTCCAGGCTAAGAGGGAGTGTTGATATTTTGAGGTAGCATCGAGTGTGCTCTAGCCCTAAAATTTTGTAGAGGAGCTAAGACACACAACACCTCCAAAACTCAGAAAGTGTTTGGCGAAATTTCATCCGGTGTGTGAGATATTAAAATAATTAACTTTTTTAATGAGGACCCTAAGTCTAACTTAGGAAATTAGAAAAATTAAAGTGAATTAATTAAACACATGTGATGAAATGTTCTATGTGAAGTGGATCAAGCAATCTTTTAATTCGTCGACAAGAGATTAAATCGCGGTCGTTGATGTGTCAATGAGAAAAGTATAAAGAAAAGGCTTAGAGTCAGTTGGACGAAGATCAGATCTGAGTGACCCAGAGTTGCAGCGAGGGGCAGATGCAGTGATTAGTCAGGAGGGCCAAGAGTACAGTGCAAAGCAAGGGCAGTAGAGATGCAATGGAGGCAGCGCAACCATTAGAGGGAGTTACGTAGTCCCTCAGGAGGGTGATGCAGGCCCACGCAGAGGCAGCGCAACATCTCCAAGGAGAAGTCCTGAATTTTGTTGGGAGAAGGGTTTCTGAGCCAGGAGGGCTGAAACCGAAATCTAGGAGAGGCAAATCCACGCAGAGCTAGGGTGACACAGTTCTTCAGCTATGCTATGCAAGCTTACATAGTTGTTGCTCAGAGGCTGCGCAGAGCCAACTTGGGTTTCACCTGTTGCTCATCCAGATCAGCTGGGACTTGCGAGAGTGAGGTATATCTCACATTTTCTTTGATTGTCTAGGTTTTCTTTGTTGGGTTTGTTGAGTTTATGGCACCCTAGATGTACTAAGAAACTGCTGCTTAATAATAATAAACCCTCATATCTGCTACACCGGTTTTCCCACATTGGTTTTTTTGGGGACATTTGTCCAAAAAATCTGTGTGAGACTTTGTCGAATGAGCGTAATATTCATTAAATGATCTATATATGTGTAGGCTGTTAGTTGTGTTTATTTCAGTATTTTCTGAATATTTTTTGAAGATAACTTGTATAATTAAATCACAAGTAGGAGACGTAAATCAAGATATTGCAGTAGGTTTTCTGTATTGTTGTATTTAGAGATTTTCACATACAAAGCCCTTTACTTCTAAGTAAGTCTACCATGTCGGATAGCCATTGAAAATAATTGGTGTTGTTAAGAATAACCAGGCATGTACTTTCCATTTTTAAAAACTGAAGCTGTAAAGGTTGAAGCTAAATGTTCCAATGGAAAGATTTGGAAAAATTAGGTCAGTTAAAAAAAACGGCTTCCAGATGAAGAAGTTATACCTTTTTGAAGAAAAGTTGTAGTAGATGCCGAGTAGTCACGTATAGGTTGAAGGTTGATGATGAAGTTGTATTTTTTTTTCTAAATCACCTCCTTTCCAAACTTAATATAATAAGCTCACTTAAAAAAAAAAAAAAAACTACTTTATGTGACCCACTTTATAAATAAGTGAGTCACTTTTACAATGTTACTTTATGAACTAATGACCAAGTAGACTCTAGGTTAAATAAAATATAAAGTGACTTTAGACTATCAGTGACTCACACTATTACATAAAGTAACTTTAAAACAAAAGTTACATGTGTTTTTTTAAATAACTTGACAAAACTCCCATTTTTCAAAAAAAGTAACTTGACAAAAGGCGCCTTTTTCAAAAAGTAACTTGACAAAAAGCCCATTTTTCAAAAGGTGACTTGATAAGAAGACTTGAACCCAAGACCTCTATTCTCATAAAGTAACGGTAGACCAAGTGAGCTGGTAAAAAGATTTAGTAATTGTTGGAAAGTAGGAAGGGGATTTTTTTATTTTTTATCTCTTTGGGATGCATGTTTTTTTTTGCAAAAAAACAACCACACAAACAACAACAAAAATATACCGGCCTTACAGAGAGATAAATAAATATAACTACAGAAAAAAACTTTATACCTCCAGATCTAAAATGACATAGCTTGGGTAACCGGAAACCTTTTCGCATGAAACGAAAGGGGTTCCTCACTAAAACAGAGGCTCTGGACACAACAAAGCAGTTCTCCTTGCCCAAAAGTGCTCGGAAACAGTAGATCTAGAAAACGGCAGTCGTATGTGTTTAAACCGGCTTCGAATTTGGATCAACAACGAATGCATCAAAACAGCTCTGATACCATGTAGGAATTTACAGGGTAAGTTCCTTAGATCAAACACCAAAGGTCACCACTCACAAACAAACCACGAATCAATACACTAGTATTTGACGTGTTTAAAACCCTCAAAGAGGGAAACAATCCACGACCTGAACCAACGCGGCCACTTCAGGCAATTTATTAATATGATGAAAGAAAATTTACATAGGCTTCTCTCATAAACGGTCACCGGACAAATGACCCTCCGTGCTCTTTAAATAGAGATCATGGACCAATCAGGTGATAAGCCATGGATCAAGTGTTGGTAATATCGAGGAGAGAACGAACTGTCAGATCACTACATATCGTGATCATCAGATTATAAATTACAAAAGTACATACTAAAGAGACACACTTTACCTAACTTTTCGCTAGACCAAGTTATACTTAACTATTTCCTATGTGTTAGAATATCCTAATATTCGGTGGGCCAGAAAGGGCTTGTTTTCAGCAGATCATGTCGAGAGGGTTGTATCCATTACAGTCAATGCTGATCCATTACAGAAGTATGAGGAAAAGCAAGCACGGGCTAAGCACTTGATTATGGACGGAGTGAAGGATCATGTGGTCCCACATAGTGCCGAGAAGAACACGGCAAATGACATGTGGACAATGTTGATCAAGTTGTATCAAGGCACCTCCATCCAAAGGAAGATGCTTCTAGAGAATTAGCTTCGACTATTTCAGATCCACGAGGGAGAGGAAATTGACCCCTTCCTCCTTAGATTGAAGGCAATTCGAGATCAGCTGATTGCTATGGGGGCAACTCCTAATGATGGTCGCATGGTGAGGATTGCCCTGAATGCAGTCACCGATGATTGGGAGACCTTTGCCCAAAGTATTTTGGGCAAAGCACAACTTCCAAATTGGGAGGACATGTAGGCAACTCTTCGTCAAGAGGAGATCAGGAGAATGTCCAAGATGGGCAGTAGCAGCGGAGGAGCCAAGATCAAGAAGTAGGAGGAGGGTGATGTGGTTCTTGCATCTAAGGGACAACAACAACAACAACAAGGAAGAAGAAAAAGGACCTCTCCAAGGTCCGGTGCTTCAAATGTGGAAAATTAGGAAATTTCGCCAATATTTGTCCTCAGAAGAAGAAGGGAAAGGAAGATTCAGATTCTAAGACCTCGACAACCAAGGGGGATGATGGAAGTGATGCTGATGTTGCTTGAGTGCTCATGTACCTCGAGAGAAGTGGTGGGTGACATAGATCTGTAGATTGAGCTACAGATGGTGTGGGCACAGGATCCTTGAGGTGCCCAAACTCTTGGATCACATACGAGCTACAGGAACCCTTAAAGACAGTAGCAAGATGACTGGAGTCAATTGGTGCAGAGGATTATGGAGGGACGGTGGCAATCAAGACGTTGAAGACTGGAGCAGTGCAGAGCAGAGGCAACAACAACATGGAAGCAGCAGCGCAGAGGCTGATGGGACTTCAGCGCCACAGAGGGGTAGTGCATATGCAGTGCAGAGCAGCAGCAACATCGAGCTTCAGAGGGTCAATGTAGTCCAGTAGCAGAGGGTGCTTCAGTACCAACATGCAACCAAACTGACTTGTCTATCAGTATTTTGGGTGATGTCCTTCAGTTGCTTACTTCTCAGCAACTAAGTTGTGGTGCAGCAGATAGCAATGGCAGTGCTATGGGCAGCATGATACAGCATTTGAGAGGGTGCTACAGCACAGATGAGGCAGTGACTTTGGCAGACTCATGGGCAGTAGTACAGAAGGCAGCAGTGCAGTGGATGAGGGGCAGCAGGACAAGCATCAACAACGTAGGGGATCGATGCCATGGATCAGAGTAACACTCCTAGAGTGAAGTATTCCTAGAGCACATTCCTCGCCAAGAGGGAGTGTTGATTTTGGGTAGCATCGAATGTGATCTAGCTCCGAAGCTTTGTGGAGGGGCTAGAACACATGAGATCTCCAAGACCTGGAAATCGTTTGGAGAAATTCCACCCAATGTGAAAGTAATTCAAATAATTAGTTATTTTAATGGAGACCTTAAGTATAGCTTAGGGAAATTAAATAATTAAAGTGAATTTATTAAAACATGTGGGAGAGAATGTTCTAAGTGACGTGGATCAAGTCTTTCTTAATCTTAGTCGTCGATTAGAGATTAGATCACGGACGTTGATTTCTCAACAAGAAAAGTATTAAAGGAAGGCATGGGGTTAGTTGGAGAAAACACACAGAGTGGCAGCACTTGAGCTAAGTCGAAATTCTAGGGCACAGTTTGCTGAGAATTTTCGAATGAGCTTGCAGTGCAGTGAGGGGAAGATCGGCAATGGGATTTCAGATCTGAGGCCAGCAATACATTGGCAGAGAGGAAGAACTGTACCAGAGTAGTGCAGAGCCTCACGCAATCCAGAGAGGGTGACACAAAGGCTACGTAAGCCCAACAGGGGTGATGCAGGCCCAGCCAGAGCAGTGCAGAGGCTCACGCAGGGCTAGGAAAGGCAATGCTGGGATTCAAGTGGGCCAGAAAGGGCTCGTTTTCAGCAAATCCAAAAGGTGTGAAGCAGCCACACTGAAGGGTGACGTAGTGACTGCGTAGGCACCTGTGGGGTTCTTCATCCTCACCTAAATCAGCCATATTTTCTGTCTCCGAGAGAGAGAGGTACATCTACCGATATTTTCTCTGTTTGGGCAAACCATGCCTGGTGCTCTTGATTGTATTCGGAATTTTGCATAATAATAAAACCCTCAAGAGTTGTTGCACCGTTTTTCCTGCATTGGGTTTTTCCGGGGACATTTTTCCAAAAAATATTGTGTCCTTTGTCATGTGTGCTTAATTCTTCAGTACTTGATCTGTGTGTATGCGTAGGCTGCAGTAGTATTTACTTTGATGTGCTACTGAATAATTCAGGAAAATAACTTGTTAATTAAATCAAACAAGTAGAAGAAGTAAATCATAATACTGCAGTAGGGCTTCTGTAATAAGGATTCAGAAATTTTCACATTTTCCACTGCGGTCACTAGGTTAGCATTTTGAATCTAAATCCATCAAAATTATGCCTTCATCTCCGTTATCGACAGTTTCTTGAAAAAATTTAGAAACTTCTTCAACACTCTTCTAGCTAGCAGGCTCATCTTTATCTTTAAGATCATCTTCATTCTCATTATATCTGAAATTGACATAACCTCTTCCTGGTTTTCTGCAGAATGTAGTGATTCTTCATGAATAGTTCCTGTCGATTCAATTTTATCATTATTTTCTTCATTCTGATCATCATGATCAATATCAATTTCATCTAGACTATAATTGTCCTGTACGCCATTTTCATTACAACACTATGATCTTGTGCATCTTGTAGATCTTCATCTTTGTCATTACAATCATCTACTGCATCTTCTTCGCCGTCTTGATTGATATCATTTTCATATTCACCATTATCTATTACATCTTCATTTTCATTATCAACATTCTGATCAAAATCTTCTTCACCTGTTTCACCTTGTTTCGTTTCTTCACCATCGCTATCATCATTCTTATTATGGATTTCTGCATAACTTTTCTTTAGACATGCTGTAACTTCTGGACATGATTTTTCTAATTTCTGAAAATTTTCTTGAATTTTACTTAACTTCTCAATGAATTCAGGGCGAAAACTTAACGACATATTGTGTGGTGGATAACGTTCAAAGACTCGCATGGCTCTGATACCAATGAAGCAACAAATCTATAGCTTGTTGACTTAAAATGTGAAATACACAAATGTCTTTTGTAAATAATATTTTATCAATATATATGAAATGTACAAGTGATGATGAATGTTACAATGAGGGTCTACTTATATACCTAGGCAGGTGCCTTTTCATGAATGGGCATGTCCATTAAGACATGCCTCCTCTTTAACTAATCATTAATTAACTTATAACTATGATTACTATTTATTTATTTATATTTATGTTATTTTTATATAAAATATATTCATAACATATAACTTCTAGATGATTGATGTTATATGGTTTAATCCATGTTTTTATGTGTTTTATATCTAATTCACCATTCTACATGCTTTTGTCGACATATATGCATCAAAATCTATAAAAATATATATTATATAAAATTCGCTCCTGGCCTAGGAGCTTTTGAAAATGTCACTCTTCGCTCCCGCGTTTGCTCCTGCTCCCAAGTAACCTTGGAAATAGGTTAGAGTTCAGATCTTCTTCCTTCGCTTCTTCTTTCTTCTTGTTTCCTAGTCCTTTGCTCTTCTTGCTTCCTTCTTGTTGCTGCAGTGATTAATATTCCAAATTGAAATTTACAACAGATAATAGATGCATGAACTAAGCTATAGCAAATAATTTTTTCTACACAACCACCAGTCAATAAAACACAAGAAATAGGGTGAATAACTGAGCCATTTTATTAATGCGAAGAACTAAGTGTGAAAATTTCTAAATACAGAAACCCTATTGGAGTATATTGATTTACTTATCCTACTTGTTTTATTTATTTAACAAGTTATTTAATTGAGATGTTCAGAAAAACATCAAAGTAAACACAACTACAGCCTACACATACATACCAATGTGGAAAAATTCGAAGCCGGGATTAAATCTGCAAGGGTCAAAAAGTTGAAAAACTCGGCGAAGTCTGGAGTTTTCTGAAAAAGTCGTCAAAATTAAAAAAAAAAAACAAAATTATTGTTTTTTTATTTTTTATTTTTATTTTTATTTTTTATAACATCTAAAGTATCCACAACATCAAATAAACGCATTTCCACATAAACA
This sequence comes from Pinus albicaulis, assembly GCA_034641835.2. NCBI lineage: Eukaryota > Viridiplantae > Streptophyta > Pinopsida > Pinales > Pinaceae > Pinus > Pinus albicaulis. Next base: position 745,502,690 of record CM076577.1, read on the forward strand.
TGTAGAGAAAGCTAATATATAATATGTATATGAAGTCTTGTGTTACATCACATATCGAAATAGTGAATCAAGTCTTGAATCTTGAGTCATGTCTCAGTCTCAACTCTCAAGAGTCAAAATATCAACAAAAAATATAATAAATGTATATCATGAGTCATCTTCATGTCATAAAGTAATCAGTCACTGAGATCCCCTACCCCTTTTACGGGAATAGGGAATGGCTTTGCCTTTTCATCTAGAGGAAAAAGGCCCTGCCCCTGGGGATACAAATGGACCCAATCGTCCTCTAGAAGCAAATAAAAGAGGGGGCCTCTATCCTCTGTCATTATTGTTGCCCATCCTAGATGGTGTCACCTCCTCCTCCACATCCTCCTCCTGCTCTGCCTCTTGACCTTGCTCCTCCTCCTCTACCTCTGGCTCCTCCTCCCCTGCAACTGCTACCTCCTCTGGCGCTAGTGCCTCTGGATCCACATCTAACCAGTCAAGGATCGATTCCATGGTTGGCCTCTCAGTCTCGATCCTCCTTGCAGTAGTGGTATCAATATTGTCCAATGAGATGGCATCCATATCAGGAGTTTTCTGAATTTGTCTCATCCACAATCGAAGATTGTAGTGGACGTACACCGTGTCATTGAGGCGTTGGGATTCCAATCTGTAAAAGGGTCATAGATTATAAATTTGTACTTAGAAAATTTAAATAATAAAAATAATCAAATGTTTTCAAAAATTTAATTTGAATTTTTTTACCTGTTGTGCTTTTTGCTATGTATTTTGTCAAATACGCTCCAGTGGCGCTCACACCCAGAGAAACAACATTTTGGCTCAGCACTCGAATGGCAAGCTTTTGGAAATGGGGTACTCTACCACCATAACTTGTCCACCAAGCATTTATAAGTTAAAATAAAAATGAGAAGCAAAAATTATGAAGAGACAATGAATTATGAAATTTGAAAGTTGAAAGTTGAAACAAACTGAAGCTTACTTGGCATTTTGGTCGCCCTATTCTTAATAGCCATGGTAAAACCAAATGTGCCACCTGACATCCTATATATTTCTATTTCTTTAGAAATATCTTCACGTTCTTGTTCAGATGCCACCATCCTCTCAGCACGTGAAGAATCGATCCATCACCTCAGCATCAAATCTGAAACCACAGGAGTAAGAAAATGTGGGGTTGAGGTAGATACCTGCAGCATGAATGGGGTGATGGAGGGTATTGTTCCATCGGTCATCAATCACTCTCCATATGACCTATTATTTCTCTAACCCCTCGTCTCCCTTATCTTCATAATAAGCACGAATAAATTCTTTGGCCCTATCCATGGCCTCATACAAGTAGCCCATTGCGGGCTTCTCTCCATCAACCAACCGAAGAACCCTTACCAAAGGTTCTGAAATGGCACACACCTTCTCTACTCCCGCCCAAAAGTTCTGATCATATGAAACTAATCTGCATATGCCCTCTCCCTCTGGTTTGCGGCTAATAGATAAATCACACCAATCCTGTGAAAGAAACATGCTCTTCACATCCCACATAGAATTCAACAATGACTGAAGAGATATGAAAGTAGTGGCAAAGCGTGTTATCGCAGGACGCACCAACTCTTTGTTGTTGGTGAATCTTCTCATCAAACTAAGCATAGATGCATGATTATATATAAATTTTGTTTTTCTATTGAATGATTCAACAATATGCCTCACAATACGAATCTTACATATATCCTCCAACCTCAAGTCAATACAATAAGCAGCACAAGGTGTCCAAAACAAGGAGGATACCTCTCCATAAGCAACCTGCCAGCTGCTACATAATTTGCAGCGTTGTCCGTTATGACTTGGACAACATTTTGCAGGCCTATTTCCTGAATGAAAATATCCAACAACTCACATAATAAACGTGCATCTTTAATGTGTACAAATGCATCAACATATTTCATAAGCATTGTTCCCTTTGGACAACTAACCAAGAAGTTAAGGGTCCTACCCTTCTGGTCAGTCCAACCATCTAACATGACTATGCATCCAGTGTGTTCCCATGATGCCCTAAACTCCTCCAATCTAGCAGTGCAATCATTGTTTTCATCTTGAAGAAGAGGCCCTCACAACTCTGCAAAGGTAGGGGCTTTGTACCCCTGGCCAACAACAACAACAGCATCATAGGTTGGTAGAATGGGTTTGTCTTGGCAATGTTGAAAGGAGCATCACTCCATAGACGACATCTACTCACCAACATGTTAGCTTATGCCTTTTCTTTTTCTTTAATTGCTGATTTGATGCCAGGTTGTGCACCAGGTGTGGTTCTAGGGAGAAAAAAAGGTGAGAAAGTTGAAGGGTTGGGAGTGGATGGTGATGTTGAAGAACCACTCTCACTTACCCCCACTCTTGAGGTCCCTACAAGTTGGCTTTTTATTGCTTCCCTGGTGTCTTTGCCATCCTCTTTAACCATCAATGCTTTAATGGCCTGTCGGATGATATTTGTAGATGCATTGCGGAAAAGTTCCGGAATTTGCCCCAAATGGAATTTTAATCTGTTGACACCCTCTGACATATGCTTGCCACACAACTTGCAAGTCAAATACATTCTATTGACACCTCCAGTTTCGGGTACAGGATTAGGCTCACCATATTCCCACATAGGGTCCAAAATCCTTGGCATTTTTTTTGAAACTTTGAACTTAAATAATTGAATTTGAACCTGGGCACAAAAAAAAATTTGAAAAATTAAAAATTGTCCATCACATAAGAAGCAAACACAAATGTAATTGTTGATTTTAAATTTTAAATGCCTCTTCTCACTCACTTGTGCACACAAAAAATCACTAAACAAGGGTTTGAATTTTTTTTATTTGATTCTTGAATGTTGAAGTTTTAAAATTTAATTCAATCTAGATTCTAGACTCTAGACTCTAGATTCTAAGCAAAAATAAGTTAGAAAATAAGGGGATTGAAATATAGAATGATTTAAGAAGACATGTATGTAACAATTTACAAAGAATAAGAGAGAAAATACATACTTGGCAGCAGCAAACCAGCAGTCCGGCACCTTCAATCTCCAATCTTGAGCAGTGGACAAATCTCCAAATCCCAACACAAATGGAAAAGTTGGAGCCTCAATCACCTCCTCTCTCTCCACAGCCCTAAAACATAGCAAACCGATGAAAAAATGAGTGAGAAAAAATGTTTTTCGGCCTCTTAACCACGTTGTTTGACGAACAACCAACTTTTTCCATCGAATCGCCAAAAAGTCAAGACTTCCAGGATAAAATCACGACTTTTTCAAGGATCAAAAAGTCGGCAAAAAGTCGAGACTTTTTATCGACTCTTTCCACTGATACATACAAATCATTTATTGAAACATAGTGCACATATGACAAAGGACACACATGATTTTTCAGACAAATGTCCCCAGAAAAACCCAATGCGGGAAAACTGGTGCAGCAGCTCTTTGAGGGTTTTTATTATTAAGCAAAATTTGAATATATCAAGGGCACCAGTAGTGGTTTGCCTGACAGAAAATTTCACGGCAGATGTACCTTATCACTTGGAGACAGAAAATATGGTTGATTCAAACCCTCAAGGGAATTACTAAATACAAGCCCTTTCTGGCCCACTAGAACCCCAGCGTTGTCCCTCCAACCTCTGCGTCAGCCTCCCCTGGCCAGCACAACCTCTACACAACATAGGTTGCCCCTGCATCACCCTTATGGGCTCAGCGTTGCCTCTGCGTCACCTTGAAGGCCCTGCGTCAGCCCTTGCGCTGCCTCTGCATCAGCCTAGCTGGGTTGCGTCCCTCCTGTTGGGCCTCTACGCTGCCGAGTATGGATCTGCCTTTCTGAATATGTATTCTCGACCTCGGATCAATGTAATCCCTTACCGATCTGCCCCTCACTAGCATTGCAAGCTCATTCAAAAATCTCAGCAAACCGCGCCCTAGAATTTCGACTTAGCTCAAGTGCCACCATTTTGTGTGTGTTCTCCAACTGACCCCAAGCCTTCCTTTAATACTTTTCTCGTTGATAAATTAACGGTTGTGATCTAATCTCTACTCAATAGCTAAGATTAGAAAATTTTGATCCACGTCACTTAGAACATTCTCACTCACATGTGTAAATTAATTCACTTTAATTTTTTAATTTCCCTAAGTTAGACTTAGGGTCTCCATTAAAAACTATAATTATTTGAATCAATGTTGCGAACATCGGCATCGGGATAAAATCAGCAAGGGTTCGAAAAACCAATAAATCATAAAAATCGGGAAAATATCGGTAAAAATCGCCAAACATCGACAAAATTAAGATACCATAAAAATATTTTTTTAAATCGGCAAACATCGGCTAGGCCAATAAATCGTGATCTCAAGATAAAATCGGGATGTTATCGAGATATTCGCAACAATGATTTGAATAACTATTACACCGGGTGGAATTTTTCCAAACGATTTGTAGGTCTTGTAGATCTCAAGTGTCCTAGCCCCTCCACAAGGTTTCGTAGCTAGAGCACATTCGATGCTACCCAAAATCTCAACACTAAGTACATCAAATAATAAGAAAGATAAAACCTAGGATTGCTACAGCAAACAAAGAAAGGTCCCAGGTGAATATGATGGTGCCCAAATGTTGGAGATGGCTCTGCTACCAAATCTGCGTCCACCCAGAAAAACGGTTGCTGCCACTGGAAAGGAACTGTTGCTTTAGCCCTCCAAACTGCTCCAAAAATTATGAGAAATTATCCACATACACTACTCCACCAGCTCAACAACCCAGAAATATTTCATGGACTCAACTACACCCTCCTCCAACAATTCTTGATGTTGGATGAAACTAGGAATTCTTCCCTCGGAAGTGCTCATAAATTTCTATAAAATTAATCCTAGCCTCCTCTCACCAAACCCACGAAAACCCAAAAAGGGTTTGGGCTGAATCCACTGACCCCCAATGACCCTTGGGCCCCAACAAGTTCAAATTGCTCAATTTGGCCAGAAAACGCCCCACAATTTAGATACTGCTAAATTAGGTCCAAATCTACCTCCAAGAAATCCTCCCTAACTCTTGTGAATTTCTCCCCTCAAATCACCAAGAAAATCCCAGCTCGAATGCTCCCCAAATTCTTAATCTCTGCAAGTGCACAGAAGTTGCCAGCAAATCCCTGTGCGGGCCCTGGAATAGACAAAATTGGCCCTTTAAAATGTAGCACTCTCACCCCAACAAATCACCAAGGAAAATTTGTTTTCCCTTAGGATAATTCTCTGCAAATTCTCTGTCCAAAACTCCACTGATTGTTAGCCTCTCTCAACCCCCACGAAAATCTTCTCCGTCGTTGGAGTAGCAAGCACCAGCTGAAAGAAACCTGTAAAATAACTCCTCAATGATCCGGAATCAACTCCCCAAATTCTCTCCTAGGGTGACCCTTGAAGTTCACCTAAGGAAGAGTTGCAATTTTCGCTTGGAAATTCCTTGTGCTAAACAACACTATTGTCTTGGCTAAACAACTCAAGAGAACTAAGGTTTGAATCGTAAAATGACCAAAAGATAATCCACAAAATGAGTCTATCCTTGTTTTATATTTTTTCCTCACGCCTCTAGAATCCTTTTATAATATTATTTTATTGGTCCACTAAGTCACTTTTTCCACCATTTAATAAAATAATAATTTGCCACTATTCTCCAATAAAATAATACTAGCCACCTTTCTCTAATGATATTTGCCTATTTTTTATTAATATTACTAAAATTGGGGATATTACATGCAAATCGAACTTTTGAAGTGCTCCAAATAAGTCGAAGTCTCATGCTATATATACACTCTTCAAGAGGTCGAATAGGCCTCTTTTAGGCCGACTTCTCCTAGGTAGGGACAACTTGGTCGTGGAGGTCAAATTGACTTTCTAGATTAAAAAATAATTTCTCTTTCTTGTTACAAATTGCCCCAATGGGTCTTATACATATGACAATGACTCTCTTCATTGTTGATTTTTGTAGCATCGGGTGTGCTCTAGCCTTGAGATTTTGCAAAGAGGCTAAGACACATGAATTCTCCAAGACCCATAAATTGTTTGGGGAAATTCCACCTAGAGATGGCTTAATTAAAATAATTAATCAGTTTTTAATATTTACTAAGTCTAAACTTAGGAAATATGATTAATTACAAGGTATTAATTAAGTTAGGTACGGATCTTCTAGAAAAAGGTGTGGATCGATTCTTAGTTAATCATAGCCATCGATTAAGTTTTAATCGTGGTCATTGAAGTCTCAACGGGAGATTATAAGAAGAACTCGATGGGCACTTGGAGAATACACTTGCAAAGAAATCGAATTCACTGGCAGATTGATTTCTAGAGTTGCAATGTTGAGTTGTCAAAGAGAGAGTCAGTGAGCTCGTTGCAATGAGAGATGGGCAGGGATAGTAAGGTCGAAGGAATTTATTCCATATCCAGTGAGTGCAAAGCAAAGAGGAAGAAAGTGCCACAGAAAGGCAATGCAGAGGCCACGCAGAGGTAGCACGGAGCTTCAGGAGGAGATTATGTTTTTGTTGGGAGACAAAGTTTATTTAGTGTGAGAGACCAGAGGGCTAGGAAGGTCAAGTTTCCAGACTGCAGTTGATCAGATTGTGAAGGTGACGCAGTTCCTAGCTGTGTGACGCAGTATTGCATAGGCTGATGTAGACGCAGCGCAGGGGAGCTCATCCAGAGCCCAGATCAGTGTCGGATCGCCAGCGGCAAAGTGAGAATTTTCTCACTAATTTTTTGTCAATTTTTTTTCTCTATATAGTTCGTAAGTTTGGACAACCATAGACTTGTAATCAAAATTTACTACTGCATAATCTACAAACCCTCAGTTGTACTGATTTTCCTGCATTGTGTTTTTCCAACTTAGTCCAAAAAAAACTAAGTTATTTGTGTGTGTGTTTCTATCTTTCCTGTGTTTTATTTATTCCACTGTATTTATTTTGTGAACGCTGCAGCGTATTGATTTCGATATTTACCGTAGCAAATAGTAAATAATTTGTTCAGTAAATTAACAAATAGAAGAAATATAATCATTTGTTGTAGTAGGATTCTGGGTATCAGAATTTTCACATGGTATCAAAGCACAAATTGTAAGCCGGAGAGCTCAGTTGCAGAAGAAGAGGAGGAGGTTTGTTGCTTTGCGTGAGCAGTAGTTCGAAAACCCCAGAGGCAATGCAGTTCCTTGGCCAAGAGGGTCAATTTCTTGAGGAAAATCAATTTATGTGAGAGAGCGATAGAGAAATCCGATTTCTCCAGATCAAGGATTACCAATGGCAGAGGGAGCGATTGTATTTTTCTTGTGGATTAGATCTCTAGCTGGACGTAGTTATTTTGCAGCAGTTTGCTAGAGGAAAATAGCATCGAGTGGAAGAAAGAGCACACACTAAGGGAAAATTTTCCTCAGGGAACTTCTAGTCTTAGAAGTTTAATTTCCCTTGCAGGTTAGCATTCGTTGTGAGCAGAGTTACTCACTCCAACAGGGAATGCATAGAGCCTAGTAGCAGTTGAACACAAGGGAAGAGGAGGTTTTCGACATTTTTTATTCGAGATGGCCACAGATGTGCAAGATCCATGGAAGAGTAGCAAATTAGATCCATTTGCTGCAGATTTCTCACATGGATCAGTGTCCTTGCTACGAGATCCCAACAAAATTAGTAGTAGAAGGATCATAGTGTCAGCAGATGCAGTCATTCATTCAGATGATAGTTGCATAGTTAGTTGCAGTCGTACCCGAGAGACAGTTGCAGAACTAGTTGCAGTGACACAGGCAGTGCAAATTTCCCAGTTGCAGGATGTAGGTGCAATTCCAGCCAGAATATTCCTAGTGCAGAGCTACGTAGTCTAGTTTCCAGTACAAGAGGACATTGCGAGTTTCCAGGAGGAAGCAGAGAGATTTCCCATAGGGATATCAAGACTTAGAGGGAGTCTAGTTTCAGAGGGAGTATCAATATGGAAGCTAGTACTTCAGGTTCTGAGGAGATCAAACTCATTATTGCAGTTGTTGCAGCAACAATGCAGAAGCATCAGCAGAGCAATAGCAACAATAATGTAAGTAGATCAAACTTCGCCATGTTTGCAGACATCCCTCTAGGAGTGAGGTGGGGTGACTTTGTTTTGTAGCCTCAAAGTGCTACAAGTTGGGCAAGATTCTTGAGGAGGTCCAGCTCTTGAATCAATACCTTGCTACGGGAGCTCACAGTATGCAATAGCAGGATGGACCAGTGGAAGTTGATGCAGTCAAATGCCAGAGTGACAAATGCAATAGCTAGTAGCAGTCGGGACTGAGTAGCACAGAGAAAAGTTGGCAGTAGTGCAGTGGCACAATGCAGAGTCAGTAGTAGCTCAGAGACTAGTAGCAGCCAGGACTTGGGTGACAAATGCATCACACTGAACACAGTTGGTTCAGTATTATGGACATCTCTCAGTTGCTGCAGCAGTAGATGAGAGACAAATGCAGATGTTGCAGTGCCAACAACAACAGAGTTGTAGTGCAGATGCAGTAGTTGGCAGTAGTATGCAGGGTCAGCAACAACACGGATGCAATGCAGAATGAGAGTTGCGCAGTACCTGGTGGGCAACAATAGCCAGACATCAGCAGCACAGCAAGAGATGGTGCAGAATCAGAGTATTGCTATCAGGAGGGCAGCAGTACTAGAGCTCATTCCTCACTAAGAGGGAGTGTCGATTTTTGTAGCATCGGATGTGCTCTATCCTCGAGATTTTGCAGAGAGGCTAAGACATATGTATTCTCCAATACCCATAAATCGTTTGGGGAAATTCCACCTAGAGATGGCTTAATTAAGATAATTAATATTTTTTCAATATTTCCTAAGTCTAAACTAAGGAAATATGATTAATTAAAAGGTATTAATTAAGTCAGGTGCGAATCTTCTAGAAAAAGGCGTGGATCGAGTCTTAGTTAATCTTAGCCATCGATTAAGTTTTAATCGTGGCCGTTGAAGTCTCAACGAGAGATTATAAGAAGAACTCGATGGGCACTTGGAGAACACACTTGCAGAGAAATCGAATTCACTGGCAGATCGATTTCCAGAGTAGCAATGTTGAGTTGTAGGAGAGAGAGTTAGTGAGCTCGTTGCAGTGAGAGAGGGGCAAGGATAGTAAGGTCGGAGGAAGCTATTCCAGATCCGGTCAGTGCAAAGCAGAGAGGTAGCACAAAGCTTTAGGAGGAGATTATGTTTTTGCTGGGAGACAAAGCTAATTCAGTGCTAGAGGGCGGAGTGAGAGACCGGAGGGTCAAGTTTCCAGACAGCGGTTGATCAGATAGCGAAGGTGATGTAGTTCCTAGCTGTGTGATGCAATGACTGCGCAAAGGAAGTGCAGGGCAACTAATCTAGAGCCCGGATCAATGTCTCCAGTGGCAAAGTGAAAATTTTATCACTAACTTTTTGTCAGATTTTTTCTCTGTATGGTTCGTTAGTTTGGACAACCTTAGACTTTTACTCAGAATTTACTACTGCATAATATACAAACCCTCAGTTGTTGCACCGGTTTTCCCGCATTGGGTTTTCCTGGGGACTTAGTCCAAAAATAACTAAGTTATTTGTGTGTGTGTCTCTATCTTTCCTGCGTTGAATTTATTCTGTTGTATTTATTTTGTGAAGGCTACAACATATTGATTTTGATATTTACAGTAGCAAACAATAAATAATTTGTTCAGTAAATTAACAAATAGAAGAAATCTAATCAGTTGTTGTAGTAGGATTATGGGTATCAGAATTTTCACATTCACTTGACAAGCCCTAGAATCATGAAGAACATGCTTGACCTAATGACAAATCAATTTGAGCATGAAACCCATGCTTAAAATAACAATTATTTTTCTCTTTTTACAAATATATACAATGTCATAAATTCAAAAGAAATTACGAAGACCGAATTTAGTTACATTCTCCAACATCCTCCTTCCATTGAAATATTATTTTCTTGGTTTGTCATCTACAAGTTGGACACTAAGTCGATCTCATGAGAAAATATTTTTTTTTACAATAGGATTGGCCCACTAAGAGGGTCCAATTTGCCTCACAAGTCCCAAGGTAGTCCAACATTCAACTTGCTCATGACTTGGAAGGCTAATAAATGATGAATAGTAGCCTCTAAAACCCCAATATTCCACTTAGAAGCCAAACACTCAACCCAATAGCTAGACAATAGTTCAAGTTGGTCCTTCATGGAATTCGATTTGACTTGCAACAACTTGAAATTTGTTGACGTACTAACTTTTGGTCGAGGACGCCTGCAACATTTTCTTTGACCATCCAATGACTATCTTATTGATTCCAACAACTAGTTGATTTGACCTTTTATGCATGATAACTAGGCTTCACCACCTTTTTACTTTATCTCCAATGCCTTGGTGAATTTGATGATTCTACCACCTAGGTTTGTTGTAACCTACCTTGATTTCACTTGGGTCTTGCTCCAATTTTCAATGTCATGTCTTGCATTGCCAATAAGGGAATTTTGAGGTCTTAAATGGGCCTCCTAAGGAAATTATAAAATAATAGTGGAAATAATAAAATAAGATTAGATTACATCATCGAATTTTAGAGGGAAAAAGGAAAAACTACTTTTTCAACTCATATTTACAACTTATCTCCCTACGGGTTTACTCAAATTTCGAGCGGGAACACTTGTTGGATGCAGAATTTGATTCCTCATCCAAGGAGTACCCATGTTGCATACTCTCGATGCACCCTGCTACACGAAAAATGTGATTGCAATCACATTTTTTCATGTATTTCTCATTTTTCGTGTAGCATGGTCCATCGAAAGTATGCAACATGGATACACCTTGGATGAGGAATTAAGTTTTGCATCCAACAAGTACTCTTGCTTGAAATTTGAGTAAAAAATTAGGGAGATAAGTTGAAAAAGTAGTTTTATTATTTTTTAATATTTTTACCTTTTTACCCCAAAAATGGTGAATCATCCTCCGTGGTTGACATCATCATCTTGAATCCTACTGGTTCTTATAAAGTTTATTTTGGTTATACATTTTTCTAAGGAGGCCCATTTTAGACCTCAAAGGTTCTCTAATGCATGCCATCATTGCATCTACCATGTCATCTCACCTATGTGCTAGATCCCTAATGCCTTGAGGAACTTGAAAAATATAAGTCATGGGTTTTGTTCCTCTTTTCCAAAACTAGCCAATGTTGCCCCTATTTTGTCACCTGGAAACTTGTTATACCTGCTGACCAACTATGACCAACCATAACTTGACAATGCCTTCACTATTTGGAAAAATTCAATGTGGCATGCCATCCTTTCATCAAACTGAACAAATTGGGACCAAGTTGGCTTTTTGACTTCCAGGACCACTTGCATTGGGAAATGTGAACTACCTCGTGAAATATGAAAATTTGACATTATGGGATTTTCATGTTGAAAAATAGTTGAGGGATACTGCATCAAGCCCAAGGCCACATATAGACTCAATAGACACATCACCATGCTGTAAGACATAGGTTCACCCTAACGCGTGCTAGATTGGCCCATACACTGGTGATCACCCCTACATAAGCAAGCTTCTCTAAAACCATGAGTCTTCAAATAAACCATCCAAGGCCATCCAATCCTATCTTAAGATAAATTCGAAGGGACCAGCGATGGTCCGACCAATCATAAGATCTAGGACACCTAATACAGGGTCTCACATGGTTGTTACAAGGCTTTAACTTGTGACCTTGGGTTTACAATGGTGTGAAAATGCTGCAATAGATATATGTGTACCCCTACTTAGTATAAGGGGTAACAGTCACCAAAGGCCACAAAGAAGGGAGGTGCTCTAGAGAACTGTGCACATGTGGAGCCCAAAACATCATCCAAAAATAGTAAAAAGTTCTCCATAAACAACATATTATGCATCATAATGTCCAAAAAAAATGTAAAAATGTTAGTGCAAACAAAACCAACTGCAAGGATAAAACTAAATTAAATGTAACACCTTGATGATGCAGAGCTTGTGTGCGAGGAGGAAGGTCGGGCAGTCCTAGTGGCAGGGCTTAGGTGAGTAATCACCATTGGGTATCAGTCATCAAATGAAATCGTAAGTCATATCTTCCTTGAAATTGGGGAATAACATGAGAACGAGGGAGATAATCAACAGAGCTTTCCACATGGATTTTGGTAGAGGATGCAATGGGAGAAGTAGTAAGAATAGTTGATACAAAAAGGGCCTTTGGGGGCCCTTGAGGAGGCAAGGGTGGGAATATATATACACTTCTAATTTTCTCATGTGTGGGGGCAGTTTTGGGAATCACAATATCAGGCATAACTATCAGAAGCAAACCAGTCATCTAAATAGTCAGCCCCAAAATCTTGAACTGAACTGGAACAGAAAAAAACTGGACTGTAAAATCAGTTGACCAAAAAATTCGCAAAATATTCAAATTGTGAAAAAAAAAAATCATATATATAGTGTGCATAGTGTGCATGCTAGTTCTTGTTGATGTCAACAAATTCAATGTTCTTTTATAATGATAATGGATGTAGATATGACAATAACTAATGACCATGGAAGATACTGGTGAATTTGACTGCCTTGGATATCTCTAATATGACGTTGGATGGAAGTTGTTGGTTATATATGAACTTAATTGATTAAACTAGACATAATTTTACTGCATAACTAATTAGCATGACTATCCATACTCCACACTTTACTTTGAAGCTAATGTTCTCAGCATAGAATTTAATTGAAGCCCCCCATCAGAGGTTAGGGCATTTATATAAAGAATAACCAGCAGTACGCCATTTGCTTAATATACAACTGATTTTGTTGTGCCTTATCATAAAGTGGATTCTATGGCGTTTTGTAATAAAGTCTCTTGTTAGTGGCTTCAGAAACAAGAAGGATGTGCATCCAAGAGTCGCTATGCTTGCAGAGTCTAGATTCCAGATGTATTAGAGGATTGAAAGTAACTTAGCATCTTATTTCAGAACCACATGATAATTCTATTGATCATATATTAAGTGTTTACACTGTTTATTGTGTTTAGGGATGATTTTGAAACATGGATGGTTTGGTTGTTTTGTCTAATGCATGCTGTACTGCAATGACCCTGGCTGCATGCGTCATCTACATTGATTCTGTACTTCATTACATTATTAATAAATACATGAAGTTTCAGTGGGAATTTGTATCCAGTTCTGTTGTGCAAGGACACACCAACAATGGCCTGTATAATATAGGGAAGTTAAAAGAAATGAGAATTATTATATTCTTTGTAATGGAAAACTACACGCCTAAATAAGCTCCTAGTTCATATATAAGCTTATCGTCTAAAACCTGAATATATTGGAAAGCTGATTAAGATAATCTGTGATGTATTTAGACGCACAACATCCAGAATCTTCCAAGTGCACTATCAAAGAGGGAATGCCGCTTTATGATGCAGCACTAGATGAACACAGTGCTAAACTAGAAAGTAAAGAAGATCGTCTTGCAGGTCAGTCATGAAAAATCTGAAGTTCCCCATATCAGTTGCTCATTAATAAAACAAATTAGATTAATTTTCTATGGTTTTAATTGACGGAGAAATTCAAAATACAGCACCATTTATTGAGCTTGTTTATAGCATTTGAATTTGTATGTAACTGCAGATATTCCAGTACCACTTGCAACGAAGGTCTATTATCCAAGGCAAAATCAACGACTGCGTACTGTGCTTGGTCATCTTTTTCGAGAATCTGTGATTAAAGAAAACTCTAATGAGTCATCACTTCCAAATTCTCTTGCTGGAGATGGTGGAGTGCAATCTGCCAGTATAAAGATTTTATCGCCCGAAAATGACTTACCTGATCCACAAAAAGATTTTGCAAGTCAAAAAAAGGTATGAACTAAGATCCTTGCTTTTCATTACATTTATAATATATTAAATTATGGCAGGAGGTTTTAATCTAGAATATAAGTTACAAAAAGATATAGCTTAAATAGCTTTCTGAATGATGTAAACAGCCATCTTTGAGGATGAAGATAGTGCACTCTTTATATGGTGGCCAGTCACTAGAGAACATTGTAAATCTAAGGTACCTGAGGCCAGAGGACATGTGGACATGTTTTTCCTAGTTGTAGGACATGTTGTGACATGCGTCCCTTGGGACGGATATGTCTCTAATGCGTGACATTCTTTGTCCCGATGTGTCAAACACATGGTGCAAAAAAACAGATTTTGGTCCTAATAGAACAAAGCTGAGTTGCAAGCTATGTGGAATGGAAATGTTTGGTGGAATCACCCGATTGAAATACCACCTTGCTAAAATTCTAGGGCATGAAGTGGATATTCGCCATTTAGCTACCCCATACATTGTCCTTATTGCAAAGCACTCAATTCTTGATACTGCTAGAAAGAGAGATTAGAGGGAGGACCTAAGGAATTGCATGGGAGCCACAAGCTTCTCAAAGGCGAGGGAAATCTAATCCTATGCCACTCCTTCATGCATTATGATTATCGGATTATCGTTATAGATCTAGATTCCTCATGATGATCATCTCATGAGATACACTTATTTTTGTTTTAATGTGATTTTGTATTATCTTGTCAAAACTTATGCCTAGTCTGAGGACAGATATCATATTTTATTATCTACTATCAATGATTGATGTACCACTTAACATCTTATGCATTTTATAATATATATTGTAGTTTTATTTTCATATTTGCGTGATAGTGTGTTTGTTTGATATTGATGTTGCTTTAAAAGAATAAAAAATTGAAAATTAAATGATTATTTTTGTAGTTTTTAAAGTTTCCCAACAATTTTCGATATTTTCCTGGATATTGCCGATAATTTAAATTTTGGACCCCTGGAAATAAATTGTTGACAATGATAAATATAACATTGTAAAAGACCCTAAAAAAATGTTTGGCCTCTTCCTCTCTTCATTATCTCATTGTTGTTTGCCGTCAAAGAGTCTACATGTAAGGAAAAAACCGCTTTTTGGCTAGATTCTAAATTCTGGATTTTTTTTCTTGGAGTGTCATTATTGTTGAATTGTGTTGTCATTGATGTCAATATTAGTCTTGAACACTCTTAATATACATCGTGGATTGCACTAGTTGGGAGCTCCAATGAACAAGAAACCCTGGGAGGAAGAGAAGGAAGCAAGCCCCTGTAGTGTAGTCATGATACCCCGCCTTTGATGAGGAAATTGGATGAGAAGGTCATTAAATTTGCAGGCAAGGCCATCATAAGATGATAGTACTCGTCATGTCGTTTCTAACTGTAGGTGGTGTTGTCACTCGGATTGTCTAGGCACCGCGACAACGCTCAAGATGGGGGTTGTCACTCTGATCCCCACCCACTTCGTTCTAGTTGTCTCCCAACAACAAGCTATGGGGGGTAGCCCCCCTATGGAATGAGATGAAAGGAAACAAGCTGGAAATCAACCTGCTCAGGAGACACGAATGAGTGGCCTAACCACTTGGTTGAATTTAAGCAAGACTATTGATTAAATTCGATTTTCTTGTTATGAGACCGGTGCCTTAATGTAGTCACAATTTCTTGCTTATGGTAAATTAAGACCAAATGACCGGATGGACACCTGCTGCTTGAGATGATTGACTAACCTATATCAGATGCAACTTAAGACCTAGGTGTAATGCAGTGATCTTGGTAAGTTTTAATTAAATGCCTAGTCTAAATGTAACATTTCTCCCAACTTTTTTGAAAAACAATCCTCAAAGTAAATTGTGCAATGGAAGCCAATGGGAAGCCAGCAATGTCATGATTAACGATACCCCCCCCCTTTGTTCCATCCAATGCGCCCGGCGCTGCAGAGACTGTGGCTCTAACGACTACAAGGTCACTGTGTTAACCACTAGGAGAAGTTGAATCCCTCAAGCTCGATCCGAAAAGGGTTGCCCTATTCCTCTATCAACTTAGCTTATTCTAGGAGGCAAGTTATTAGTGCAATCTAGATCTAACTTGCAAATGAGTGATTGTTATCTTGAATTAAGATGGTTAGATTACTTAAGGACTTATGTGAGATTTATCTTAAGAGTACTTAACAATGTTGTGATGCAATCTTAAACAAGATAAATGCCAAGAGATGCACGTGTAAACTTCAACAATATTTCACAAGATACCAAGTAAACAATAAAACCAAGATGCCAAATGCTTAAGATAAACAATCAAGATGTTGATCATAGATTTATGACAATTTATACCAGCACTACTATAGAAAATTCAAATCTTATCAATGTTATAACAGCAGTAAGAAAGTGCTAAATTAATAATGTATATGCTTGCCCAAGATCACAAAAATATGTCAATTGCCAAACAACTTGATTTACTTAGAAAAACATGTATGCTAGCCTTTTCAAGATATATTGTTCAGCAAAATTTCAGATCTGAAATATTAATTGCAGCAGTAAGTTAAACCACAGATCAGCGAACAAAGAAATCGGCACCAATGCCCAAAAATGCCTAAAAATAGTAAAAATCATCAAACTTGAGAAAAATCAATTTTTGGCGTTTTTTAGGGCTTGACTAAGAAAATGTCAAATCTGATATATTTATTTCAGCAGTGAAACAATGACAGATCAGCAAGATAAAATTGTCAGAAATAGATGTCTAATATTTCCAAAAAATGGCAAAAATATACTAAAACTTGAAAATTTCAATTTTAGGGTTTAGGAGATTTTGATTCATCAATTTTCAGAATTGATAAGTTTATGACAGTGGTAAATTAATGATAGATCAGCAAACTAAACACTGAAGATGATCCCCACAATGTCTAAAAATAGTAAGTTTGCTGCAAAACTGAAAATTCAAATTTCTTAGACCTTATTTAAGATGTAATTCAGAACTGTTCAGATCAAATTTTTTACAGTTATGTAGAAATTTCCAGCAAGTTAAAATGTTAGATCTAGGTCAAATTACAAATACCCAAGTGACCAAAATTTGTGAAAACGAAGATTTTGCAATTCTAAACAATTTTGACCATATAGAATTTGATTTTAGGGTCTAAATATTTTTGTTTTGCTTGTTGTAATAAAATTTTAGAAAATGAGGGTTTAAAGATCAAACCCTAGGCCCAAGACCTTGAAGATCCCACCGTTGAAAAGCGTTGAAATTTTGGGATAATGTTGTCACTTGAAAATTATGAATTTAAAGACCTTAAGCCTACAAAACCACCAAGTATTTAGCCTTAAAATTTCATATTAGGGTTTCAAGTCAATTTTGGGACAAAAGAGGCCAAGAAATTTGAGATCAAGCTCATGGGAGCAGAAGTTGCGAGGATAAAAGGGTCAAGATGATAGATCAGTGCACCAGGAGGAAGAATAGGGCCTTAAAGGGCCAACGCTTTGCCCAATGAGGCTAGCGTTTGGGCAAATGGGGGTTTAGGAGCCTAAGGCCTATGGCCTATGGCCTAATGTTAAATTTGGAAACTGGGGCCAAACACCATGTTGCACTGCTCATATGATGGAGATGATATTTTTGTTGTATTCCTCTTTTGGAGAAGTGCAAGATTGATCTAAAGATCATCTTGTTTGGATGAGCAGAAGTTGGATTTTGAATTTATTATCCACACGTGCAATTTGTCAAGGTCGGCCAGAATTTTAATGAAGGCTCAGAAGCCCCAAAAGTTGTGTCACACACCCTCAGTCATGGATATAAATAGGAGAGACATGATCCTCATTTCATCATGCATTCATCTCACACATCTCTCTCCCATCTGATTGGTTCGTACAAGCCTAAGAGGCTTTCTCTCTCCTTCACACTTGTGGAACATCAACAAAAGATTTAACACTGTTTAGGGCTTTTTCTGGACAGTGTTGACCAATGTTGACTTTGGGTCAACACTTGTCATTTGACTGCAATTTTGGGGTCAGAATTCTAATTTTATGAGGCTGCAACTGGAGGCACAGAAATCGAGGTAGACCGTTGACTTCGACTTTTGTTGATTACAGCATTGACTGCAGGTTTGACTGTTGATTTGACCGCAAACTTTGACCATAGCATTGACCAGATTTCAAGAGTGCTTTGGGTTGTGTTTGACTGTGATTGGAGGCCGAGTTTGACTAGGTTTGACTGAGCTTCATTGGACGCTGATTTATTGGTTTGACCAACGTTGACTTTACTGGCTAGGGCATCCTTTTGACTGCTGAAAATTCTACGTTATCTCTCTGTTGAATTTGAAGAATAATAAGAAGATTTGATCAAAGGGTTTTCCTCGCATTGGGGTTTTTCCATGGCATCCGCCAAATATTTGTGTCTCTTGTCTTGGCTTTTCTTCTGTCGATTTATTTATGTTCTATCAGCATTTACTGTCAATGTTTATGTGATTGCATATCCAGAAATTGAATTGGGCTAATAAGAAAGATTGAAGTAAATTTCTCTAAGCATAGAATGTACCATGGTTAACTAAACTTAACATCTAAAGACCAAAGAAGGGGAGTTGCAAGCCCTTAGATGGTTGTGGCCTAAGGAGAAGAGGGTCGAGGAGGGAGGCCAAGGGAGGACAGAGGACGGAGGGAGGCTAAAGGAGGAGGGCCGAGAGAGGGAGGCTGAGGGAGGACAATGGGCTGGGGAGGCTTAGGGAAGAGGGACAGAGGGAGGCCGAGGGGGCGGAGGGCCAAGGAGGAGAGGAGAGAGGAGGTCAAGTCTTCAAAACCGCACAAGAAGGAAAAAATGTGGCCCTAAGCCAAGACGCTGAAGGGAGGAAGGTTGATGATGAGGCCTAGGGGGCCAAATCTGGGGCTAGAAGCCCTACAAAATTCAAAACCCTTGCTCCAAAAACTTTTGTTCTTCAACTCTCTGATTTTCTGAAAATTTCCTCCGTGGAAGCCTTGCAAAAAGTTCCGAGGGACTAGAGCTTACCCTCAAGGGCCTAGATTTAGCTCTTTTTCCACTTGACTCCTTGATCTATCCTGCAAAAAAAAAAAAAAACACCCAAACCCTAATATATACAAAAATAAATTTAAAACCCCAACCCAAGTTAGAAAAAAATAATTTACTAATTTAAATTTACAAAATATACATGGGTTTTCAAATACATTTTGAGAAATTAATTTTTATGATATTCCTCCTTGAAAGAATGGCTAAAACGCTTAAAAAAAATTGTTGCTCACTATAGCTCTAGCGAAGATTCAATCCACCATATAAAAACTAGAGATCCAAGCAAAGTAACCCGTGCCCACAGTCTATGAACTTGGAGACCAAGGATCGAATACCTGCAAATACTGTGTATTATCTCAAAATAATAATCATAAAGCACCACATAGGAAGCTCGTAGTCAATACATACCACAGATCAACGAAACAAGAACACCTCGAGTTGCACCCCAAAGTCTTTTATTATGGTAGAAAAAATAGTTCCCAGTGGGACAATATTTTACAAAATACCTCAGCAACAATTCTAGTCAGAGTTCAAGATTTTCCAAATTTCAGATTCTTCCTAGAGACTCAAATGACTCTAATTTATAGATAAATCCTCCAAGTGGAAAAATAACCGCTGGTTTTTTTTATCCTTGTTAAAATAATCTTGGTCGTTGATAAACACTTCAATATCTTTTAATCTTGGCCCTTGATTTTTTATTTTTGAGGAAATTCCGAAATTATCATTTAAATCCACATTAATTAGCTCAAAATTAATTATTTTGAGTTAATTTCCTCAAAATTTTGACTTTGACTTAACCACCAAGGCCCAAGGGTCCAGTTTTTCTTAAAATATACAATATTCCCTTGGTGGATGACCTTTAAAAAATGATTCTTTTAGGACCCATGAATTTTTCCACTTGGAGAATTAATTTTCTTACGACAAATTAACTTGACTCTAATTAATTAATTTTTTGGCTTAGGATTTTATTTCATTTTGCCAGGAAAATTAATTAATTTACACATGAGGGGATTTAATTATTTTTCCAAACTTCAGTTACATAAGATTTTACATTTTTTGACTTAAAGAGAGAATACACATTAGGCTTAGACCCTCAAAACATATAACCCATCTACGACATATTATGATCTAATAGACCAGGTGATTTGTAATAAAATAATTAAGCCAAGTAGCTTAAATTATTCCCAAACCACTTTTACATTAGATTCGACTAACACACTAGGACTAGTCTAAAACATTGGCAATAAATTTCACTCTAGCTTTGGGGGTTTAAGCTGGAAGGGAAAAACCCCTCTAATTAACCTGTGTTTAGAAACACAGGTAATCAGCAAGGTTAAGAAACCTCTTAGGATGAAATCCGTCACCAAAATCATAGACTTACCTAGGTTGTTACATAGACTCAAGGTCATATGAGAATCGCTTACATCATATAACTTGCAGAATGGGTGACCATGACACATAGACTGCTGATATGTGATCTGATCTATTGAAAAAAGACTGGCACTTCTACTTCCTTGGAACTTTGACAATTTGAGTGCAACAGGTGGCACACCACATAACTCCTCATGGCTGAGGAGATATGCTTTCTCAATGGTGAAGCCCTGAATGTGTGGTCGGGATGGCCAAATTGAATGGTAAAAGGCAGCCTTATTATTGGTCGGTTTTTGGATTATTATTTCAAAAAATTTGAATAATTATTTATTGATCTTGGTTGTTACAAATCAGCCTCAAAGGAAGAATTATTGTTCCTTGAAGATGATGTCACAATGAAGGCCTTCTTCAAATGCAATTTTATATTTGAAATTATAGTTATTTTCAAGTTGGCCTCCCAAAAGGTTTTTTGGAGATCAGGTCTGTTAGTCATCAGTATTTTTCACTATCTTCGGATGACTATAGGATGGTTATAGTTTTCTGAAAACAATATTCCTTGAATATCTTGAGTTTCAAAAATCTCACTGCCTTCATTATCCTCATAAAACCTTTTTCACTATTCTATCAGTTTACCATCTCAAAGCCACCCTGTTGCTCTTAAAATACTCATTATGGGCTTATACGTCTCATTTTCATCCTTCTTTCCTACCTAAAACCTCATTTCCCCCATTTTGCCCTGTCAATAAACTCCATCCTCCCTCTAGGGTTTCTTGTTGCTAACACATGCATATGTCCCTTTGGGCATAATAACCTATAACAATGCTCTGTTCTCACCTGAAAATCTCTAAGTCAAACCTCATTCAAAATCAGGTCAAAAAGCATTCCCATTAGGTCATTAGGGTTTTTACATTTTTCAAGGTCATCCTTGGATGTTCAAGCACTGCTTTTCCTTTGCTAGAATCTGGCTCAGATGTAATAGAATGTCAAGACATGGTTATTCAAGAAAGACCTAAAATTTCCAAGGAGGATTATCTTGTCAGTTCAAAACCTGCAATTGAGGAAAATGGACAAAGTTTGACACTTCTGCAGAGGTGTTGGAAGATTTATCAACAAAAAGTACTAATGATATAGGCTATCTACTCCTGAATGAAAAATGAACAACAAGGGAAAGAGGAAACACCTGGTCTTGTAGATAACTAGTTATGAACTGGTTAGTCCATTTGAGTGCCAAAATGGTGATTACTTGCAGGAAAATGACATGGAGGAAGCACACAAGGCTAAGCATGAAGAAAGTCTATCAGAAAATATTGATGGAATATGGAAAAAAGGTGAGTTGAACTGGACATAAATGAATGAACTTGAAAGGGCTATAGAGAACTTAGAAGACAACATTGATGATTGGTGTAAAGAACTGCAGACACTTAGGGTTTTGAAAAAGGTGGCCAGAGAAGGTGGAAAATATGAGTTGAACTTTATGGTGGAAACTACTGAAGATTTTGAAGATGCTACTATGTGATCAAATCCTAAAGTTGTCAAAAGGAACCTGACAAGCCTCAATGAGCAAAAGAAAAGCGACCTCAATGATTTCAGCCACCTACAAAGCAAAAGTGTCAAAGAGTGTTAGTGAGAAAAGAAAAAGGACTTCAAACATTAGAAAGTGGGTTTGTCAAATTAAATCAAAATTCCATTTGCCTATAAATCCCATTAAACATTTCAAAAGAGCCATTGTTGCCTTGCAAAGCATTAGAAGTTTCAAGAAGAGAAGAATTTGTGAGTTTTATGAGCAAAATCAGGCTAAGTTCCTTGGCGCTACGCGTTTGTCTTGGCATTGCGCGCTTGGGAGTTGGCGCTGCGCCCTTGCCCAATTTTTTCAATGTGCTTTACACTGGCGCTACGCGCTTGGGAGCGAAGCATTGAGCCCTTGCTAGAAAGGACCCTGTGAAGATTTCCTAGGCGTTGCGCGCTCAGAGACTGGCATTGTGCGCCCTCAACCATTGGCGCTGCGCGCTTGGACAGAAAGGATTTCTGAGTCTTCCAACCACTCAAATCACATCAAATCGCCTTCAAATCTTTGCCAAGGTCCTCCAAGCACTCTTGAGTGGTAAGTACCTGACATGAACCTTGCTTTAAAGCTTTTTGATCACTCTTAATTGAATGGAAGTAAAACCCTAATAAAACCCTAAATCAAACACTAGCTACAAATCAGAGATCACTATCTACATAGTTATTTCATCCTCCTAAACAGAGTATCAGTTATAGACAAGGTAATCTCATTGATTTAGGGTTGTCATTGAGTTAGTTTTCTCCTCACTCATTTCCTACACCTATACCCCTTCACTCGTTCCCTTCATCTGTTCAAGCTGCCATTTCATTACCTTCCCCTCATCTCGTTTCACTTCAACCCTAGGGTTTCCAAAACAGAGTTTAAAATGTCTGAGGGTGAAGACAGTGGTGGTGAGGCACAAATGCCAAGAAGACATGATCATAAGGGAGGGAAGATAAACATATTTGAATCGCTCAATACAAGGGAACTCATGGCATCTCCTCTTACTGTTTCTTGCTTTAAACATGTGGTTTGCTTTGAGTTTTGTGAGAGAGTGTAGCAAGTCCAAAATCACCCGAAGCTAACAAGATTGTTCATCATCAACCTACATGACAAATAGGTCAATCTTGTCGGGGTTACATTTGAGATGTCCACCGATGCCATTGCAGCTTCTACTGGGATACCTAGTGTGGGAGAGAAGTGGTTCAAACAAGAAAACCTGGACATGAGTTATTTTGAACCATACCTCAAACCTAGGTATAAATATCACCACAAGTCCATCTTCCCTTTTTCTCATCTTCTTGATAGATATGCTCCCATGATGAAGATAATAATGAAGTATTTCACTTGTGAGGGAAGGTTTTCCCGCCTCTACTCATACCATATCCATCTTCTTATGCATTTCACTAGAGTTAGGATGTTGCATATACCATATTATCTTTTCCATAGCATTGAAAAAATGGCCTACATTGTGCAAAAGAGAGATTATAATCAGAAAATGCAGAGCCTATTTCATCATTCACTTCTCAAGATGGTGGTTATGCATCAGCTCCAGCAGAAAAACATTCCATGGGATACCTTCATTACCAATGAGGTTTTATCACTCCACCTATTCATCATGAGCAGGATATCCCTTCCTCGTCTCATCCTCCCATTCCTACCATCACATCCCACTACTCATGCATCACCATCCACTCACATCCATTCGCCTCATGTTGATCCTCCCTCATCACCTTTTCACAATCCTTCACCATCATCTCTTGATACTAGAGCATCCAGCAGTGAAAGAGACATTGAGACAGCTAGCACTAAAATGCATGATATTGAGCCATTTCCTTTGACCTATCAGAGAGGCCACAGGCATGTGTTTGCTTCACTTGAGTTGAAAGGGGCCATGCCTTCTTCATCAGCAAAACAGGTTGATAAGGGCAAGGAAAAGGTTATAGAGCATGTCATTGTTGAGGAGGAGGACAAACATGAAACTGAGCAAGAATTTCAGTTGATTGACCTTGAGGATGAGGATGAGGTCAGAATCACCAATATGTTGATCAAAAGCAAGGATGCCAAGATTAGTGAACTTCAAGCTAATCTTGGTAGGGCAAAGAATGTGATTAACATTTTTGAGCTAGAGAATCAGCAGTTGAAGACAAAGCAAGCTATCAGTGCGATCAGGGCAATCAGAGCTCAAAAAGAGGACGGAAAGGCCAAGGCTTTGCTAGATGAGACCTTGGGCACTTTTGATGACAATGAGGATGAGGAAGATCAGATTCCTAGATAGAGGCCAAAGACCATTGGGCTGAAGAGGGCTTTAGCCCGGGAAAGGGAGAAAGAAGCAGAATTGGCAGAGCAACTCACTCCAAGTGAGCTTCTTACCATAGAAATTAGCAAGGATAGAGAATCTTGGCTAGAGAGGGCCAATTTGCACCTAGAGGGTCAACTAGAGAAGGCTAAGAGAGACATTGACATGCACAAAAAGATGGCAAGGCATTATTCCATGAGAAACGGGATTGCAAGGGCCAAGCTCAAACGAGCCCATGCAAAGATCTAGACTTTGACCGAGGCAAAAGAGAAAGAAAAGCTTAATATCCTTGCTGATGTGACCCTCCAAGCCTCCCAACCTTGATTAGCAAAGCAAATTCCAAACTTTGGCACTTTGTGCATATTTTGAATTTTTGACATTTTGGCATGCAGAAAACTGGCCAAACGCGTAGCGCCACTGGTGCTGCGCTCTTTTGTGGGGCACTCAAATGCAAAAAGGTCAGCGTCCTCATGTTCCTAGTGATGAGTACATCAACCTCAGAAAGTTTCAGAACATTTGGAGCAAAATTGGTCACTCAAAAAGACCAAAAACCACCAAAATATCACCTTTCTACCCTCTTTTTGGCACTGGCACTACGCATTTAGCAATCTTGGGAGAATTGGTTTTTGACAAGGCAAATGGGCACCATTCTGGAAAGTGGAAGAAGATTTGGAAAATAGACCCAGAGACCTTTCCATGAGCCATCATGGAGCTCATTTGGACACCGGGAAGGCCTCCAAAAGTTAGCTACAAAACAGGTCATTTTCTCAGTCTTGGCATTGCGCGTTTGCACTGGCGTTGTGCCCCTATACCTTGGAGCTACGCCCTTACCAGGAGTTATTGCAGAAGATATTTTGAAGCCTTAAAGTCAAACTTTTTCCAAAATTAGCTCAAATAGTTATGTTAGAAGTTATTTTTGCAATAAATGAGTTTTAGATATTTTGCCTTGGGCCTTGCATGGTCTCAAAGGTCAAAATGCATTAACTATGTAATGAATGACATTTGAAACCCTAGCTAGGGTTTACCTCCTCATTTTGCAGATAAATACTGCATGTATGCTTCATAATTGTTGTTGGTTGATTGTTGAGTTGAATACCTCATAGACTTTGAGTTGTGAAGATTTTTTGGCTTTGAAGCTTTGTAACTGTTTTGAACTAAATGATAATGGAGCAAGCACATTCACAGGATTCATGAACTTTGTTAAATGGTGATGTTGTTCTTGTCTTACATTTGTTTCCTTATGTTTTCCATATTGTTCATCTTTTCTCTTGCAATAGAATAGAGAATTTAGGTTAAGATATGATGTTAGAGGCACCTTAAGTCTGTCTGCTTTCTGTTGTTTAAATGTTTTCCTCTGCTGGGTCTGATTGGAGAATTCTTAATTGCTTTATGATTCCACCTAACTTGTTGTCTTGAAAATGATTTAATAAGAGTCAAACTGAAGAAGTTTATGGTATGCCCTGTCCTTTGGTGTAGCTTGAAACATTGTTTTTAAGGCCTTTCTTTGAAGTTTGCTTACTAGGATTTAGGCTAAAGAAGTTTATGGTTTGCCCTGTCCTTTAGTCTATCTTGAATAGTCACTTTGAAGGTCTTTTATAGTTTGATTTGAGAATTTAGGAGTTCCCTGCTCTTTAATCATTACTTATTTGTTATCTTAAATGTTTTCTTTCTCTGAAAGTGAATAGTTAGAGAATTTAGGAGTTCCCTGCTCTCCAAGGTTTGTTGGATTGTTGTCTCAAAGTTTATTTGATAAAGCTAGGCCAAAGAAGTTTATGGTGTGCCCTATCCTTTGGTTCTTTCTTAAGCATAGTGATCTTAAAGACTCTTCTTGTTCTAGTATATGTTAAAGGATTATTAATTGCCCTTTAAACCTATTAAACTCACAATTTAATGTTCATTTCACATCCACCTAAGCTATTAAGATCCATTTGGCTTTGTTAACTTGCCCTATGAAACACCCTTGATTTATTGTTGTACTTTTCAAGCCTTTCACAGACCCCATAGCCCAATGGTTTGAATTCCTCTTACTCTATCTGTTCTTCTTAACAAGCAACCCAACCAAACAAGACAAAACAAACAAACCCTATCATTTTAATTAGCCTAAGATCAACATCCTAAATCAATCAAGTCATATCTTTTATACAAATATAGAGAGAGCCCTCTCTGAGCCCATGAAGGCTAGGTCCTAGGACTCCAAAGTTGGTTTGATGTTACCCTTGTTCATTTGGTCTTGCCAATCTGACAAATTACATGGACCTAACAAGGTCGGCTCCTTTTAAAATTTGAAATTATTGGTTTATTTTGCTGGTCGTCTCAAGGTTTGTGGGCATGTTGGCCCCTCCTTTAAATCCCCTTCAGTCTCTATAAATAGAGAACTCAGATCTCTCCCAAGGGCATCATGCTTTCATGCATATATCAATATATTTTGTCAGAGATCTCTGAGGCCAGGATTGTCATGCAGATCAGTGGAGTAGGCCTAGTTTTCTTAAGGGTTTTTCTGAGATTATTTGTTTTATCTTTTGTTTGGGCTTTTGTTGGGACAAAGATGAATTTTAAGACCTAATCGGAGGTATTTCTTGTACTTCCTAGGGATTATTCTCTGAGGTGTATTTGAACCTTATGAGGCATATTTAGACCAATATGAGGTTGAATGTTGTCTCCCTTCTGAGGCATTCTTTGGTCTGCTTAAGGCCTATTTTTTGAAGGGAATTTTGTCTAGTTGAATGCTTAGTTCCAAATTTTGTTCAAAGCCTACTTCAAGACTTTTTTTTCCCCTATTTTGAGAAATATTTCAGTCCTATCCAATGCAAATGTAAAGGCACACCATCGCTTGCATGTGGTATATCGGATGGTATCCTTTGAGTATAATTCATGGAGTATCTAAGCCATGCTTTGAGGTCTTTTTTAGGGACTCACAGATCTTGAGAGAAGCCAACATTTGTTCCACAGTTGCCGTGGTTGAAAAATATTCTTTTAGGCCACAGAAGGAACCCCATCTAGGTCGCAGGACAGTGTTATTTTGGCCGCATAGGTCAGGTTTCTTGAGTCCATGTTAGGGTAAGAGAGGAAGCTGAATTTATGGCTGATTTGGCCACAGTGAAAAAGGAGAAAGGCCACAGACTAGAGACCAAATCTAGGCCTATTTTGGCAACAAAAGGAGGTGTCCTTGATCCGATGTCTGAGTTTGCCTGAGGACAAAGTAAGACTTGTCTTTAAGGGCTGGTTTTGAACCCTAATCAAAAGTTGGAAGCATACAAGGAAAAATAAAAATAAAAATAAAAAGGATTTGAGTGATATTGACAACCTGTGGTAGTGCCGAGAGGTGCTCTATAGCCTAGTATGGAAGAGATGTGTCGAGATTAGGTGTAATGTAAGATTGTATGTCAACATATTTAAACATTTTATTTTAATTTAATTTTATAACATTTTTTAACTTAAATCTAAAAGGAAAAAGGTATGGGGAGATGTAATGGTGTAAAATAATAATTTTGTAACCATATTTAAATTTAGATAATAAACACATAATAATTCAATACCTATAATAAACTTACCATCTAATAAGATTCTTAACTGTTTCGGGGATTTAACACCCTAGAGGTTGGTTGGGATTCAACCTCCACAGAGCAGGGGCGTACTATTTAACAGAGACTCACACGATCATGCACAGTCATGAAAACGAAATAGAGCAGAACGAGAGGTTTACCCATTGGTCCTACGTTTGAAGTAGATCCACGTGGAGTTCAAACTCCCTGCAACCGTCCTTCCTCTTTCACCTGAAATACAGGAAGAAACCAGCACAAAGGACAAGTTGTACAGTATATTTCTACTCTATATGTTAGCGAGATTCATATAAAACATTAAATAAATCATCATAAATGCTTGTATAACGAATATTCTTCACACATTAAAGCATACACTGACACGTTTTACTTCGGGAACATCATGATACTTCTGTATTATAAAAATAGTACGTACAAAAGTAAGTGGAGAGATCACCTGATCCTTCCAAGGCCTTCGCAGACCGTCGTCCGGATCCGTCCAGCCCTTGCCTCGCTAAGACTCCTTCAAAATGAGTGCATACGAGATAACATATAAAGGGATGTGTATCTCAAGGAAACAAGGGTTTCCTGAAATGAACTGGGAAAGTGCAGGAGGCACGGGGAATCAGACTTGGATAGGGAACCAACAGAGTATAATAATAATAATTCTCTCTCTCCCCCCTTAGGCCATACATATGAGGTCCTTTTATAGTCCCTCCAAGTAGTTTCAGCAGTTGGAAACAGTTGGCCACGGGCTGGGGTGGTTGAACTACCTGAGTAACCATCAACCCAGCGCGAAATTAGGGGTTTTTATATATTTTTTAATCATTAAAATGGCATACGCAGAAAAGTCTAGCTGTATTGGCGTATACACGCGGAAAAACACGGGCATAGTCGCGTATGAAGGATTTTCCACTGTTTTTAAGTGAATTTGTCCAAGTCTGTAGGAATGGGTGCCCATAAAGCCATGTAGCAATCATGAATCATGTCAAGGTGAGAAATGATGCTATAACATTAACTATTGAGATTCATCCTCATTTTACCTAATCTTAATTTATAAAAGAAAATTTAATACACAAAAATTAATAAATTGGATAAATATAAAGTACAAAACCATGGGCAAAAACTAATACATTAAATAAATGTAAAGTACAAAACCATCCGCTATAACCAAACCATGGGCGTTAACACTTTTCTCAGAAGCTACTTCAACACAATTAAATCGAACAGCTAAAAGTGAATGGTTTAGTATGTTATAGACTCAAGTGATATTTATATATGATATTTAATTTAATAGAAATTAAAAATTTCATAATTTAATAATATTTTTAGAATTGGTTAAGATTAATAAAAAATAACTAATATTAATGTAGCGTAGTTAAATTTGACCATCAAAATTTACATAATAATAAATTTAATATACAAAATATGCCTAGTCCATTAAACTAACTATGTATATATCTATGTGTGTGTGTGAGAGAGAGAGACTTTAATAATAATTATAGTAAATAATATATATGAAAGTACCTCAGGTGTTTTTTAGGGCAGAGAATCCATTTATGCATTCAAAAGTTTATTTTAAATTACAATAAATCACAATCTTGCTAGAAATGGTATAGCTAGATTTCGGCCAAAAAGCCATTTCCTCTATTAGTTAGACTATGCTGAATTAAATTTAAGATAATAATTAATTTTTAATAATTTACAAGTTTAAATTTCAACAATTAAAAATTAATAATTTAAAAAATAATAAATAAATTTTTATTATAATTTTTATTTCAAAATTTTCAACATAAATTACTATTAATATATTTTAATTTATAAAAATAATATTTAGCAAACAAAACACTAATACTTAAGTATATTTGAGACATGAAATAAAACCTAAAATTATATTATTCTTAAAACTAGCGTAGATCTATCTTAATTCTGGATCTACTAGGGGCCGAGAGGGATCAAATCTCTTGAGATACAAACCTTTTTTGAAGTGAAAAGTGATTTGATCGTCTCGATTCTTGGTAGATCCGGAGTTAAGATGGATCTAGGCTAGTTTTATCATAATTGAGGATCATGCCTAAGCATGATGGTCTAATCTGACTAAAGTTGCATGATTGTATGATTAGATCTTTATTGTATCCTTTCTTAGTGAAAGGCAGATCTCCGACATTTGAGCTAAATGAGCGTTTATTATTTTAATGCGTAGGGATGTTGATGATATATGACTAAGTTGTAACATTTGAGTTAGTGCAGAATTGAGAATAGCAGTATATGCTCAGTTACTTGTGTGACAGAGAACTGTAGAGAAATCAGAAACTTGTTGAATTGTCTCATGGCCAAAACAAACCTATAAAATCATGTCTGACTTTGTTGGTAGTGTCTCTATCCACAGATAAATTTGCAAGAAAGCCACATTAGGCCTGAATAAGTTTGCCAAAATATACTTTGATTAGGGCTAAATAAAACGTTAGTTTGAAATTGATTTGATGCTCTGGTCCATACAATATTGTGGTAAACTTGTCTAGGGTTTGTGTTACTGGTAGTTGAGGTTGGATGAATAGAAGTACTGCTAGTATAAAAGCAATAACGGAGTATGTTTTTGATGTCATGACTGAGGGTTTGTTGATATTGATCAGGGTTTAGGACAATGAAATTTGTTGAGCAGAGATGCTAGGGTTGTTATGCATATATGACGGTAAAATGGTTTGATGAGAAAATTGTTATGTCAAGTGTATTAAGAATATATTTCCATTAGGGTTTGTAGTGTATGGTTGGAATACTGAGCAAAGAGGTTGTATGTATTCATCTAAGCAAAGAATACTATTGATGCATTGAGTAGGTTGTTGTGTCAGTGGACTTGGCAAAGTTGTTTGTTACTAGGGCGTGACAAAGACAGGGTTTGTATCTGGCAGATTTATTTATGTAGGGTCTGCTAAAGAGAATTGACAGGGTTAGCAAATTGATTTTATATTGAGAAGAGGTGGATCCAGTCTAAAAATATATGAAACATGGTCCACTGTGGTGAATTGAAGGTAAGAGCCTTCAGGGAAAGTGGTGGTTTGTTGAGTAGCATGGCAAGGTCATACAAGGCGGATATTGGAGTCTCATTCAAGTTAGAGCCTGAGAACGCTTCAGGGTGGCAAAGTGGTGCTAGGGAAAGTTGGAGCTTGCAGGGTGTTGGAGCATCCTTTCAATTGGAGCTAATAAAACCAGGGGGATGGAGCCTCCTTTTAGTTGGAGATGGTAATTCAAGGTGTTAGAGCATCCTCAATTGGATTTGATAAAACCAAGAGGTTCGAGCCTCCTTCCAGTTGGAGCTGGTTGTTGAGATTTTAGGTAGCATCGGATGTGCTTTAGCTTTGAAACTTTTGTGGAGGGGCTAGAACACATGAGATCCCCAAGACCCAGAAATCGTTTTGGAGAAATTTTTTAATGGAGACCCTAAGTCTAACTTAGGGAAATTGAAATATTAAAGTGAATTAATTCACATGTGGTGAGAATGTTCTAAGTGATGTGGATCAAGCTTTCTATAATCTTAGCCATTGATTAGTGATTAGATCACAGCTGTCGATTTCTCAACGAGAAAAGTATTAAAGGAAGGCTTGGGGTCTGTTGGAGAACACACATAGAGTAGCAGCACTTGAGTTAAGTCGAAATTATGAGGCGCGGTTTGCTGAGAATTTTCAAGTGAGCTTGCAGTGCTAGTGAGGGGAAGATCGGCAAGGGATGTTTTGATCTGAGGCCGAGAAAACATACATCAGAGAGGCAGATCTGTACTAGGCAGCACAGAGGCTAGCAGGAGGGACGCAACCCAGCTAGGCTGACGCAGAGACCACGCAAAGAGGGACGCATACCCTTCTGGCTGACGCAGAGGCAACGCAGAGGCCTTCAGGGTGACGCAAAGGCATCCTGTGCTACTGAGGCTACGCTGGGCAGGAGAAGCTAGAAGAGTTGCGTTGGGGTTCTAATGGGCCAGAAAGGGCTCATATTCAGTAATTCCTGAAGGGTTTGAATCAGCCATATTTTTTGTCTCCAAGTGATAAGGTACACTTGCCGTGAAATTCTTTGTAGAGCAAACCACTACTAGTGCCCATGATGTATTCAAATTATGCTTAATAATAAAACCCTCAAAGAGTTGTTGCAGCAGTTTTCCCGCATTGGGTTTTTCCAGGTACATTTGTCTGAAAAATCATGTGTATCCTTTGTCATATGTGCACTATGTTTCAGTAAATGATAAGTATATGTGTAGGCTACAGATTGTGTTTACTTTGATGTTTTTCTGAATATTTCAGTTAAATAACTTGTGTATAATAAAACAAGTAGGAGAAGTAAATCAATATTTTGCAGTAGGGTTTCTGTATTCAGAAATTTTCACATGGTATCAGAGCGATTGCAGACCAAGCTAAATCCATCAGCAAGAGGCTGAAGAATTTTTTCTGCAGGAGGGCATTTGAAGCTCACAGATCCAGGAAGAAGGCAGCATAGCACCAGGAGGGACGCAGACCCAACAGAAGGATGATGCAGAGCTAGTCTGCTCACGTAGAGCTGACACGAAGCCTGTTAGGCTCATGCTGGGCTGACGTAGGTCCTAGAGGATGACGCAGTCCAAGTTGGAGTGATGTTGTACCGATTGCCAGGACTGGAAGTACAGCTTTGGATCCTCAAAGTTGTTGGTGGGTCATCGGTTTCGTCGACGCAGAACAGTGCCTAGAAAATTTGACAAAGTAAGGGGAATAATCCCTCAGCAGATTTTCTTGCCAAGAAATATGAGATTCGATTAGGAGGAATTGTAGAGGGTTGATTCAACAGAATTGGCGGAGGATTTCCGGCAGGAAAATCAGTTGTCAGAGGGAGCAGATTCTCTAGAGGGTTTCTATCGCCAAGAAACCCAGATCCGATCTTTTGTTGAGTACAACAGCAATAGAAGGGAGAAGAGCACCTACTTCGACTTGTTTTGAGCAGAGATGGCCCCGTACGGACTGAGAGATCAGGATAGGTTAGATGGTGTGTCTAACTTTGCTATCTGGAAATCCAAAATCCTGACAGTCCTGGAGTACGGTATCAAAGACCACGCAGAGAATGTCTTGGTTGTGCCAATCGATGTTGATGCTCTGAAGAAGTTCAATGAAAACCAGGCACGGGTTAAGCGCTTGATCATGGATGGAGTGAAAGATCATGTGGTCCCACACATTTCCGAGAAGAAGACGGCAAATGAGGTGTGGAAAACAGTGACCATGTTGTATCAAGGTAGCTTTGTCCAAAGGAAGATGCTTCTGGAGAATCGGATGCGGATGTTCCCGATGCACAAGGGAGAGAAGATCAGTCCCTTCCTCTTCAGATTGCAGACTATCCGAGACCAGCTGATTGCCATGGGGGCAACTCTAGATGATGGAATCATGGTGAGGATTGCCTTGAATTCAGACACCGATGAGTGGGAGACCTTTGTCCAAAGTATCCTGGGCAGGGCACAACTCCCAAATTGGGGGGACATGTGGGCAATCCTTCGTTAGGAGGAGATCCGAAGAATAACCAAGAGGGAATTCAACAGCGGAGTAGTCAAGATAAAGAAAGAGGAGGAAGATATAGCCCTAGCATCGAAGGGATAGTGGCAACAGGGGAAGAAGAAGAAGGACCTATCCAGGGTCTGGTGCTTCAGATGTGGCGAACTAGGACACTTCGCCAGTACTTGTCCCAAGAGGAAGGTCAAGGGAGCTTCGAATTCCAAGGAAGCAACAGCGAAAGAGGACGATGGCAGCAAAGATGATGTGGCCATGAGTGCTCATGTGCCTCGAGAGAACAGGTGGGGCGACATAGATCTGTAGAGTGAGCTACAGATGGTGGTTGACGAGATTCTTGAGGTGCCCAAACTCTTGGATCACATACGTGTTACGGGAGCCTTAAGACAGTAGCAGGATAACTAGAGTTAGTGGGTGCAGAAAATCATGGAGAAGCAGAGGCAGTGTTGGGACGCTAGAGAGTAGAGCAACGCAGAGGCTGATGGGACTTCAGGAGCGTAGAAGGGCAGTGCTTACATAGTGCAGAGCAGCAGCAGCGGAGAGGCTCTAGAGGGACAGCGCAGAGCAGCAATAGAGGATGCTTCAGTGATGAGATCCAGCCAGACTAACTTGTCTATCAGTTGATTGGGTGATTGCCCTTTAGTTGCTTACTTCTCAGCAACTGAGTTGCAGTGCAGTAGTGGCAGTGCTATAGGCAGCATGATGCAGCAATTTAAGAGGGAGCTGTAGTATAGATGTGGCAGTGTCATGGGCAGCATTACAGAAAGCAGCAGCATAGTGGATGGAGGGCAGCAGGCCAAGCATCAGCAGTGCAGAGACCGATGCCAGAGATCAGGGTGATGCTTCAGGATGAAGTGTTGCTAGAGCACACTCCTCGCTAAGAGGGAGTGTTGAAATTTTGGGTAGCATCGGATGTGCTCTAGCTCTGAAACTTTGTGGAGGGGCTAGAACACATGAGATCTCCAAGACTTAGAAATCGTTAGGAGAAATTCCACCCAGTGTAAAAGTTATTCAAATAATTAACTTTCTAGCTTAGGGAAATTGAAAAATTAAAGTGAATTAATTTACACATGTGGTGAGAATGTTCTAAGTGACATGGATGAAGCTTTCTCTAATCTTAGCAGTTGATTAGTCATTAGATCACGATCGTTGATTTCTCAACGAGAAAATATTAAAGGAAGGCTTGGGGTCAGTTGGAGAACACACATAGAGTAGCAACACTTGAGCTAAGTCGAAATTTTGGGGCGCGGTTTGCTGAGAATTGCGAGTGAGCTTGCAGTGCTAGTGAGGGGCAGATCGACAAGGGATGTTCTGATCCGAGGCCGAGAATACATGCAGTAGAGAGGCAGATCCGTACCAGACAGCACAGAGGCCAGCAGGAGGGACGCAGCCCAGTCAAGTTGACGCAGAGACCATGCAAAGAGGGACGCAGAGGCAACATAGAGGCATTCAGGGTGACATAGGGTCAGCCTTTGTTGTGCAGAGGCTGCACTAGGTAGGAGAGGCTGACGCAGAGGCTGGAAGAGCTGCGTTGGGGTTCCAGTTGACCAGAAAGGGCTCGTATTCAGTAATTCTTGAAGGGTTTTAATCAGCCATATTTTCTATCTTCGGGTGATAAAGTACAACTTCCGTGAAATTATCTGTAGGGAAAACCACTACTAGTGCCCATGATATATTCAGATTCTTCTTAATAATAAAACCCTCAAAGATTTGTTGCACTGGTTTTGCCGCATTGGGTTTTCTGGGGACATTTGTCCGAAAAATCATGTGTGTCCTTTGTCATATGTGCACTATGTTTCAGTAAATGATATGTATATGTCTAGGCTGCAAATTGTGTTTACTTTGATGTTTTTCTGAATATTTCAGTTAAATAACTTGTATATAATAAAACAAGTAGGAGAAGTAAATCAATATTCTATAGGAGGGTTTCTGTATTCAGAAATTTTCACACTAGTAAACCAGGGTGTTGGCACATCCTTTCAGTTAGAGCTGGTAAATCAAGGGGTTGGAGCCTCTTTCCAACTGTTGTTGGAGAATCTTGGAAGTTGGAGCTTCCTGTTGATGTAATCTTTAAGACTTATATTAAAAGTCTTCTGTGGTTTTTCTTCTAGAAGGGTTTCCACCTAAAAAATCTATGGTGTATTGTCATTGATGTTATACATTGTTGAATGGTGTTGTTCACATGATATAATTAAAATTGTTAAAAAGTGTGTTATGAATAAAATATATATATAAATATTAAATAATGTAAATATAAGTAAATGATAATAATGATTAATTAGTGATCAAACTTTCGTCAATCTTGTTTTCGTCGCAATTCAAGCATTTTGCTACACATGTTTTGGAGATTCTTCATTTTGCCATCAAGGCCCTGACCATAAAAAAAAACATTATATATATGTTGTTATACAGCAACGCCACAGCTGCAAGATTGTTTCAGCCACAAATGTCAACTTGATTTGCAATGTTGTCTGCCACATAAACGCAACCGGAGCCTAATTCTCACCCAATTCTTATTCCGTCGCCTTTTATCCCTTCCCAACTCAGCTTTTGTCATCGCATCCACCTCGGCCTATGCTCGTTGTACACTTGTGAACAAATCACGTTAACCTTTGAACGAGCTCATGCAATTCGCCACACACTCTAGAAATATTACACAACCATTGTCGTTGTTCCCTGTCCCACCACTCCTGACCTCGCCTGTCTACCCCACCACTTTGTCAAATCCATACTTTCCGTACTCCAATTTCTACACACAAAAAGTCGCTAATGGTTCATTAAAAGGATTTAATATAAGGTCGTACCCTCTCACATAGGATTTAGGAAAGGAAGGATAAATTAAAATGAAAGTTCAACGTCAACGATATAATAAAATAAAGTTCCAATTTCAAGGGAGTGGTTAAGTTTTAGTTTCATTTGTAAAAGGTAAATTATTTATTAATCAATTGACTATAGTCAAAATAAACGTCGCTATAGCCAAGGATAAAACTTGAAAATTGGGAATAAAAGGAAGTTCGATTTGAAAAGAGAGAATATTATTTAATTCCATTTATATTTATTGAAAGCACAAACTAATAAAAGGATTATAAAAGCCATTTGAAAAATAAAAGAGCATTTTTATTAAAAAGTGCAACAAATATAGTAACTTTTTATAAAGAGAGAAATAATATAAGGTGGGAATATAAGTGGGAAGAAATAGCATATAAATATATTAAAAGAATTCTTAGTGGTGAACGCAAGGAATATTGAAGGAAAAAATCAATTCAAAGGAATTTTTATGTAGTTTAAGTATGAAGTTATAAGAGAAATATGAGCTTTACGAATAAGTCAACATTTTGGACTAAATGTCCATTTTTGTTTAATGTCAAAAAAATTGCAACTTATGTTGTCCAATATGTGAGAGATTATTTAGTACTGAAGAACATCAAGGTAATACACAGACACAAATAAAAAGATTAGAGGAAGAACTTGCAGAGCTTGAAAAAAAATGTATCGGAAAAGAAATATAAAGATCTCGAAGACATGTTTTATAACAAGTCAAAAGAAAAGGACGAGGATATTTTGCGTCTAAGGGACCATTGTCAAAAACTACTTGCGGAAGGTCAAGAAGTCCAAAGATATAAGGAAAAAAATAGAAGAAGAAAATGTGTCTCGAGAAGAAATTCAACGAGAATCTATTAGAAAAGGAAGAAGAAAAATTGCATCTAAAAACCCTTAATCAAAGGTTATTAGAACAAATCAAAGATTTAGAAGATGAGAAGCTGAAACATCAAAACATTGAAAATAAGATTGATGAATCAGAAACTGAAGAACTTTTAAGTTTCAGAAATTATAATAAAATTCTACTCACTCAAATTAAAAAACTTAAAAATGATAAGAAATCATTGAAGAACAAATTCGAAGAACTTATCACAAAAGAAGCATCGCAGTCATTAGACATAGCAGTCCAAGTTGAAGAAAGGGGAACCAACATAGATCCCATTAATCTCACAGTTCCAACAAATCCAAATCCAATTGAAGTGAACACATATTCAGATGGTGCAGTTCAAACAACAAAAATATGAAATGAAGATCCAGTAATTAACAAACGACTTTTGTACTTGAAGGGAATCATATACCTCCAATAAACCAAGAAATTGTTGCAAACAGGTTAAGGGAAGATCAAATCATGAGAACTCCTTATCGACATCCAAATCACAAGAGAAAACATCTCAATCAATCTGTATATTTGTATCACTCAAAACATAAACAACAAACTTATGTTTTGAAGAATACTGAAGTTTGCACAATCCAATCCTGTGATAACAATTCATCACAAGTTTCCAGTTACTGCAAGATTCCACGTAAGATTGATTTAGGATGGTTAGACCCCTTCTCAGTTCGACTATTTTGTTTTTCACTCAAAGGATCCTATCATCTTGTATCATCCAAAATGACAAATCGAAGAATTCTGAAAGATGCGAGTAGATTACAAGGCAAGAAACATATGACACACCTTGTCAACAATAAGCTTTGAGGACAAAGCTTTCTGAAGAGGAAGGCAATGTTATGAATAATATATATATGGTAAATATAAATAAATCATAATAATTTTTAATTAGTGATTAGTATAGAAGAGGCATGTCCCTAAGGACGTGATCGTTCATGAAAGGGTACCTACCTAGGTATATAAGTGAGCCCTCATTTGTAACAAATTCCTCATCATCTCATATCTACTGTACATTTCTATATAAATATATTGTTCTATCATGGATACCTATATATTTTATATCATTTGAGTATTTTGTTGCATTTATGAAATTCTTTCATAACAAAGTTCCCAATACTAATTCACCTCTTTGCCCCGCTCAATGATGGTGAATATTCCAACAATCCATCACCAATGTTGTTCTTCCTTCATACCAAAGAAATCACGGTTCAATCATCAAGGGTTGTTGCAAAAAGCCAAAGGAAAGAAAAGAATGCCCATGTTGGTGTTGCTCCCACTCCTCTAAGTCCATCCACTATTTCCACTCCATATGTTGGAAGTATAACTGCCATTTATGTACATAAGACTTCACCAAGAAGAAAGCTCACTCAAGAAAAAAATAGCCACTATGCAAGTATGTAACTATAAGACCAGGGCCCAGGGAAAGGGTAGGGGAGGGAACAATTTTGGACATAATTTTTGCACACTGAATTCAAGAGCACCTACTATTGAGTTGAGGTCCATTTGTTGGAATGTGTAGAAAATATTTGTGGAAAAAGTCTTGATAAAATCGTGATAACATCAAGAACTAACGATTTTTTCAACACGTCGATTTTATTGGCCAAATTTTTCATGATTTTTTCAAAAATGAAAAACACAGGATAAAGTCAAGAGTTTGTCCAAAAACTCATGAATGAGGTGTCGGGCCGCGTATAAGTTAGGAAAAGGCTAATTTTTCCACTCATTTTGCACTCTAACCTTTGCAATTTGTGCCTATGGAGAGAGGAGGTGTTTATCACTACTTAAGAGGAAGAGATTTACGCAATTGTGAGTGAGACAACTTCAGAAAACCCTTGATGTGGAAGCCATCTCATTGGACCATATTGACACCACTACTACATGGAGGGTTGAGACTAAGAAGCCTATCATGGACTTGATCCTTGATTGGTTAGAGGTGGATTCGTAGGCACTAGATTTGAAGGATATAGCAGTTGCAGGAGAGGGAGAGGTAGAGGAGGGGGAGGAACAAGAGGCGTAGTAGGAGGAGGAGGAGGAGGTGACACCATCTAGGATGGACAACAACAAAGGACAGAGGTGACCTCCTATTTTTGCTTCTAGAGGACGATGGAGTCCATTTGTAGCCCCAGGGGCAAGGCCTTCTTCCTCTAGAGGAAAAGGCAAAGTTGTTCCCTATTCCCGTAAAAAGGACAGAGGAACTCAGTGATTGATTAGTTTATGATATGTAGATGGCTTATGATGATGAATCATGGTATACATTTATTGTAATTTTTGTTGATATTTTGACTCTTGAGACTGAGTCAAGACTCAGGATTCAAGACTTGATTCACAATTGATATGTGATGTAGCACTAGACTTCTTATACATCTTATATATTAGCTTTCTTTTCATATTTATGTGGCAATGCATTTATCTGATGTTGTGGATACTTCAGATGCTAAAAAATTTAAAAAAAAAAAAGAATATTTTTGTACTTTTTAAATTTTGCCGAGTTTTCGCTGTTTTTTTCAAAACCCTCCAGACTTTAACAACTTTTTCAATTTACAGACCCTTGTTGATTTATTCCCAAGGTCAACTTTTTCCACTTTGTGGAAAAGTCTCTAAGCAAACGAAAAAGGCACGAAAAGAGAGGATTTTGT
Organism: Pinus albicaulis; assembly: GCA_034641835.2. Taxonomy (NCBI): domain Eukaryota; kingdom Viridiplantae; phylum Streptophyta; class Pinopsida; order Pinales; family Pinaceae; genus Pinus; species Pinus albicaulis. The sequence continues at coordinate 745,542,171 of CM076577.1, forward strand.
TGGCTTTGGGAGGTGGCAGTAGCAACAACGATACAAGGATGATGATAGGAATTTATGTTTGTTCCTGTAATTATAGTTATGTGTATATGCCAACATGTCATTCTTCAGGGGGCTGTGGGTCATGTGTACCTGTTCCTTGTGTCATGTCACTTAGATTGTAATGTTTATGATACTTATTACAAAAACTGCACTAACCTTCTCCATTTTGTTGTGCACATTCTTTTGATGTCCACATGAAATCATTGATTGTGGTCAACTTCTCAGTTCACTTCTTACCCGGCTGTATTTTGAACCTTGTTTATGTGACATCATCAGCAATCCCACACTTCCAAATGATTTCAATTGAAATTATATGTAAAATTCAAATGAAAGTTTCCATTAAACTAATAAGTGAAAGGTTTGGTTTATATCACAAGCTAAAATAGTATTGTGGGAGTGTTAAGGCAACCCAAAGTGCTAGAAATGAAAAATACAATTGAAATGAAATTAGTAATGATTAAGGGGATGAACCCTATAAAAAGGAAGATATTATGTTGTATTCAAAGTAGTAGTAGATGTAGACATGAAAGAAAGAATAGCCATGTTGTCATTCATAACTTTGGCCTATCTGATGCAAACCATGATAATGTCCTTTCGGAATGCCCTAGGTTAATAAGCCTTTGCTAGGTAATGTTGGGAAGAGCTCGACTAGGGCATCCGACCACTTTCCCAAGATCCCAGAGATTATATACCAGAGAATTCCTTGTGTGTGTTGCCTTAAGTTCATCCTAAGGAAGGTTTCTTATGGATAAGAAATTAGAATGATTCATCCACGTTACATAAAAGAGATTGAATACTTATGGCTTATCCTATGTACCATGATGGGTGGTGTTGCTATCCAAATTAGCACCGTTATAAAAATCCCAATTGCAGTGCCACAAGGGTAAGAACATTTGGGAAATGAACCACTATCAACTTAGCACAATTTCCAAACAAACTTGTAAAGTATATCATTGTAATTTACAATAAACTCGCTTCAACAAACACATCTCAATATATGGTTAGATATACCGGTGTCAAATGATAAGATTCCTTGAGAATATTCAACAATAAATTAGGGCATGAATCACTACAATATAACAAGGGTTAACAGCTAGTTAATAAGTGCTAGATGTGAAATAAAGATATGCTAGTTAATAATTTGCAGTTGCTCTCATCTTAGAGGAGGTTACTTGTGATGTGCAATTTGCAGTTGCACTCATTACAGTAGTGGATTAACTGTTGATTTTTCAAGTATAATAGATACAATTATTTTATTTCTGAACTATGATAATTACTTTCAATGATGTAGATGCTATTTAGCACAGCAAGATGATCATTAAGTAATTATACTTCAGAAATTCAACCACATAGACAGTACAACAATAGAGATCACAATGCACAAAGAGACAACAAGATTTTTACCCTGGGAAAACCCACTTGGGGGAAAATCCCAGCCAACCTTTTCCTTAGAGAATCAGTGCAACAAGAGATACATCAAATTCAGACTAACTAGCAAGATGACAACAATATGCCTCAAAATGCCAAATCAAAACTTCCCCAAATCACTTCAAGGTGTCTCTCCAAAAGCTCGCACTAGGTCTGCACTAGGGCCAAATTTCAGCCTCTCTTTATCTCAGAATTTTGGACCTTTGACCAGACTTTTACCACAGAAGTTCGGACCTGTAATACACACGTGCAACGGCAGCAGAGAATTCTCATGTGCGAGGACTCTTCCTTGAGCTCGACTTCTTCTTCTCCTTCAACTTGGCCTTCTTCTTCCTCATCTTCCTTCACTACGTTTATCAGAAATACACTTGATTGTGTGATGTGAATTGTGTGCTTGGAGTGGAGACAAGTGGTCTCTATATATGCATGCTGAAAGGGGTCGAATAGGTGCCTCTTGGACGGGGCTGACTTCAACACTAGGAGGCCGACTTGGCATCTTGTAGTGTCTAAAATACAAATTCAAATTTTCATTTTTCCCGCTTTGATAAGGTCATGAAGAACATGCCTTATAGTATTTTCTTTTGAATACAAAAATCAAAAATATTTTTCTTTTCTTGCAAGCATGAAGAACATGCTTCATATAATTTTTCTTTTACAAATATAATTTATATTTCAGCATTACAAGTACAATGAAATATTATGAAGACCGACATAGCTTCAAAATTGAACATTAACCTCATTCTGAAATTACATAGCGTGACCTACTTGGTGGAATAAGAGGTATAGAGTAGCCAAGGAAAACAGTAGTACAGGTTACGTAGTTACTTGTTTGGCCTTTGGAATCAATATCAAGGAAATCGCTTCAATGGTGGTCCCACTTCAATACTTGGGAAATGAAAGAAGCTGAAACAAGAAAACTGAAAGTTTCATAATTGAAATTTCTATAGAATTAGTGGCTGAATGAGGGAGCTTCAATTTAAATCTGGGTTTATGACTTGTGTTTAAAGCTCTTCTTAAAATTTAGGAAACCAGATTTTCTCCATAAGTGTTTCTTAGAAAACATTTCTTGGGAAGCTTGAAATGCTGGAAACAGTCGGGATCTGAAATGTCTTTCTGTGGAACGAATGTGCTTTCTGGGTAGCTATTGCATGAGATGTATTTCATGCAAAGGTACCTCATTATCTGAATATTTCTAGAATACCTGAAAAGAAAAGAAATTTTTTGCATGATGAGTCGATGATAGTGGTAGTAGAAGCTTCAATGTACGGTAACACTTTTGACTACAATATCATTAAAACCCACTTTCCCAGTGAGACAATGGATATATATGTCGTGTTTATATAAGACTTTATATTGAATCTTGCAGGTACCAGAGTTAAAACTTTCTTTTGATCATTCTGAAAGTAAAAACGGATCTTTAAATTTGAGGAATTTAGTATAATGTTTTTCTATGCTGAATAATACCTCACATAATCTGTGTGTATCACTGTGTATGACGTTTCAAATAACATACATAGATCTTCATTTTTTGGAAGTCAAATTTTAGATATTTTTATTTACACAATCTGATTTTTGCTGCATTCAAACAGAAAGAAATATCAACTATACTATCGATGCGTAAATCTGAGCACACTCTGCCTCCAACTTCAGAAATAGGCCATTTAATTTCTGGTGGGCAACCTTCCCATGTGAATTTTCAAAATCAGTATAATGAAAATAAGTTTCCGAGGCCCCAACTGCCTATAGAATCAGGTCCAGCTGGGCTTATGCGTAACAGATTTCTACAAGCACCTTATAATTTCTCTGTGGCTGCAGGTATGCATCTCACTTTCGTTTTCGGATCTTGTAGGATCTTCTTTTCCTCTTTTATTGTGGCCTTGCAATATCTTGGGAATTTTTGCTTAATTTGATGCTTCTTTTATATATAGAGAGAGAATACTGATAGCACATTTTGCATTAGCATAACGGCATATTGATATATACCATTAGGGAGATTTTTTTAACATGTATGACAGAGATCGTCAACATCTGATGCGATGGGATCAGAATTAAATCACAAATTTGAGTTTATTTTAGATCTTTAAATGTATTATGTCTCTGCTTTCTATATAATGCTCATTGCAAATTTTGCAGGAACATCAATGGGCTCTATACAGCAAACCAATGGGATAGTACCTGTAGTTTAGCTTTGTGTAACTTCTACTACCAATTACTTCATGTCATTGTTAAATAAAAATTATTTTCCTCTCAATCTTGGGAATAGTTTTAATCCAGCGTTGGACCTCAAACCACATTACGATGGCTGTTTCATGATGTTTCCTAAGGGCAAGGCCAATTTTTCAGCTACCTGAAGGAAAAGGTTTGGTAATTTTAAAATTCCTCTTGCTGACATCATACATAAAAATGATCATTGTTTACTAGATCCATGTCATATAAAAATTATCATTGTTTGCCAGATATGTGTTGAATCAATCTATCATTCCTTCTGAAATTTGAAAGTGAAAAGTCACTTTTAAAAGTCTGTTGTATTTGTTACTGCCCTTCTGGTGGGCACCCTGCATTTCAAGTGGTGGCAAGCTTCTCTGTTGATAAATTGAATATGTTTTCTTGAACACGTAGTTAAAATGTTTAAAGTGAAACGCAAAGCTCCTTAAATATACAATGACGCACAGTTGACTGCATTCATTTGTTATTGTAATTTTGGTATAATAAAAAAATAATGGAAAGTAATTATATCAGGTCGTTTCCTTTTTATTGCAAGTAAACTTATTTTGATTTTAAATGAAATTCTAGAGAGTTTGTTCTGTTGGTATGGTTTTTTAGGTTTTTTTTTACAATAGTATGAGGCAAATTTTTGGTGTTGGGATAGAGATTTTTTTTTTTTTTTTTTTGAAATTATTATTTTTAAGTTGTTGAGTTTAATTCAACTGTTGAGGTGTTTTTTTTTATGGATTGAATGTATTTTTTACAAATAAGAAATATTGTAATATTTCTAAAAATTAGCACAACTACATTAGTAAATGTGGTTGATATACGCTGATAGGTCTCATTTTCATAAGCAGATTGATGTATAAAAAATGGGCATGACAACAATGTGTTTGAGCTAGTTAAATATTCATATATTGCCTACATTATTACTGACCTATAGTTACATAATAATTTGTGGTATTATTATGTATGTCATATCTGTACCCATTGTACATCATCACTGCATATAATAGATATGAATAATTGGTAATAAGATTAATGCTTTATACTTCGGATGCGGGTGACATGTTGCGAACATGCGAAGCCAGTTCTTCGCATGCACAGGTTGACGATGTCCTACACAGCCAACTTTAACTTGATGTGGAACCTCCTCTCAACAATCATTCACATGGGCACTCTGTTGCACCTGATGTTCTGCCATACTCTGAATCACATGCACAAGTTGACGATGTCCTACACAACCAATTTTAACCTGATGTGGAACCTCCTCTCAACAATCATTCACATGGACACTTTGTTGCCCCTGATCTTCTGCCATACTCTGAATCACATGCAATCCAAGTGAATTGTCTCAACTCGCATATGCGAGCGTGCCACAAAATTGCACAGCATCTGCGCTCGTGCCATAGGTCTTCAAAAGGCATAGTCTCCCATCATTTTGTCATCCCTTCGCTACTCCATTCGGCCTCCAGAGCCTTCTCCGCCTCCTCCCTTGCCATTTCGTTGTTGTTTCAGGTTCACAGAGCACTCCCCCTACTTTGTGCTCTCCCTCTCACGCACCACCTTACTGGTGTCAGCTTACAGGGGGCTTCTCTTATTGATTCCCTCAAGACTGTGTCCCCCCTAGCTGCGTGCCTCCCTCTAGAATTCCCTGCTTCTTTGGATTCATTCCGCTGCGCGCTTTTTGAGGCAGGCACACTTGTGCGCACCCCCCAACTGCATATCCCTTTGTTGCGTAACCCCCCCCCCCCCCCCCCGCGGCCGTTGTGCTTCTCTATTGCGCGCTCTCTTGTTGTGCACTTCACTGCATTTAGACTGGTCTCCCCCTTTCTGCCTGCTAGCCCCCTCATGGCTCGGCATCAACCCCAAAAGACTATCAGGGGGAGCCAAAGAGGTGTGTTCTTGAGTCGTTATCAACACGGACATGATCATCGTTTAGAATCCATTGAAGGCTCCTCTTCTAACAGCCATGACAGGGAAGCACCACAATGGTTTGAACGCACCTAGGATGAGATCGCCTTAGCTCCGAAGAATCAGAGGGGAAGAAGAGGCCCCAGGAAGTCCACCATTGCGCACTCGGAGCCGCCCTCCCCTCGAAAATCTGTCTCTCCCGGTTCAAGAGGCCTTGGAGGAGGATACAGGTGTGGATCATGGATTCAGATGGAGTTTGGACGAGAGTTCCAGATGCTGAGTACCCAATCGCTCCTATTATCTGCGCAACCGCTACAAAGCCCCCACGCGTGTCTTTTTCTAAGGAGGAGGCCATTGTGCAAAAATATGGATGCCGCATCGAGGAGGACCCTAGTACAAAGGATGATGAAGGAACACCATGACTGTGCGGTTGCTTGGCTCTTTTATGTTTTCTGTTATTTCAGCACATACTACAGATCTTTTGTTTTTATATGTGTCATGTCACACTTTGTAAATAATGATTGTTTGATGCTATTAAGGGGTTGGTTTCCTCCTAGGAGGCAGCCCCAAACCTGCGCTATTTTGAAAGCTTCCAAGGCTGGGATTGGTTAAGCACCGCTTACCATCTAAGCCCAACACCTATGTAAAGTTTTTTTTTATCTAATAGAGTTTAGCCTAACTTACAAAAAAAAAATATTAATGCTATATAGAATTCAGGTAAACTTTTCACGAGAAGATAAATCGTAGTACAAAATGTGAATCAATATGTGGTTATTATAAAAGATTGTTTATTATGAATATCATATCAACTTGTAATTAAAAAAAATCTCTGCAAATGAATAAATTAAAAAAACCTAATATATATTTATATACAATAAACTCGTAAATTCATTTAAATATCATGCCATATCGCTTTTTTTATTGCATAAATTCATCAAATCTTGGGATTATATCACACTTCTTATTAATATGGATATACTGTATAACAATATTGATCCTTTGCTTCAGATTACATCGTATATCTCTATCAACTTGTGAGCCTCTCCTCTTCATAGGCCTTTGTTAAGAGGTTGTCGTCATATAATTTTTGCACCATTTGCACAGGAAGAAGAGGATGGGAAGCATGGTGTTTCCCATCCTCTTCTTCCTGTGCAAATGATGCAGAACCCTAAAGCAGCCAAACCATACAATTTTATTGCTCGGTAAATTCCAATAATGAGTAAAATTCACAACCGTAGCCACCATCACTGCAGTTGTCATAAGTTATGTTTCGAATCAATTGTGTGGATGAGAATGTGAATGCAAAGAGGTGATGTAGGGCGTTTTACAAGCCCAATCTTAAATTTGATGTTTCACAACCTCAGTTGTAATTTTTTCATAAATATTTATATGTCATTTGTCATGGAAATATGAAACTGAAAAACTTTTGTAAACCTTTAATTTCATCTATTACATCATGTATAAGACGAATAATATTGTTGGATTACTAAATCAACACTATCTATAGTTTTCTTATATTTTAAAGATTGGAAACTCATGAAGCCCTTCTTATATTTTAAAGATTGGAAACTCATGAAGCCCAATGCCAATATAGACCATGCTTATCGGTGTAACAAGCTCAGTGATAAACTTTCATAAATATTTATATGTCATTTGTCATATGAAAATATGAAAATGAAAAATGTTTTACCAACCTTTAATTTCATCAATTAGATCATGTATAAGATGAAGAAAATATAAATCGTTTTCTAATAGTTTAGTGTTGTTTTTATTATTATTATTATTATTATTATTAAATTTAATTGAGCAATGATGGCATCTTGTCTTCAACGGGGCAAACAATCGGGCAACGATGTTATTCTGTTAGCAGCACCACAGGGTTGCAATTGCACAAGACCGTTCGACGGTGGTGGTTGTCGTGTTCTAGCAGTATTTTTCTGTTGATCTTGACCTCCTTTATTTTATTTTTTTATATCATCTCTTTTCCATATTTTCCTTTTTTTTTTTCTTTTTTAAATTTTTTTTTTTTTTTCTAATAGTCTTTTATATGTAATAAATATTTTATATGATTTTTTTTTAATATATATTTCATTTTTTCCCCTTTCTTTTATTTAATAATTTTATGGCCAAAGGCTTCAATGTCGATATGGAGAAACTCCAAATTCTTGTAATGAAACACTTCAATGACAACAATGTTGACGAATTTGACAGTCAAAGACCTGGATCAGAGAAAACAACTCTATGTAGTGGTGGAGCATCCAAAGGATCGAACAACTCTCATACCAATGTAATGAACAAAATGTGAAAATTTGTATTACCCGAAATCCTACTGCAACAACTGATGAGAAATCTTCTATTTGTTAATTCCTTTGAACAAATTATATACGGTTTTCTACTGTAAACTACGAAATTTCATATGCTACAGCCCTCACAAATTAACTGTGGAAAAATACAAGTGTGGAAACAAAATATGAACAAGAGTAAATCATAAACACATCTGACACAGTTGTTTTTGGACTAATGTCCCTAGAAAAACCCAATGTGGGAAAATCGGTGCAGCAGCTGAGGTTTTATATATTATGCAATAAATTCTAAGTACAAATCTATGATTGTGGACTCTGACAATTTATATAGAGAAACCTGACAAGCAAAATCTCGTGAGACAAATCTCACTCTGCCACGAGAATTTGACACTGACCTGCACCCGAAACAAGTTTCCTCTACGCAGTGACTATGTCACCCACGCAGTCTCTGCATCACAACTGAATTTGCTCTCTGTCTTTGCACTGGATCTCTCTACTAGCTGGAAACTGGAATCCTTTGGCCTTTAGAAATTCCCTCCAAAACTAGCACTGACCCTCTGTTGTCTCCTCAACAAAAAAATGAACTCCCTTTCAGCTCTACATAGTCCTAGCGTAGCCTCTGCGTCATTGGCTCTGTGTTGTTGTTTGTGGCTTCTACTACCTCCTTTGTTATATACTCTCTGGATCAGGAATCCTTCCAACCGGAATCACTGCCCCTCTCTACAAATATCTCTTGATCAATTTTCTATCTGAGCATTGCTCACTTCAAAATTTCGATATCTTGATCCTCTCTGTGTGTTTTCCAAATGATCCATCAAATCCTTATAATCTTCTTGTTGAGACTTCAACGGTCGAGATTAAATATTAATCAACGGCTAAGATTAACTTTTGACTCGATCTTCATCTTCTCTAGAAGATTCACACTTGGTTTTATTAAATACCTTTTAATTATTTTATTTTCATAAGTTTAGACTTAGGGTCCTATTAAAAATAATTAATTATTTTAATAAAACACACTTTGAGTGGAATTTTCAAAAATGATTTATGGGTTATCTAGAATACATGTGCCTAATCCTCCCTGCAAATTTTGAGACTTAATTGATCCTCACTGTTGTTGCTTCCATCAAGTTTGCACTTGAGCAAATCTCTCCTCATCTCTTCTTGCTGAAGAGTTGCCCACATTGATTCCCAGTTTAGTAACTTCTCTCTGTCGAAGATGCTCTAGACAAAGACCTGATAGTCTTTAGACACTGAATTGAGGGCTAGTTTGACCACCTTTGTGGCCTGCGGAGTTGCTCTGACCGCTACCAGCTGATCTTGGTTCTCCTAAAGTCTAGACAAAAACGGATCAATGTGCTCTCCCTTCTACATCTTGGCAGTCTGCATCTGCTCCTCCAAGAACGTCTTCCATTGCTCGAAAGACCCCTCATACAGTGTAGCCAATGCTTCCCAAATCTCCTTGGTTGTCCCTTTGCCAGAAATGTGTGACACAATATGATCCTTGACTCTGTTGATGTAATATTCCTAATTAGCGACAGCTAATTGGAATATTCGACTTTGTATTGTTTTGCCATATGTGGTTTGTAGATAAATAAAAAAAGTGAGTAAAAGGGGGTCTAACTCACTTTAGTGGAATAAAACACCTTCCTAGTAGCACAACGTTGTAACTTAAGGGGGGAGCCAAGGGGGGCCACACACCACGTGGAGGAGAGAGAGACTACGTTGATTTTGGAGGGAAACCAATGCTATAAAAGGTGGAGGAGCCTCCTCATCTGGGGCATTCTTGTTGTTGATGATATTTGAGCTAGACTTTTGTCTTCTTGAGCACGCTGGTTGTTTAGCCTGTCTGCAGCACTGTTTAGTGCGTTGAGTGTCTCCGGTCGGAGATCTCACCCTTAGCCCCGGGGGACTTCGAGTGCCTGCTCGGGTAAGGTCATTTCTTCAGTCTTTAGCGGGAGGTTTGGTTGGTTGTTTTGCTGAGGAGCTAGGCTTCTCTTGTGACTGCGCAGTCCCTGGGAGAGAGGACGCAGTTCTACTTGGAGGTGTTCCGGTGTGGGGTTTTCTGTAGGAGTTTTCGTTGCTATCCAGAGGAGAGGATCAGTATTTTCCAGTAGGAGGTTTCCTAAGGAGTTTGTGGCATATTTTCAGCTATTATCATTTGGCATCTGCGCTGAGCCTTGCAGAGGCAGCGTAATTCCTTGAGGAGGGTTTCTTTGGTGATTTTCAAAGGCTGACCATTTTTGATATGGTTTCTGGGTTTTGTCTGGGGTGGTGAGTACAGGTGGTCTGCAGATTTTCAGCTCATTCCGGCAAGGGGATCAGCCCCTAGTTTCAGTCCAATCCAGCAGCAGCAATTTTACGGCAGTTTTCCAGCAGCTGGGACGCAATTTCTTATAGCAGCCATTTCCTGTCTTTCTGAGAGAGTTCTTCACTTGCCTTGAGCAAGAATAGGTGCTATCATTTTGATCATCTATTGTATTTCATTATATTCTCAGATTAATAAAATGGCTTAGCATTCCCGACATTTTTATGAGTATTTGCTTTATGTTCTATTTCTGGCATTTTCTATATTGTCGTATGCTTGTATTGCTGTCTATTTCCCTTTCGGGATATTACAGTGGTATCAGAGCATAGATCTAGCTCAGCCTGTGGTCTATGACATCGGGAAAGAGATCATACAGAGGTTTGCTAGAATTTTGGAGAGTAATAGTAGTTGCAGTACCAAAAACGAAATTGGAAAAGGGCCAAAATAAAAAGGGTCAAATTTTGAAGTTTGGAATTAGAAGAAACCCTTTTCAAGTTTTTCTGGGTTTTGGGCAAGGATCACCTTCCCAAATTCCTAGAATTTTCTGAGTAGTTTTCAGTGGGTAAATCGGAGGTCGAAGACAAGCAGCAGTATAGTCTTGGAGCAGCAGGGCAGTTTCATGAGGAGCCTGTAGACACATAGCAGAAAGAGTCGATCGCAGGTGATGATGATGCGAAGAAATTTGGGGACATGCTCCTCAAATCAGTACGGGATCTGTCAAGGCAGATTGAGGTGATGGGGCAGAGATTCACCGCTATGAAGGCTAGACAGCGTGAAACCCCAAAGGGTTTCCAGATTGGCGAGGGATCAAGCACATCCCACCATTTGTCAAAGCATATGGCATCACATACACCCACACGTTCCACTATGCCCACTTTTCTGGGTGTAGACACAAGGGCAGGAGCATAGCAGGACCCAGAGCCCAACCACATGGGAGATTATTTTGCCGAGTATCAGGCATATGGGCAGGAGTTCAGGGATGCCCTTCCATTTAGAGATTTTTTTCAGCTCCAGCAGGATAGCAGACCCCGCAACTTTCACAGTGGGAACAGGCACTCACATGACGGGGGCTTACAGCACACAGTAAGCAGACTCCATTTACCGACATTTGATGGGTCATCCAAGCATTCGGAAAAAGCTTGGGTGGAGAAGTTGGATACCTCTTTCCAGCTTGACCGAGTATCGGAGGGGGAAACCATCAAAATGGTTACCTCGCACTTGGAGGATGAGGACACACAGGATTGCAGGGAGTTCGAGGATACACCTAGTGTGACACGGGACTCACCATCATTAGAGACCTCCTTGACCGTGTCGGTTGATATCGTAGTGGAGAAGGTAGAGCCTACCCCAGTAGAGCCATCCATTGAGGTGATGACTGGAGCCATGTTCGAGTCTTCGGGTGGTAGCAGCACACGACAGATGGGTGAGGTATCAGGAGATGTATCCACTTTCGATGAGGCACTAGGAGATACAGAGGTATTGGATGATGGTCGCAGACAGCGGTATCATCGGCTTCAGACAGACCTTCGAGTCTTAAAAGGGAAGGCCACATCAGTATGGGAGGCCATTTTGTTTCAGGACAAGGAGCTGGAGGGCATGAGAGTGGCTTGTGCCGAGTCGGCGGCCAAGTTGGCCCGCATTGGGGAACGACTGGATTCCTTGATGGTACAATCAGAGGGCACATTGGAGCGTCAGATCATTCCCCTTCAGGCATGCATGGATGGGACTAGCAGTGTTTTTGCGTCATCTCTTCCCATTGGAGAGAGAGAGGCAGAGCCACCTAGTCAAATCTCATATGTTGACTTGGATAGAGGTATGAGACGATCAGAGTTGCACAGGGAACAACATCCACATGTTGAGGTTGGATGGCGAGAGATTTTGAGTTGGTACTCGGTGGAGCGGGCTATGGAGATAGTGATGGATCCGAGTGTAGCTAAGCAGGAGTTTCTATGCATGGGGAATACAGGAACCCCAGATTGGCATTGGGATCCAGGTGGGATCACCTATCGTTTCCCAGGCAGGTCGGCTGACTATGTCTTGGAGAGTACAGTTGGCCTAGTAGTAGAGCATGTGCGGTTTCGGTCAGCTCCAGTGGCCAACCAGTTTATGGGCAGACTCCCTAGGTTGTCTTGGCATGACATTCATACACGGGATCACGGGGTGGTCAGCACACCTTGGCAGGAGCTTGTCGGAGGAGGTGGCATTGGCAGGCCACTAGATGGCACCTTGTATGGGGCCAAGGATTCTTCACCTTTGTGTGGGGCACAGAGGACGCAGCAGAGCCGAGCAGTGGTGGTAACACTACTGACACACAAGGAGATTCACTTCTCGGACCCCTTGAGGAGGATTTGGAGTGATGTTCCATTCGTCGGCAAGTATAGTGATGCGGCGGTGGAGACGATGATACCGATTGGTGGTAGTCCGACAGGTAGGGGCATAGCTCTAGGTCATCACATCCAGGGATGTGTGGGAGCCTCTAGCATTGAGCAGTGGACTGCCAGTGGACATGGAGTTGCATGGTGTACTACCGTAGCGTGTGGGACTGCATTGTGGAGTAGGAGTGTCCTACATCACATTGAGATCTCGCGAAGAGTGACCGATGCCAGGATGCAGTCAGGGCACGAGACGGTACTGGGTGGTACGACAGTAGCATGGGGTATCCAGCAGTATACAGGGGTATACCTCAGTGTGCAGTGGCATGGCGAGGAGTACATGGATGATCGGTGGTATGCGAGGGCATACGGTGCTGCACAGCAGGATCTTAGAGCATTGCCGCTAGGGAGACTCATGGACAGGGACACCGAGCTCACCTTTGGGAGTAGTTCACCCAGGATCGATGGGGAGATGGATTAGCGATACTTGGCGGTATCTTTGGAGACTCATACACCTGCCTCTCTTCTACATCACTCACTGGCACATCTGATTTTGTTGTTGTCCTTTGGCACTTTGGGCATGAGCAGCGGGGTACGCGAGGCTCACCCAAGATATTTGGATGACACTCAGCACACTAGGGGAAAGACTTCTCAGCAGTGGCACTGGGTTGGAGCGCTAGTTGACAGCCACAGGTTAGGGGATAAGATGATCCTCTGCAGTGGTGGCACATCAGTCATTGTTGGGCCTACGCTTGGGGAGTAGGTCATGAGGGAGACATGCATCATTTTTCCCTCAGGACATGTTGAGATCATGCATGAGCAGAGGATACTGGTTCAGCAGAGGTAGCATCCCGGCATACGTCTGGACTCCAGACATTGTATCTACACTTCATCGAGAGGGTGGATGGCATATTCAGTGCAGATGAGGTGGCGGAGGTAAAACAGGAGGGCATTCCTTCTGTATGCCAGGGTGAGGACTCTTCTTCATATGAGTCCATAGGATCAGTTGAGGTCGCTGCTAGGGAGCAAGAGCAATCACGCAGAGATGGAGACAGTAGACCAAAGCTGCATTCCAGTATACAGGGTGAGCAGTCAGGGAACTCTATGGGAGATGCCCTAAGCAATGAGACACTTGTGACGATCCAGTCAGAGCTATATGTGATGGAGCCTGAGTCAGTAGAGGAGGATGCTATGCACATCATGCATGATAGTCCTTTGAGGGAGAGCCAGATGGAGGCTCACATCGAGTCGGTGATGGATATGCGGCTAACCGCGGGGTCAGCCATTGAGGAGGAGCAGTCAGATGCATTGACATTGAGTACAGTGACGGCAGTTGCAGATCCATATCCTCTATAGATGTTGGAGGTTGATGGGATTGTTATGCAGGGGGCTATTAGACAGCAGGAGCTGTTGGATATGGTGGAGCATTCATCTTTTGGCCGACACATTGATGAGATACAGATAGATGTACATACAGTCGGACGAGCTACAGTAATTTCAGTGAGTAGTACTCTCCAGGAGTACATCGATGGAGCTTGCAGCATATCTTGCCCACTTTGGCCCATTATAGAGAGAGGGGTTTCCTTCTACAGGCAGCTCTCATTGGCAGACAGGGCAGAGCAGTGGGAGTTGATTACGGGTTGGCGGCAACACTTCAGGCGTGTTCCATATGTCGTTGTTATTGCTACATCGGATTCTTCTTCCAGGATGGACTGGCGGGAGATCATGAGTTGGTACCCTCTAGATGGTACGGTATTCTTCGTAGGGAGCACAGTCGAGCAGGGGCCCTTGGACATAACAGAGGTTATAGATTCCAGCTGGCAAGGTGGCACAGGACATCATTTATTTAGCACTCCATCCCGATTTCAGGGGAGTAGGATCAGCATGGGATTGAGTCACAACTTGGATTGGAGAGAGGTGATGAGTTGGTATGCGATTGGAGGGGTAGCATATGCCGCTACAGGTACAGCGCAGCAGGAGCCCGGGAGCATTGATGCTTGTTGGTGGTCTTCACCTCTGAGAGCATTGGTCATAGCCAGAGGCAGTGCACAGTCCGAGCCGTGGGACTTGTGCGATTATTGGCCACGGTGGCGATGGGATCCGGGAGGATTATTGGTTGGCTGGTACTGTGAGAGGTCACTTTGGGATCCTGGCATTGAGATATCCCTTCGTATCAGGGTGATGTAGAGGTCAGAGAGGTTTCAGTGGGACCCAAGCACATTTTGCAGTATCGGTAGGGAGCATCAGCTAGAGAGGAGGCTTGTTCAAGCGTTACTTGAGGACAAGCAATTTTTGCCAGATGAGGATGCCACTTGGGAGAGCGAGCATATTTTGCAGCATCCATCACTTCAGTTGCTTGAGGGCAAGCAACATTTTGCCGGGGGGGACTGTAATATTCCTAATTAGCGACAGCTAATTGGAATATTCGACTTTGTATTGTTTTTCCATATGTGGTTTGTAGATAAATAAAAAAGTGAGTAAAAGGGGGTCTAACTCACTTTAGTGGAATAAAACACCTTCCTAGTAGCACAACGTTGTAACTTAAGGGGGAGCCAAGGGGGGCCACACACCACGTGGAGGAGAGAGAGACTACGTTGGTTTTGGAGGGAAACCAATGCTATAAAAGGTGGAGGAGCCTCCTCATTTGGGGCATTCTTGTTGTTGATGATATTTGAGCTAGACTTTTGTCTTCTTGAGCACGCTGGTTGTTTAGCCTGTCTGCAGCACTGTTTAGTGCATTGAGTGTCTCCGGTCGGAGATCTCACCCTTAGCCCCGGGGGACTTCGAGTGCCTGCTCGGGTAAGGTCATTTCTTCAGTCTTTAGCGAGAGGTTTCGTTGGTTGTTTTGCTGAGGAGCTGGGCTTCTCTTGTGACTGCGCAGTCCCTGGGAGAGAGGACGCAGTTCTACTTGGAGGTGTTTCGGTGCGGGGTTTTCTGCCGGAGTTTCAGTTGATATCCAGAGGAGAGGATCAGTCTTTGCCAGTAAGAGGTTTCTTGAGGAGTTTGTGGCACAGTTTCAACTATTATCATTTGGCATCTGCGCTGAGCCTTGCAGAGGCAGCGTAATTCCTTGAGGAGGGTTTCTTTGGTGATTTTCGGAGGCTGACCATTTTTTATATGGTTTCTGGGTTTTATCCGGGGTGGTGAGTACAGGTGGTCTACAGATTTTCAGCTCATTCCGGCAAGGGGATCAGCCCCTAGTTTCAGTCCATTCCAGCAGCAGCAGTTTTACGGCAGTTTTCCAGCAGCTGGGACGCAGTTTCTTATAGCAGCCATTTCCTGTCTTTTTGAGAGAGTTATTCACTTGCCTTGAGCAAGAATAGGTGCTATTATTTTGATCATCTATTGTATTTCATTATATTCTCAGATTAATAAAATGGCTTAGCATTCCCGGCATTTTTATGAGTATTTGCTTTATGTTCTATTTCTGGCATTTTCTATATTGTCGTATGCTTGTATTGCTGTCTATTTCCCTTTCGGGATATTACAGTTGAGGATCAATCTCTTGCCTTTAGCCATGTTCTTCTTGAAGGCTCTTCATGGTGTTGCATCTACCGGTTCAGCTTGTGCACTGTTGATAAAATGCTTTAGGTCATGTTCATCTAGAAGGAAGGAGATCTTAGCCTTCCAGATTATGTAGTTGGAGGCACCCTCCAACCGGTCCTAGTCACACAACCCACTGGCTACCATCTCACGCAATCATTGTCGATATGTTGCTTCTAAACCTCTGTATAGTTGGCTCTACATACTCCTTGCTGCAGCAATCCAAATAAATCACGAACTTTGTTGCTATTGCACGGGAAAACGGAGTTTGTTGGGAAAGAAACTCTCTAAGGTTAGAAATCCCCAAAATGTCTTCAGATACTCTCTCATGACGCTTTCTGCACTAGTAATCACTGCTTTACAGAAAACTATGTCCCTCCAGCGATTGATCTGCGTTGAAATTGTTGCATTTCTCCCTCTTCCTTTGGCAAACTGCAAACAAGAAAATCCTACTTCTATGTCAGCTCACTCAGAGAGATTTCCTTGCAGCAACTAGCCCTCCTAGCTTGGACTAGGAAACCACCTGAGAGATTGATCTACTGCTTACGTAGCTCTTTGATCCCCAGCTTCTCCATCAACATTGGATCTATTGGATATGCTCTTTTGCTCCTCCTGAACTGCTAAACATGTGATGGGGGTAAAACCCACAGTCTCGGTTTTTGCAAATTCTCAATCTCAATTTGTGTGTCATTCGCCCAAAATTATTTGCCCGATCAAATCCACACTTTGGCTAACTCACACCGTTCTAATTGCTTGACTGACACTTCAAATAAGACTATGTACTTTAATATCTCAATCTGAGATTGAGATATTAAACTAATTCTCACTTTGGTTATAAAACCACGCACCCCCTCTTTCAATAAATAATGCGAAAGCTTTTCTTTCACAGGTTATAAAACCCCGTAGCATATAAAATGCTCTTTTAACAATACGCGACCAATATTTTAATTCGATTTTCAACTCTCTCAATTATTATAACCCTTGGCTATTTTAAGCGAGGCACTCCTTTAATAATAATTCCACAAAGGACTAGTTCTGTATCAAAACCCTTAGCACGCTTTATAAACATATATATATATATATATATATATATATATATATATATATATATATATATCGGCCTCCCCTTTATCCTAAGTTTCATCCTTAATTTGTTTAAATGAAATAAGCCTCTTTACTGGTCTTACCATAGGCCTTGGTTAAGCAACCCGCGCCTGACCTTCAACCCAAGGCTTACCAACTGGCAATGATATATGCTCCTTCCCTTTTTAAAACTGGTCCAACGCACGGTTATACATCCAGCCCAACCAACACATAAACTCCACTTTGGTTAGAACCGAAACCTAAGGTCACCATATATGACAGCGCGTCCCCATATATATAAGTGTATCCCAAACTGTAATTAAAGATCAACCTCTGCTATATATACATATCAACATAGATATATACTCAACAATTCAACGTTAAGGAAATATAGATGCACCTTGGACTTAGGATAAAACCCAGCACTGACCTTTGAACGTTCAGGCCCACATCTTGTTGCCTCGCGTTAAGTGTCGACGGGATCAAACGGGCCACAAGTCATCGCGTTGCGATCAACGATCCGACGGACAGAATGCAGTTTCGCAATTTCTTTTGTGTCGAGCGTTAACGCTCACAAATCACGCGACATTCATTGTTTTGTGAAATCGCCCTTGGCTTACATGTCAGTCAATGGGCAATATCGCGTTATTTTTATGAAAACAACTTTCCACTCTTTCAATTGCGCGAATACCACTGGTATCTCGGATGTCGGTTTTGCTGTTCACGACTGGTTCCACGCTACTCCAGGTTCCGTCTCCTCTGGTTTATTATGCAATTTGGTCTAAATCTTTTCAACAACGCCTTCGCTCCATATCAAAGCTGACCTAACATTCCTTTGATATGTGTATTAAGAGGCCCATTCGAGGGAACCATTCTTCCTTATATTGTTGACGCTTCCAGTGGTCGATAGGACCTTAATCCATATCTCTTCAGATATCTAAATATACAGAGTCATCGATGAATCCTTGCCTCAACACTACTCAATCAATCCGACACGGATTTCTTGCGCTATGGGTAGAGTATTGTTTCAACCCCTTCGCACAGTGCTCCAATGCACCAATTGAACCAAGTGACTCATTCAATCTATACAACATATACCTTCTGTGCATTAGTATTGTTTATAAATCTAACTATTGGCATTAAGTCTTCAAACAGGGCTTACCACGCATTCTTTATACAATTCCTCATTGGACTCAAGGTCAACAATTGACATCGAAATTACCAGAACCCTTTCCACTATGTATAACTCACAATCATACATCAATGCAATCGATTTCAATCAACGGGATTTAGATTCAATCCCATGGCCTTGCATCAATGCTTAACAAACAGAATGGGCACCACTTGCACCTTTCCTCAAAAGGCCAAAATTTCATCGATTGTCATTCAGACAGAGACATCAATTCAACTGTTAATACAGAATTTCAGCTAGCCCTCTGAACCTAATTATGCTTCATGCAAAATGAAATCAACGACACATATAACTTCACGCAGGAATTGAGATCACTCTTCATCAATATATATATATATATATATATATATATATATATATACACACACAAATATCTTCAATTTCAGAGACATCTACTTACAGCATCATATTAGGCCAGATCTTCTATTCGATGGCCACTACTCTTACTACTTTGCACTATTTCTCGACAGAACTCTCTCCATACACTACAAATGCTTTACATTTTATGCTCAAGGATGACCTGAATCGATTCAGGTCCTCAAACAACTCATCAAACTCTTGACATTCCCAATTCCTAAATTTAGACTCAATAACTGAAACTAATCCTAAATTTGCTCATAACTCCAGGTTGACTCTTCCTATTCCTAACACAATCAATTCTCTCATGTTCTCAATGACTCGAGAACAATTACAATTTCTTACAAAATTTATTCAAAGTACCTAATAATTACATGAGGATTTAAAAGTGTAAGACCCCCTATGTCTACCTAGGTACAAGGTATTTGATTGTGTCTAATGCCTCTGCATTAGACTCCCAAGGTTCAAATTGTTCATGATCACTTGATCATGTGTCCTTAATTTCTGCCTCCTGGATCCCATACTCTGTTTTGTAGCTATCCAACAGCTGCATCTCTCTTCTCCTGCAATTTTCCAGGTCTCCATGTCTTGTTCTGTAATTCAGTTCCAGTTATACTTTCACAATCTACTTTTGCATTTCCTTTACAAAAATCCTTCTGCTTCCTGGCTGCTATCTGCTGCATCAGGCTTCTGATGTTTCTAATTTCCAAGTCTAGTTTATCTTCTAGCTGGAAACTCCTCTGCCTACTGTTGTTTCCATCAATATCTGCGAATGTCAATACTACTGCTCTTGTTGTCTCACATGCTACTAACATGTTTACTACTCCTGCAGATGTCATTCCCCATGCTGCTTCAGCTGCCCCCATGGGTGTTGCTGATGCCAATGTTGCCTCCACCCAAACATCCTGAATATCTTCTAAGATATTTCCCTCTGCAACATTCTTATTTTTCTCCCCATCTGCAAACTCATTCTTAGAAAAAAAATCACCATTTAATTTCCTACCAGCAGTGACATACTCATCCAGTATACTAGTAAACAGAACTTGATTCTGCAAGCTAGTATCTGCTCCTCTTTTCTTCTCTTCTTCAATGGCCTCCAGCAAACATTTCGGCCATCTCTTCTTTGTTTGTTTTACATCTTCAGCATGCTGTGGTTTAAACTCAGCATTTTCTTCTTCTTTGTGGGCAATCTCCAGCACTTGCCTCTCATCTCCTTGATTGATTCCAGCAATCAAATCAAGTTCTCTAATCATTGTATCTTCACCTTCTGTAAGCATAGAATGCTGATTCTTCCACACTTTAGCAGCTTTTAAAATCTGCTCTCTAGGCCGTTTTTGGCCCATCAGACTAGCCAATTCTTCTTAGTCATCAACAGTGACAAATTCCTGCATATGAGACATGGCTGTCTCATCTTCCTTCAACAACAATTTTTCTTCTCCTAAGACAATTCCAAAGGATGAGTTGTCTTCTGCATCACCTGTACACATAAACAAATTGTCAATTTTAAAACCATGAGACCCAATGGTCTCAATTGATGACCCAGTCACCAATTCTTCGTTCAGCAGTTCTAAGTCTCTATCAAGACTCGGAAATTCTTCATTATCTTTTTCTTTAGTTGTCAGAGTCATCTCCACTGCTCCAATCACCATGTCCAAATGATGATCCTTCACTATGTTTTCAGCGAACTCAGTTTCCTTCTTATTTACCTCTATGACAACTTCCAACTGTTGTTCCTCCCCTTTCTCTGCATTATTAACACATGAATCATCAGCAGTAAAATTCCAAGGTCTCAGTACCTTCTTCTTCTCTGACAATACATCAGCATGTTGTTCAGAACTTTTCTCCAAATTCTTTGTCAGCACATCAGTATGTTGATTTGCTTTACTCATGAGACTGTCAGCTAATCTCCTCTTCTTTCCAACATCTGTTTCATGGATGCTCTTCTGCTGTGATTCATCAAAATAAAATCCTTCATTTTGCCGAATCATTTTTTTCTTATCCTCTGTTTGTTGACTGCCATTCATGACAATTCTTTTATCCTGCTCCTTCAACAAATTCTCTTGTGCATAGGTCCTTTTCTCTTCCAATTCTCTTCTTTGAAAATCTAACCTCCTATACAATTCAACTAATTCAATAGGAGTAGATTTCGGGAACCTCACACAACCTTTTATACCTCTGCTTATTCTTGACCAATCATCTATTGGTCCTTCATCCTCTGCTTCAACATTCTACTAAATATCTTCATTTGACCCTTCTTTCTTCATCTCTCCCTGAGATCTCATTATCTCAACATTGATCTGAACAGATTTCAGATTCAATGCCTCCTCCTCAGCAAACCTTAAAGCTTGCTCCTCTTCCAGTGGTGTACCTGCAAACATACACAACTTTTTAGTTTCCAAATCACAAGACTTTTCAATCTTGGTTGCCTCCTCAAGCACTTCTGGAACATATCTGCACATGGAATATTCAATTTCCATCCTTGCCTCAAGAACTCTGGGTTCTTCTTCCTCTGTGGAGTCTGTCATCACTTCACATTTGTTAGACTCAAAAACTCAAGCCCTTACATCATCTGGACTTGTCCAACAACTCGGGAAATCCTCAATGACTTCCTCTCTAGTAAGACAAGCTTCTTGTTGTCTCAAGTCTTCACCATGTCTCACAAGATCTCCTGCAGGCCTCCACTCTTCATCAGTGCTCTGTTCTGCTTCACAAGCAGAAATTTCTTCTTTCAACTCAGCTGCTCTGAGTTCTCCTCTCAATAAGGCAATCTTCTTTTGCCTCAACCTCAACTGTGATGGTTGTCAATTCACTCTCCTTTTCATGAGCCAACCAGCTCTCTGGCTTTCTTCTATCATCCTCTTCTGTTTATAAAACTGTTCTGTAATCTCAGCTATCTCTTCCCACCATTCTTCATCAGTGGATTTCTTCATCATGCCATTTGCTTTGGCATCTTCTTTCTTTCTTTTGTTGTGGCCTTCCTCAAAACCTCCGTAATCGTTGTTGTGGCTATCAGTAGCCATTTTTCTCCTACAAGTTGCACTAAGCCTCTGCAACAGCAAGCTCTCTTGCTGCAACTCACCTCACCAATCCCTTCCTCCGAATCCGGCTTTTGGCAAGTACTGGTCCCCTGTCTGCTGGAACCTTCTAAGCACTCTCTTATGCTCTTCCTAGGCTTCCTCAAGAACACCTCCGCTCTCTTCTCATCCAACCTCTGTTGGGAATTCTTCCAGGTTCTGCCACACTTCTTCTTCACTCAGAGTTCCTTGCTTAACTCTTCTATCACTGCTCTCAAAGTTGTGATCTGCTTCTGCTGAGATGTCTTCAATTGTCTGCACTCTGACTTCTGCAAACAATCCTTCAACCAGATTTAAACACTGCTCACCTTCTTTTTATCCAGCCTCTAGTTGAATATCAGGCTCACTGCCTTCACCATCAAATTATGTCTTTATCTTCTCTGCAAATCCTGGTTACTGTAACTCTGTGTATCTTTGCTGCCTATCAGATCTTAGAACCTGATCTTCTTTCTTCAAGTCTGCAATCTTCAAAACACTTGTCCTCCAATTGGACTCTGTGATTCTGTTATCACCTTCAATGTATCCCTGTAGGCTGAAATCAATTTTCAAAAGTCTGGTTTCTTTTCATATATGCATTCACCAAACTTGAACTTTTTCAAAAAGAGCTATTCTAGCTCTGATACCACTTTGATGGGGGTAAAACCCACAGTCCTGGTTTTTGCAAATTCTCAGTCTCAATCTATGTGTCATTCGCCCAAAATTCTTTGCCCGGTCAAATCCACACTTTGGCTAACTCACATCGTTCTAATTGTTTCACTGACACTTCAAATAAGACTATGTACTTTAATATCTCAATCTGCTAAACTAATTCTCACTTTGGTTATAAAACCACGCACCCCCTCTTTCAATAAATAATGCGAAAGTTTTTCTTTCACAGGTTATAAAACCCCGTAGCATATAAAATGCTCTTTTAACAATACCCGACCAATATTTTAATTCGATTTTCAACTCTCTCAATTATTATAACCCTTGGCTATTTTAAGCGAGGCGCTCCGTTAATAATAATTCCACAAAGGACCAGTTCTGTATCAAAACCCTTAGCACGCTTTATATATATATATATATATATATATATATATATATATATATCGGCCTCCCTTTTATCCAAAGTTTCATCCTTACATTAGGGGAATTTTGAGGTCTAAAATGGGCCTCATAAGAAAAATGTACAACAAAAATAAACTTTATAACAACCAATAGGATTCAAGATGATGATGTCAACCATGGGGGATGATTCACCATTTTTTAAATAAAAGGGTAAAAATATTAGAAAATAATAAAATAATAAAACTACTTTTTCAACTCATATTTTCAACTTATCTCCCAAAATTTTTACTCAAATTTTGAGCGGGAGTACTCGTTGGATGCGAAATTTAATTCCTCATCCAAGGAGTACCCATGTTGCATACTTTTGATGAACTCTACTACACGAAAAATGAGAAATACATAAAAAAACGTAATTTTAATCACATTTTTTTATGTATTTCTCATTTTTCGTGTAGTAGGACTCATCGAAAGTATGCAACATGGGTACTCCTTTGATGGGGAATTAAATTTCGCATCCAACGAGTACTCCTGCTCGAAATTTGAGTAAAAATTTGGGAGATAAGTTGAAAATACGAGTTGAAAAAGTAGTTTTTCCATTTTTCCCTCTAAAATTTGATGATGTCATCAAATCTTATTTTATTTTTTCCACTATTATTTTATAATTTCCTTAGGAGGCCCATTTTAGACCTCAAAATTCCCCTAATGATTTGTTTAAATGAAATAAGCCTCTTTATTGGTCTTACCACGGGCCTTGGTTAAACAACCCACACCTGACCTTCAACCCAAGGCTTACCAACTAGCAATGATATACGCTCCTTCCCTTTTTAAAACTGGTCCAACGCACGGTTATACATCCAGCCCAACCAACACATAAACTCCACTTTGGTTAGAACCGAAACCTAAGGTCACCATATATGACGGCGCATCCCCATATATATAAGTGTATCCCAAACTGTAATTAAAGATCAACCTTCGCTATATATACATATCAACACAGATATATACTCAACAATTCAATGTTAAGGAAATATGGATGCACCTTGGACTCAGGATAAAACCCAGCACTAACCTTTGAATGTTCGGGCCCACGGCTTGTTTCCTCGCATTAAGTGTCGACGGGATCAAACGGGCACAAGTCATTACGTTGCAACCAACAATCCAACGGACAGAATGCAGTTTCGCAATTTCTTTTGTGTTGAGCGTTAACGCTCACAAATCATGCGACATTTTTTGTTTTGTGAAACTGCCCTTGGCTTACGTGTCAGTCAATGGGCAATATCACGTTACTTTTATGAAAACAACTTTCCACTCTTTCAATTGCGCGAATACCACTGGTCTCTCAGATGCCAATTTTACTGTTCACGACCGGTTCCACGCTGCTCCAGGGTCCATCTTTTCTGGTTTATTATGCAATTCGGTCTAAATCTTTTCAACAACGCCTTTGCTCTAGATCAGAGCTGACCTGACATTCCTCTGATATGTGTATTAAGAGGCCCATTCGAGGGAACCATTCTTCCTTATATGGTTGACCCTTCCAGTCGTCGATAGGACCTTAACCCATATCTCTTCAGATATCTAAATACACAGAGTCGCTGATGAATCCTTGCCTCAACGCTACTCAATCAATCTGACACAGATTTCTTGCGCTATGGGTAGAGTATTGTTTCAACCCCTTCGCACAGTGCTCCAACACACCAATTGAACCAAGTGACTCATTCAATCTATACAAGATATACCTTCTGTGCATTAGTATTGTTTATAAATCTAACTATTGGCATTAAGTCTTCAGACAGGGCTTACCACGCATTCTTTATACAATTCCTCATTGGACTCAACGTCAACAACCGACATCGAAATTACCAGAACCCTTTCCACTGTGTATAACTCACAATCTTACATCAATGCAATTGATTTCAATCAACGAGATTCAGATTCAATCCCATGGCCTTGCAGCAATGCTTAACAAATAGAATGGGCACCACTTGTGCCTTTCCTCAGAAGGCCAAAATCTCATCGATTGTCATTCACACAGAGACATCAATTCAATTGTTAATATAGAATTTCAGCTAGCCCTCTGACCCTGATTATGCTTCATGCAAAATGAAATCAACGACACATATAACTTCACGCAGGAATTGAGATCACTCTTCATCAATATATATATATATATATATATATATATATATATATATATATATATATATATCATCAATTTCAGAGACATCTACTTACAGCATCATATTAGGCCAGATCTTCTATTTGATGGCCACTACTTTTACTACTTTGCACTATTTCTCGACAAGACTCTCTCCCTACACTACAGATGCTTTACATTTTATGCTCAAGGATGACCTGAATCGATTCAGGGCCTCAAACAGCTCATCAAACTCTTGACATTCCCAATTCCTAAATTTAGACTCAATAACTGAAACTAATCCTAAATTTTCTCATAACTCCAGGCTGACTCTTCCTATTCCTAACATAATCAATTCTCTCATGTTCTCAATGACTCGAGAACAATTACAATTTCTTACAAAATTTATTCAAAGTACCTAATAATTACATGAGGATTTAAAAGTGTAAGACCCCCTATGTGTACCTAGGTACGAGGTATTTGATTGTGTCTAATGCCCCTGCATCAACATGCTTTGATACCATGTGAAAATTTGTATTACCCAGAAAACTACTACAGCAACTGATGAGAAATCTTCTATTTGTTGATTCCTTTGAACAAATTATTTACGGTTTTCTACTGTAAACAATGAAATCTCATACACTACATCCCTCACAATTAATTATGGAAAAATACAAGTGTGGAAACAAAATCTGAACAAGAGTAAATCATAGACACGTCTAACACAGTTGTTTTTGGACCAATGTCCCCATAAAAACCCAATGCGGGAAAACCAATGTAGCATCTAAGAGTTTATATATTATGCAATTAATTATGAGTACAAATCTATGATTGTCAAATCTGACAATTTATACAGAGAAATCTAACAAGAAAAATCTCGTGAGACAAATTTCACTCTGCCACGAGAATCCAACACTAACATGCACCGAAAATGAGTTGCCTCTTCGCAGTGACTACGCCACCCACACAATCTCTACGTCACAACTAAAGCTGCTCTCTATCTATGCACTGGATCTCTCTACTGGCTAGAAACTGGAATCTTTTGGGAACTTTCACTGACCCTCTGTTGTCTCCTCAAAAAAAAAATGAACTCCCTCTCAGCTCTACGCAGTCCCAGCGCAGCCTTTGCGTCAATAGCTCTGCGCCGCTCTCTATGGCTTCTACTACCTCCTCTGTTATGCACTCTCCGAATCATGAATGTTTCCAACTAGAATTATTGTCCCTCTTTGCAAAGATATCTTGATTGATTTTCTATCTGAGCATTGCTCACTTTAGAATTTTGATCTCTTAATTCTCTCTGTGTGTTTTCCAAATGATCCATCAAGTCCTTATCATCTTCTCATTGAGATTTCAATGATCGAGATTAAATCATTAATCAACGGCTAAGATTAACTTTTGACTTGATCTTCGTCTTCTCTAGAAGATTCACACGCTATTTTATTAAATACCTTTTAATTATTTTATTTTTCTAAGTTTAGACTTAGGGTCCCATTAAAAATAATTAATTAATTTAATCAAACACGATGAGTCGAATTTTCAAAAACAATTTCTGGGTTATCTGGAATACATGTGCCTAAGTCTTCATACAAATTTTGAGACTTGGAGCACATCCGATGCTACCCAAATCAACACAAAATTTGTACTTCAAGTTAAATACTCCAGAAGACTTGGAATATGAAGATCTTCATTGAAGTTACAAGAATATATATTAAAATGTATGAATGAGAATGTTGATACAAATGAGAGTGAGGACTTTCTTATATACCCAGGCGGGTTTCCCTTTATAAACGGTCATGTCTTTCTTCATTAACTAATTAATCATTATTTATGATTTATTATTATTATTTATATCTATATTTTATTCATAACAAAATACCCTCCATAATTTCTTATATTTTAAAGATTAAAAATTCATAAAGCCTAGTTCCAATATAAATAATGTCTATGAGACCAATTATATTATCAAAAAATTTAACAAAAAAAATCTGAAAAGTTGCTTCTTTAAATTTCGCCCTTTTTTTCCTAATTTATTTCTTTGATACAGTGTGAGAACTTGGTTGTGAAGAAATCAATGTTGAAAGCAATGGTCTGACCAATGATTATTTGAGGGATTGCATCAGAGAGAGAGAGAGAGAGAGAGAGAGATTTAATATTAAATTCACTGCACAGTTTCTTAAAAGCGCTAAAGTGAAACCTCCATACAAAATAGTCATCACACAATATTTCATTAGCTACTGTATGCATTTTGACCATCATGCACTTTTTAGTAGTAGTCGTACAACCTTCCGTCAATCATCGTACGAGCATTGATTGTTGGATGTTTAAGTCATTGTACATAAGGAAATTGATGCAGCCATTTGCAGAGAAGTTGTATGTGCACCAAATTTGACAAAAATGTCATTCTACAATAATGATTTCTTATCTAATATATCATATAACAATATTGATCCTCTGATTCAGATTACATTGTATCTCTATCAACTTGTGAGGCTCTCCTCTTCATAAGCCTTTGTTAAGAGGTTGTGATTGTATAAGTTCTGTGTCATTTGCACAGGAAGAAGAGGATGGGAAGGGTGACGCTTCACATCCTCTTCTTCCTGTGCAAATGATGTCGAACCCTAAAGTAGCCAAACCATACAAATTTTATTGCTCGGTAAATTCCAATAATGAGTAAAATTCACAACCGTAGCCACCATCTCTGCAATTGTCATAAGTTACGTTTCGAATCAAGTGCGTGGATGAGAATGTGAATGCAAAGAGGCGATGTAGGGCGTTTTACAAGCCCAGTCTTAAATTTGATGTTTCACAAGCTCAGTCGTAAACTTTTCATAAATATTTACATCATTTGTCATGGAAATATGAAACTGAATTTTTTTTTGTAAACCTTTAATTTCATCTATTAGATCATGTATAAGATGAATGATATTGTTGGATTACTAAATCAACACCATCTATAGTTTTCTTATATTTTAAAGATTGGAAACTCATAAAGCCCAATGCCAATATAGACCACGTTTATCGGTGTAATGAGAACGGGGATACAAATGAGAGTGAGGATTTGCTTATATACCCTAGGCAGGTGTCCCTTTATTAACGGTCATTTCCTTAGGGACATCCCTCTTCATTAACTAATTAATATGGGAATCATGTCGTTCATCTATTTATGGTATTTGTAGATTTCAATTTGATTTATTTCTCTTTCTACTATTATTTTTGATAATTTACAAATTTCTCAAAATGGATCATCGCAATTATATATGTTTAATATGGGAATTATGCAGCTCATCTATTTATGGTATTTGTAGATTTCAATTTGATTTATTTCTCTCTCCTCTATTATTTTTTATAGTCTACAAATTTCTCAAAATGGATCATAGTTTGATTAAGAAGCTTGTGAAAAACTTTATAGATCATTTTTGTAGTTTCTGTTTCTACATCTTGCATGATCTATTATTTTCAAACAAATTAAAGTAATACTTATATTCCATGAGAGAACAATAATTTTCTTTCTTTAAAACAATTATTATGTATTTAGCTCTATAAAATACATTCCATAACTTAGAAAAACTACCAAAATGGTTTTACAATAATCTCCATAAAATAAACTAAACAAAAAACAAAACAAAATAATAAGAACTCACCCTAAGTCTTATATTTTTCCATAAATGTATCATTACCAAATTTTGATTAATGTTCTGAGTTACACTCCATAAGCCAAATACTAAACAAAAATGTTGATTGTGAAATAATCACCGAAAAGAAATTATGTCATATAAGTTATTGTAGGACATTACCTTATGTACTCTTATATTAATAAGTGTGTTGTTTAGGACTGGTATTTTGAATGGGAAAGAGCATGGTTTATTTTTCCAATTTAACTCGCACAATTTGTTTTATTGTAATAACCTTTTAAGTTAGCGTAGGACTTCAGCTTATTATTTGAATGTACTCTTAAGTGTGTTGTTTAGGATTGGTATTTTGAGTGGAAAGAGTGTGGTTTATTTTTCCAATTTAACTCTCACAAATTGTTTTAACATTTTAGAAGTAAACACCACAACCCACCTAATCTTTTTCAAGCCAAAATTACGCTAACATACCATTGACTCATCATGATTTTTCAACATATCATTGACTCATCATGATTTTAAAAAGGGAAAAGGTATGTTTTTGAAATATGAATCTATGAGGTCCATTGCAACGGTTATGTTCAATTTTTTTTTTTCAAAAATAATTAAAGAGGGTGTTTGTTCTTTCCCATCTTGTTATTCTCTATCTTTTGTGTTTATTGTAAATGTAAATGGTCTATTTAATATATTTTGAAATAGTATTATAATTTCTATAATGTATAACAATTTTTTATATAATGTATTTGGAAGATAAAATTTAACATTATATTTTCATTAATTAACATTGTTTTGAATATTTATTTAGTCTTCACTCTTATTTACTTTTATGAATTTAGTTTTATTTATCTTCTCAATAGTTAACATAGCTTTGGTGATTTGTTTCATTTTCACCCTTATTTACTTTTCTTAATTTAATTTAATTTTAAAATTAATTTATAAGTTTTTTAATTTTATTTTATTTTAAATTTTATTTCATAGTAAGTAATCTAAATTGATTTAAGTAACAACTTACTAAATTGATTTAAGTAACAAAGATTGGTATGATTTTTTTTTAATAATAGTTTATGTATTATTTATTATAATTAAGATAAATGTATTATATTAATATTAATGATAATATAATTAAAAGATGTTATTTTTTTTTAATTTTAAATTTAATATATATAAATTTCAATACATGAATAAAATAAACTAAAAATATTGGGGAAAATGGTTGATATTTCTTTTCTTATTTTGATTTTAATATGTTTTTACTATCAAATTTAAAATCAATGTTTTTTGTTTATGGGGTCTTGGATTGATAATGTTCGGATGTGAAATCACTGCTTCAATTTATCATTAACTACTATTTATTGATTGACCATGTAATAGCTCTAAGGATTTGGGACCTTTCATTCCATTAAGTCACTTTTTTCAAGAAGTTCTTTTTATTAATCTTGATATCTAATTTTATTTGCAACTTCTATAACATGATTAAAATAAATTTTGAATCTTTGAATATTAAAATTGCTAATTTCAATATTTTGAAATTTTAAAAAATCTCACATTTTTAAAGTAGTGATAAGACTTATACTCCCAATTTTTTTTAAAGTAAACTAACATAATATTCCTCTGTGTTAATTTAAAATGTTTTTAAATAAAATTGTTTTACATAAAATAATATTTTTTAAATATAATAAAATATTTAGATATTTGTGTACAAATATTTTTTAATAATATTATAAATTAGTTTAAGTAATAGTTCATAATTATTATTATTTGTATTATTAATTAAAATCTTATCTTTTATTTCCTTAATAAAAATAAATACAATCCATCAATAAAACTATATATATATATTATTTAATAAAAATGAAAAATAAATTCTACATTTTCTTTTAAATATTCTTTTAAATATTCACAATCATAAGTGCGCGTTTCCAGCCTAATGACCATTTCCTACACACTTATGACCTAGAATATACTCTATATTTAGTATATACTTTTAAAGTATTAAAAAAAATTAAGTATATGAAACTTGAGAATCCATGTGCTTCATCTATATAGGGATACATTGCTTTTCATGAACACAGAGTATGGCATCATGAATCAAAAACTTGGATTTTTATACACTTAAGAATATATAAGAGTTAGGTGTTTTAAAAAAAAATTGTAATATATTTCATTTTTTTGTGATATATTTTTTATCAAATTTAATAAAACAAAAAAATTATGATTTTAATTAATTTTTGTAATATGTATTTTATTAAATTTAGTAAAACAAAAATGTGTGATTTTAAATACTCGAATGTGTTTTAGGTTTTAAAAATTATATATTAAAAAAAAAAAAAAAAACAAAATCTTTTGAGAGGAGAAGAATTATAAACAAAATCATGATCTTATTAGAAAAATGAAGAAAATTTTGTAAAAAGTTGAATTTAATATAATTTTGTGTTAAAATTTATTACTAAAACTTAACATATTTTCTATAAATAATACATATTCAATTATTAAAAAAAATGTATTTTAAGTATGTGAAATAAGGAAAGAAGATTATACACTCAAGTTAATATAAACTAGTAATTGCTCCACATGTTGCAAAGGAAATGACGTAAGGTTGTGGTATAGGAAAGAATAGCATATAAGAAAGAAGAGGTAGTAGGAACTTTCTCGGCTCCAACTGATCCTCTAAAATAAGGGCTGGAGAATTATGTTTACTGGACCTCAAATCAAAATATCTATACGAGGTAATTGATGTGGAACAACTTATTTGTTATTAATTGCATGTAAGATGTGTTTTTTCATAATGGATAAGACATTTTGGCCAAGTACTCAAGACCTCTATATGACGAAATATGCATGTTTATTTTTTTTTTCTGCATGAAGGATGCACTTGGTTTTTATGACCAAGTTGGGCATACTTCACCCTTCCATGAAATTATTTGCTTCTATCACATCAACAACGTTGAATTCCTCTCATACTACTCCTAGAACTCTAATTATGCTCTACAGCTAGAATTATTTAATGGAATAAAAACTTATTACTATGACATGTTGTACTTCATAAGAGACTACTAAGAAGCTTAAGTATGGTAAATCTGCCTTCACCTATCATTTGAACATAGAGCACAGAGTTATCTTAATCGTCAATTTTATGGATAAGAGACATTTGGGCCCTTTTTAACCCTTGGGTATGATTAATTAATCTCAGTTCAGATAATTTATATTAATAAATTATCTACAATCATATTTCCATAATTCCTCTTTGAACGACCAATATTCCACTTCTTTGGAACTTTTCACCTCAGTCGAATAACAAACATTATGAAGACCCAAAAGTAAGACGAAAAAAATCAGCTCATAATCAGGGAATCTAGCGACTTCTTTAAGGATCATAATTCAAGGCTTTAGTGCGTTTTAAAGATCATTTATTTTCCCATCAAATAAAAAGCAACAATCAAATTCTGTAGTGACAAGAATGGGAATCTATTTTTAATTCTGCTATTTGTTCCTCCATAGCCTTGTCAACGTCGCTTCCTGCTAAAGAATCATACATTCTTGATAAGTATCCATTGTCTTGCTTTTCTTCTTCCATATACTTCAGATCTAAATGAATGGACTCATGAGATAAGGTTCGTGACATTTTCCAAATTCCAAGATTTTTCATTGCAGTTCTCATGTGTATCAGGGAAAATGGATTCCATACATTCAACGTTATGTCTCTTTAGGGCTTGTTGTAAGGTTGGAAGCTTCTCTTCACCATGCCTACTTTCTTTTGTATCCTTGACTTTGATACAAACAATTGTTACCGACCACTTTAAAGGTAAATTGGAATGTTTCTCTTCCTATAACTCTATCTCGGGTTATAATTCTAGCTTTCTCTTATTTATGAATAAATTGTCTCTATATCACTATTGGCTATCTCTTTTTTAGCGCTTTCTTGAATCAGTGAGATAATGTAATTCATTTAGATTCCAAAATCCTTGAGTAACCCATTTTCTGAAGAGTCCTCTTCTATTTTTAATTCTGCTATTTGGTCCTCTATAGCCTTGTCAACGTCATTTCCTTCTAAAGAATCATACATTCTTGATAAGTATCCATTGTCCTATGTTTCTTCTTCCATGTACTTCAGATTTAAATGAATGTAACATGAGATAAGGTCAATAAAAATTTGTAGTGACAAGAATGGGAATCTGTTTTTAATTCTGCTATTTGGTCCTCCATAGCCTTGTCAACGTCATTTCCTTCTAAATAATCATAAATTCTTGTTAAGTATCCATTGTCCTACTTTTCTTCTCTATATACTTAAGATCTAAATGAATGGAACATGAGATAAGGCTCGTGGCATTTTCCAAATTCCAAGATTTTTCATTGCACTTCTCATGTGTATCAGGGAAAATGGATTCCATACATTCAACGTTATGCCTTTTTAGAGTTTGTTGTAAGGTTGGAAGCTTCTCTTCACCATGTCTCCTTTCTTCTGTATCCTTGACTTTGATACAAATATTTGTTATCAACCTCTTTAAAGGTAAATTGGAATGTTTCTCTTCCCATAACTCTATCTCGGGTTATAATTCTAGCTT
Source organism: Pinus albicaulis (assembly GCA_034641835.2). Classification (NCBI taxonomy): domain Eukaryota; kingdom Viridiplantae; phylum Streptophyta; class Pinopsida; order Pinales; family Pinaceae; genus Pinus; species Pinus albicaulis. The sequence goes on from CM076577.1 coordinate 745,575,355, forward strand.
TCTCTTGTTTATGAATAAATTGTCTCTATATTACTATTGTTTGTCTCTTTTTGAGCACTTGCTTGAATCAGTGAGATAATGTAGCTCATCTGGATTCCAAAATCCTTGAGTAACCCATTTTCTGAAGAGTCCTCTTTTGTTTTAAATTATACTATTTGGTCCTCCATAGCCTTACCAATGTCATTTCCTTCTAAAAAATCATACATTCTTGATAAGTATCCATTGTCCTGTGTTTCTTCTTACATGTACTTCAGATTTAAATGAATGGAACATGAGATAAGGTTCATGAAATTTTCCAAATTCCAAGATTTTTCATTGCACTTCTCATGTGTATCAGGGAAAATGGATTCCATACATTCAAGGTTATAACTTTTTAAGGCTTGTTGTAAGGTTGGAATCTTCTCTTCACATGTCTTCTTTCTTCTGTATCCTTGACTTTGATACAAACAATTGTTACCAACCCATTTAAAGGTAAATTTAGTGCTATTTAAGAAATGAGAATTATGAACATTCATCATTATTGCTCAAGATAAATCATGTCCTCTGAAATAATTTTAAAATTTTAAAAAAATCACATAATTTAAAAAATTTCATTATTAATTTAATTTTTATATATTAAGAAATAATACTCATGAATTATAAAACAATTGTAACATAAATAATATATAATTAAAAAAAAACCATGTATTTTGGAATTAATAAAATAGTTGTAACAAAATAATACAGAACAAGAAAAACTATGTATATTTGGATGTATGAAAATTTAGATACATTTTATTAAGTAAAATGTTAAAAGAATAATGGTTATAAACATAAAAAAAAAAATATGAAATAATTAGTTTAGATGGAGAGTTAAGATTGATTTAGGCATAAAACAGTTGTAACATAAATAATATATATATATAAAAAAAAACCATGTATTTTTGGAATAATAAAATAGTTGTAACAAAAATAATAAGGAACAAGAAAAATTATGTATATTTGGATGTGTGAAAATTTAGATACATTTTATTAAGTAAAATTTTAAAAGAATAACGGCTATAAACATTAATTTTATTATTATTAAATAATTAGTTTAGATCCAGAGTTAAGATTGATTTAGGCCATCTTAGTTCCCCCTATAAAGAAACTACATTCCACACGAATACCATGGGTTGTAGTTATAGTTTATCATTATTTTATTTTATTACCTAGTTAAAATGTTCATTACATTATGTCAATATTTTTATTTAATAAACTAACATTATAAAAAACATATATAAAAATATTTACTTGATCTATGGAATGACTCAAACCAAATAATTCGGAAATTTAAAAAAGATCACAAATTAAAAAAAAAAAATCATTATTAATTTAATTTTTTATATATTAAGAAATAATACTCATGAATTGAATAAAACACTTGTAACATAAATAATATATATATATATATATAACCCATGTATTTTTTTAATAATAAAATAGTTGTAACGAAAATAATACAGAACAAGAAAAACTATGTATATTTGGATGTATGAAAATTTAGATACATTTTATTAAGTAAAATTTTAAAAGAATAATGGTTATAAATATTAAAAAATTTATTATTAAATAATAGTTTAGATCTAGAGTGAAGATTGATTTAGGCCATCTTAGTTCCCCCTATAAATAAACTACATTCCACGTGAATACCATGGGTCAATACCATGGGTTGTGAATATCATGAATCAATACCATGGGCTGTATTTATAGTTTATCATTATTTTATTTTATTATTTTTATTTTTTATTGTATTTTGACCTAGTTAAAATGTTCATTACATTATGTCAATCTTTTTATTTAATAGACTAATATTATAAAAAAACATATATAAAAATATTTACTTGATCTAATGACTTAAAACATTTCAACCATCTAACATTTGATCCAATAGCTCAAACAAACATAGTAACAATTAGAGAGCTTAATTAATAGAATAAAAAAATAAAAATATGTTCCAATATAATTTATATTACACTAAAATGACTTTTAAAAATGCGTGTTTCCCTATACCCAACTCAACTCATGCCAATTTCTCTTTATCCAAGAGCCAACAGAAAGAAGAAAAAAAAGTTGGACTTTTTTCCATTATATTTGCGGTTAAGTTTTCTATTCTATAGAATAACAAAATAATAAATGTTAGTGGTACTTGTTACAAATTAAAATTGGATTTTGTATTATATAAAATAATACACGTTAGTGGTACTTGTTACAAATTAAAATTGGATATAACAATAATGTTATTCTTTTGATATAGATATTATAGAGTCTTTTATCTTTTTATAACAAGTATTATTGAACACATTTATATATAATTGTTTATTCAAACATGGGTACATATAATTACTTATTTATTAAATAATTGTTTAGGAAAAAGTGTGTATATATAAGAAATGGAATATATATAGATATTGTCGATGTTGGTTTAGTAAAATATAACAATACATTGGCTATATTGTGGAAATTGATTATTCTTATTTATATTATAAGAAAAAAAAAGAGATTGATTTTTTTTAGTTATATGAATGGATTGTAATGAATTTATTATAGCAGTGATAAAATTTATCAATCATTTTCTTGATGGCTAGATTTTATATGATATAAATTTTTTAAGAAAATAGTTTAATATGATAAATAAGATAATTTAAAAAAAAAAAAAATTATGAAAAAAAATTAATTATATGCTTAAATGAGGCAATTAGTTATGATATTTTTAATTATATAAATTTATTGCATGATAATTGCACAATAATATGTTAGTTGGAAGGTTATGGAAAAAAATGATGATTCTATTCTTGAGTGGTACTTTTGTGGTGACTATAATGTTAATCATTTAAATGGATGAACAAATTTTATAGGTGATTTTATTTTTGGGTAATTATGAGGTAAATAATTTAATTAAGTTATAATAATGTGTGGGATTAGATTAATTAATGTTAATTAATTAATCCAATTTAGGATGGGACTAGTTAATCAATTAAAATTTTTATGACCGTAGGCATAAACCAAGCCATGAATCAAGAATATTACCCTTCAAATCAAGACAAGAAGGTAGCAATACCACCCTCCTTGACCTTTGTATTAGTAACCCCTGCATACTGTTAACAATAGCAGAAATCCTATAATCATATATGAACATGCGTTTATGATTTAATATTGTCTTAACTAGGTTTGCACATAAAATACTCATAATTATTTTATATGACTAGAATAAAACTACGGTGGTAGAGACATGTTAACATCGAGGCCCACTAGTAGCGACACCTCTACCATTGTCACCACCATTGTCATCACCACTGCTGATGTCGCTATCATTTCTATAGTTTTCTCAGTTGACTTTGGGTGGTTAATTAATTTCCAGGGAAACCTTTAGTCTACTTGAATCGATGATATTTTTCGATGATGAGTGACGTAGTTGAGGGTGTAATTTTTCAATAACAACACTTTATTAAGCTGAAATATTTCCTTATATAATGACTACCAATCCTCCACTCTTTATTCCATTCTTTTGATTTAATTATGGTTTAAAATTAGATAATGAAAGTGATGAAATTTGCAACAAGAAACAGTGAAATTGGCAACCAGAAAAAACATTTAGAAAATGGCATCCATAAATGGCTACCATGGAGGCTTTTGATTTAATTATCTCTTAATTAAATTAGAAGAAATGTGTGTCAAATTTATTTATCCCTTAAATAAATTGGACAATAAATCGTAATCTTATTGCATAATCACTTGTAATAATTAACTGAGCGTGATAGACTTAGTTAGCACATGAAATTCGAGTTGAGGGTAGTTGGTGAGGCATGTAGAGTGATTCTATTTGTTTTAGATTCCAAGTTGCATTTAGTGTATTAGTTTAATGCATGAGCAATCAGTTAACTCAATTAAGTGAGTTAAAGTCAGTCTAACTAGTCGTAATTGATTGTTGCACTAGTGAGAGGTCAAGTGAATTAAATCAGATTTAATTCACATGAAGTGATCTATCAAGTGAATGATGATTTACTATTAATATATGCATGCATGTCAGTTCTGATGAAGACCCAGTTGAGACAAAGGTTAAAGGGAAGTTAACTATCAGTTGTATTATTAGAAAATTGCCCAGGTGAAATTATATACACCATAGGATGCTCATGATGTATTGCACAGTCAAGGAAGGTTAATTATCCTATTTAATAGGGATTAATTTCCTAGGGATTGCATAAGCAAAGAAGGTTGAGCAGAGGCTGAGAATTGGCTAAGTACTAGCCCATTTTTTTCTAGATCAGTGTGAGACGGTCAGGATATTGCAGTAGACTCTTGTGAGAAGAGTGCATTGTATTGTTTCATGATTCCTTGGTTCAATATACAATATAGATAGAGGGGTTTTGAGAAGAAAGCTTTCCCCAGGAAAACTATATGTGTTTTGGATTGATTTGCTTCTTTCTTTTACTTGGTGTGATTGTGCGATTGTTTTTATTTTCCATAATTAATTTGTAGAATGATTCAGTATCTTGCTTTAGGATATCACATGATCAGATTGAATCGATTGGTATACATGTTGTTTGTATAATTTCTACATGGTATCAGAGCGCCAGAAATCACAATAGTGGAGAAAATTGAGTTTGTGTTGAATAATATTCAAACTTGCAAATAATTTCTTGGGAGCGACAAGCAGATCAAGATGGCTTTCAATGGATTAAGATTGGAATATGCACTTGAGGGAAGTTCTAAATATATCGCATGGAAAGACAGAATGTAGGCAGTTATAGAGGAAAATGAGTTGAAATAATTCATTAATAATGATATTCCCAAGCCCGCAGTAGCAGACGCCACTCTTCTTGATGCTTGGAAAAAGAAGGTAGCAAGGGCGAGGAGGATCTTATTAGAGGGAGTTTGAGATCACATTGTCTCGAGTCTCCATGGCAAGGCGACTCCATATGCAATGTGGAAGGCCTTGATAGATCTGTTTCAGAATAGCAGAGACCAAAGGAAGTTGGCACTGAAGGACAAGCTCAGGAAAATCAAGAATGAGGAGGGCCATATGGTACCAACATACTTGGAAAAGTTCACTCAATGTCGAGATGAGCTTGGAAGTTTTGGTGTGACCATAGCAGATGATGAATTGGTGAGCCTAGCACTTCTAGGCCTTCCCAAGAGCTGGCATAGTTATCAGGACTTTGTCAATGGGAGGGAGAAGCTACCAAATTGGGAGCGACTTTGGTCGGATTTGGTACAAGAAGAATTCAGGCGGAATACCAGGGATGGATCCTCCTCTAAGACTAATAACGAGGAAGATTGTGCCTTGGACGGTAAGGCAAATAAGGCCAAGGGAAAGAAACACCGAGGTGAAGCAGGCAAGAAAGACTTGTCCAAGATCAGATGTTTTCACTGTCACGAGCATGGGTACTATGCTACAATTTGTCGGCACAGAAGAAGGCAAGCAAGAAGGAGCGTGCAGTTGCAACTGGTGAAGCATTGGCTTCACAATTCAAACTTTATTTTACTGTCATTGCATGCATGGCCAGCATGTGAAAATTCTACTGCAGTGTATTGGTTTATTTCCTCCTACTTGATTTAATTAATACAAGTTATTTTCAGAAATTAGATTCAGAAAATACCAAAAATAAACATAACTACAACCTACACATGCATATCATTTACTGAATAATACACTCATGCAACAAAGTGACACACGGATTTTTGGACATAAGTCCCCGGAAAAACACAAAGCGAGAAAATCGGTTCAACAAATATGAGGGTTTATTATTAAGTAGTTCCGAGTACAACAAATATGGGTTCCAACCTTGGAAAACCTGACAGATAATAAAATATATCAAATCTGCAACTAACCTGGAGATCTAGTGCCAAATATCTAACTGATCCACACCCTCAAATGGGATTTACAAGGCTCAGCCCAGATTTGACCCTAGAGACCCTCAGCGTAGCTTCTGAAGCCCCAGCGTTGCCCTATAAGGCCTGCATCAGCCTTTGCATGGCCCTAGGAGGGCTTGCGTCACCCCCAGAAGGTCTACGCTTCCCCTGCGATGCCTCTTCTAGGCCAGCATCAGTCGTTGCCTCTACGCTGCCCCTGCTGGACTGCGTGGCTCTGAAGCCCCTCTGCAATGTCCTTGAGTTGCTCCTCTTGCCTCTTGTTGTCTCTTTACCCTGGAATCAGAACATTCCCTTGGCCAATACTACCCCTCACTTTAGGAAATTCCTCTGAAAATTCTTAGCAAACCCGCCCCTAGAATTCCAGATCTATTCCTCAGTTCTACAAAAGATGTGTGTCCTCAACTGACCCTCAAGCCTTTCTCTTATACTTTTTCGTTGAACCCTTCAAGGGTCGAGATTAAATCATCCATCAATGGTTGAGATTAAAATACTTCCTGATCCATGTGACTTAAAACAATTTCAACACATATGTTAATTAATTCACTTTAATTATTTTATTTTCCTAAGTTAGACTTTGGAAATCCATTAAAAATAATTAATTATTTGAATGTCTTGAACACCAACTGAAATTTCTCAAATACATTTATGGGTCTTGTAGATCAAGTGTACTCTAGTCCCTCCACAAAATTTTGGAGCTAGAGCACAACTGATGCTACCCCAAATACTCTTAACACTCCCTCTTAGCATCAGGAGTGTTCTCTAGCAATATATCACACCATGCATTACAATATCTTGAGTACTGGATCTGTGTTGTTGATGCTTGGCCTGCTCCCCTCCATCTACTACATTGTTTCTCTCTGTACTGCTACCCATGCCACTGCCACTAACACTACCACATCTATACTGCAACTCCCTCTCAAATTGCTGCATCATGCTGCCTATAACACTGCCACTGCTAACTGCTGCACTGCAACTCAGTTTCTGAGAAGTAAGCAACTAAAAAACTATGCCCAACTATTTAACAGATAAGTCAAGTTGCTTTGCACCACTCAAGCTCCCTGTGTTACAGAGCAATTTTTCACCGTCCCTGTACTCCTTGTTCCTTGATCCTGGAGGACCCATACAGTGACCCTTGTGTACTTTCCAAGCATGGAATACATACCCCTGAACCACACTTTATCTGCCAAATCATCTCCCTTTACAAATTTTCTGAAAGTTTCTTGTAAAAACCTGGTTTTCAAGGTCAGCGCTTTCTCCCAATGTCTGACCCACGGCGATAGCAGAGATTTACACTGAGGCCCGCGCTGATCGGCGCTCTATCTTAATGTTGGACCTACGCCGATCCTATTTTGGAAAGTTTATAAATAGAAAGGAAGCTTCCACGACTAGAATCTTCGTGAGGCAGTGAGCTGGACGTTTGTTTTGAGGATATGGTCGAGGAATTCCCCTTTGGGCTTCTTGTTCCCAAGAAATAGGAACTACTCCAAAGGATAAGCTCTTTTCCCATCATTTGGGGGCCCATAACCTCCTCCTCCATTGTTATATAAGGAGACCTCCTTCAGCTCTACGGCCTTAATGATAATAGAAAGGAGAAGAAATTATAGCTTCGAGAGAATAGTGCAGAGTGTGATTGTTTTTGTGTGTTGGGAACATAGTGAGATCTTGGACCTTTGTGTGTGAGGGTGTTACAAACGTGCTTGGATATGGACCTGCCAGAGGAGAGCCTCAACATCAAGGCTTGGTTGTAAACTCCCCTTGTCTTTATCATAATAAAATACATCTGATGTTTATCTTCCACTCTTGTTTACATTTATAATTATATTTCTAGCATTCCTTGATCAGTTAGATAGATTGTAATTGTTTTATGTTTTCGTGGTTTTACGCTTGTCGTGGTGTCTTGATTGTCTATATAGGTAATCGAACATTGGTAGCAGCGTGCATCGATCTTGGGAAGAGCGATAGATCAAGAAGCTTCAACAGAAGATGACAACATAGCATCAGGACAAGGTAGGTCATCTTCCTTGCTCTGAATTTCATTTCCAACCTAGGAAGGTAGATGTTAGTATGTTCCCATAGTTGCTAGACCCACCTTAGGGCAAGAGGGTTTGCCTCTGTCCGCAGAGGGGATTTACTTGGACAAAAAATTGGCGACTCCACTGGGGAGTTTCCTTTGAGTTTTTCACTCTTTGAGGTCTTCGTCATTTGACGAGTTTAGTCGAATGACCTTTTCCTTGTTTTTTCCTATGTTTTTCATCAATTACGATCTTTTAGTTTTTTCTTGAAGTGGTGAGTCTAGTCTTGGTTAAGAGAAATTATTTTTTTTATTTTTTAGGCATTAGCGCTTTTATTTTTTTGACAGTCGCGCCTATTGGTGCTAGTTGTCAGTTAGCAACCTACACCAATTGGTCGTTGGTGCTAGTTGTCAATTATCAAGTCACGCCAGTTGGCGCTAGTTTCACTCACAAAATTCGTGCCAATTTCAGGGTGTGTGAAAAATTAAGGTTTTTCCCTAAGTCCTTCACCAGTGTGTCTTTCCCTTCCGGTCCTTTTCTCTGTATGATTTACATGTTCTCCCCTTCACTCAAGTGGGTTTTATTGGCTTGTTGGTTTTGTTTTTTGTTGTTTTTCTTGTTCGGACGTGCATCCTTACATCCTAGTTTTTCTAGGATTGTGCATCAATTGCCTGGTTTCATGCTTCGCGAGACATCGCCCTGTTGATTCAGTCAGTATCCTTGCTTGGTGAGGCATATCTAGTTGATTTCCTTTTGATTTTTTATTAATTGAGTGTTCAAGTTTCAAGTGTTTGTCCGAGTTCATCTAGTCTTCTTGTTCACTTGTGATCATAGATTACATTGCTCGTTGTTCAACTAAAAAGTCTTATGTCTATCATTGCTTCATGTAAAGGGGAATGAATGCCTTGTTTTGAGCCCACACTTTGGAAGTCCTCTTTTTCTTGAACTTATATGTCTTGTAGCCTTTTGAGGAATTTCGTTACAAATTGTTTGAAACAACGATTGCATTCTTGGTGTTTGTTTACATTCCTTTTGCATTCATCCTTCCATTAAGGAAATTTGCATTAATTTAGTTTTCTTCTCAGATTTTGATTTTCGTTAAAATGCATTAGATCAAATTGCATTGAAAAGTATTTTTGAGATCTATCATTGAACTTATATTACATTGTTTAATGATTGAAAACTAAAGATCGCATTGAGTGCATTCTCTTTCATTAAAATCATGCATTAAGTAGATTCTCATTTCATCGAAAAATGCAATGAGTGCATTCTTATTCTTTCAAAAGAAAAAGGAAATTGTGCATAGATTACAATTGCATAGATTTCAAAAAGAGGATTTTGCATAGATTACATTGCATAATTCGCATCATTGAATGTTTTAGATTACTTTTGGATAGTGAAATTCATCTATTTTGGAAAAAGTTTCATTTGCAGTATTACTATTTGTTGCATCATTGTTTGAGACTCTTCCCTTAACTAGATAGTATTGATTGAATTGAAAGATTTATTTTCTCATATAGCTGCATATAGGAGATTGTCAGATGACATTCGATAAGGCCTTGAAAATGAGACATAATTCAAGATCAACCGTTAAAATTTATTCAATCAACCTAAGGAAGCATTGAAACTTAACGCTCACATTTAGAGCTCTAGGCTAGTGACGTGTTCCGGCATCATTAAACCTAGTAGCTGTCATTTTCCATCTGGTAGTAGACAGCACTAGTACGGACTTGTGCTCACTGTACCGTCGCGTATATAAAGGGAGACCCTCATATGTTCAAATCCTTTATCCATAGGAACCTGAGACTACCACCCTGTAACCGTGATACACCGAACACAACATTCGGGGAGACTACCTACACGTACGTTAAGTCCTTGGTCATTTCTCTTTCATTTGATCACCAAGGTGTATATGGTAGTTCACGGAAACTTGGTTCACCGTCTTGCTTAGATTACCTGAGTAGTCATTTTGGTCTTTTTGTGACTCTCTAAAATTGAAAAGATCATCGAGCGCTTGTAATTTAATGCTCGTTTCAACTTGAAAGTGATAGAGTCACATTTTTCCCATTTCTCGACTCTTAAAATATGAAACGACAGAGTTTTTTTTCAATGTCTTAAAATTAACTGCCCACGAAATATTCCTAGTTAAATTTATCTTCCTCAGCTTTTTGTTTTATGGTTGTTTCCAATGGCAACATTTCCGAAGTTTACCAACCAATGAATCCCCTCCAAAGGGAATCCTAGTCCTTTTCCTTCTTTTGGGAATCTTGGTGCTCCTTATATGACAACATTATCCCTTCCTGGGTTAACTGTTGGGTTGCTTGTTTGGTTATTCTTGACCTCTATGGTCTCGAGTATTCCACCCTCTGTACAACCATCCCCTCCACCTGGACAACATCATGTTGATTCTAAGGTGGACCTCTCCCCTTCTTCGCCTATTCCTTCATTCTCTTCCTCTACTTCTCTTGGTGAAAGTCTGGATTCTGGTAACCAGGTGGCTAAGAAGAAGAAGAAGAAGACGAAGAACAAGAAGTTAGATAAGAGAGAGGCCAGCTTTGTGTTTATTACACCTCAGACACCATCCATTGATAAACCATCCAACCTTCCATGGAAAGTCAAATTCCCTTGAATGTTGTGCAAGGGTGACCACTTCCTTCGATATTGCCCTGGAATTCCCAAGGTACTTGAAGCATGGTCCAACGGCTTCCCACCATTTCCTTTGGCTTCTGGAAGTCATGTTGGTGACACATCTTCGACTAGTAATGATACAACTTGTAAGAAACAGGGTAATATTACGAATGCATGTAGGTTGTGTGGGGGGCATCATACCATTCACCTTTGTTCGTACATGGATGAAGCCACGAGATTGTTGGAAAACCCTATTTTTTTGCGTCCTACCTTCCAATCACTTACTAGAATCTTTCTTTGAGTCCTCTGCTAGTTGATCCAGCGATCGGTCGAGAGTCATCCTTGGTAGATCCCGCTCCCTCGAAAATTCAAATTCAGTAATCCATTCTTGACCAACCACTGGTCATGGAATCAGTCGACCTGATCTTGCCTATGGTTCATTAGGTCTTTTCCGTCGAGAGTGGATCTCATACCCCTCACGTGCCTCTTGTTTCTTCAGATTCCTCGGACTTGGAGAAAGATTCTCCTGTCCCTGTAGTTCAAGAATTTTCTCCTCCTAATCCCATGTCTGTGATCTAGGAGGATTCTCCTCTTGCTTTGGTAACACCAGGGGATGACCATCTCAGTTCAATGGTACCCCCTCCAAGTAGTTTGATTGCTTCCTTCGATTGGAGTCGATTTGCAAGATACCGTCTTTCTTCTTATGTGCCTTTTGAGATCATGGTACAGGCCTTTGATATGGTCATACCTAGCACAATCATAGATGAAGGTGTGACTATTAGTGTTCTTTCTTCGAATACTTTGCAAAATTTTGGTTCTCCACCGCTTGTGTTTGTAACGCAGAATCTGTTTCCATTTAACATAGGAACCAGTCAACCATTACGGATCCTTCCGAAGTTTCATATCAATTTGGGAGGGAAAACCATCTATGTAGATGTGATGGTTGTTCCAGGCCCCTTGGATTTCAATTTAATCTTGGGGCGCAACTATGCTTATGCCATGGGTGCTCTTGTCTCTTCCCTCTTTCGTGTGATTTGTTTTCCGCACAAAGGTCGGATCGTGACCATTGACCAGCTTTCATTATTTGGTCCTGATATGGTAGCTAGCCTGCCATCGTCTCTTCTGGATCTTTATCCGCCAATTTTATCTTCCCCACCGCAGGTTAGTTATGTGGCTACATGTCCCGTGCCCACATTCAGTGATAGTGTCGTTGTGCATCGTGTGCTGGGGGCATTGGATCCTGATTTTTGAGATGTTTTTCTCCCATCAGATGAGAACCTCTTGGAAGCCATGACCTCTTATTCGTTATGGTAAAAGGTATTTAGAGCACAGTTCATTTTCTTGTGTCAATCTCCTTAAAAAATAAAACAAGGTCATTGGAGCAGAGTTTGTTTTCTTGTGTCAAACTCCTTAAAAAATGAAACAAGGTTGTTGGAGCAGAGTTCGTTTTCTTGTGTCAAGCTCCTTAAAAAATGAAACAAGGTTTTCAGAGCACTGTTCGTTTTCTTGTGTCAAGCTCCGTAAAAATCAAACAAGCCTCTTTAGAGCACAATTTTTTTTCTTGTGTCAAGCTCCTTAAAAAATAAAACAAGCCTCTTCGGAGCATGGTTTGTTTCCTTGTGTCAAGCTCCTTAAAAAATGAAACAAGTTCGTCTGAGGATAGTTCGTTTTCTATGTCAACCTCATTAAAAAATGAATTAGGTCTTGAGGATAGTTCTTTTACTGTGTCAACCTCGTTAAAAAATGAAACACATTCCCGTTCAATTCGAGATTTTGATTAGATCTCGTAAAATCCCAATCGAGTCTTTTTATTGATTTCGTAATTGAACCTTCATTCCATCCACCTGTCAGCAGTCTACTTCGGTGAATGCACTGAAGCTTGGGGGGCATGTGCCTCGAATTGAGTCACCATGCTGGGGGCATGAAAATCATTCCAAGCATAGTTTGTTTTCGTTTCAAGCTTGTGTAAAACTGAAATCGGTTTCAAGCATAGTTTTCTACAAAGTTTTAAGCTTGTGTAAAAATGAAACCAACCTCAAGCAGAGTTTCTTGTTTTCAAGTTTGTGTACAAATGAAACCATTCTTATTTTACCTCTCGTGATTGCCATTTTAATAGCCTTTTTTTCCAGATGAACCTTGGTTTTCTCATTCCATCGTCACCATTTTCTTGGTCGATCATACGCCTTCACTTGATTGTTTTACCCATTCCTGAGGAACCGCTGTAATGAGTGGTCTTGTTAGCCAACCTCTTAACCTTTACTTGTTCTGAGCAGTTCCACCATCACCAGAACCAGTTTCTACCCTTAATACCACTCGTTCCTCCAAGAGGAGTCAACTTTCAACTCTTTTATAACAATCAAAAATTGAAAAGATTGTCGAGACACTTGTTGTTTTGAACTCGTTAAATGGTTGTGAAACAATATCTACCCAATATACGTTTACCCCTTTTTCAGGCTGGGATAGATTATTTATGAAAAAGGAATACCTTAGCCTATCATGACTAAAAGGTTCTCCCAGATATTGTTTTCTACCTTTTCAGATCTGTGAGACTACCTACGAAAAGGGACCTGCTGGAGTTTTATTTTCCGCTTCTTTTAAAACTCTCTAAACATGAAAAGACGCCGAGTTCTTCCTTTGTCAGACTTTTTAAACTCTGATGACATTGGACATCATCACCATGATGTTCAATGATTTCCTCCTTCCTAGGGCTCGTAAAATGTACTAGGAATTATTTTTCCGAAGGAAAAACTTATACGACAAGCATATACTATCCTCTTCAAGCTTGTGTAAAAATAAAGAGGTACTCGCCAAAAATGGTGGGGGAAAATGGAATTTATTCATCAGTTGTGTCAGCAGTATGTCACTCTTGAACATGACACTTGTCTGCAGTTCATGTCGGGTTGGGATATCTTCACTCTGTCACTTTGCCTCCATGGGTTTGGGAAATCCATTTGCCTCTCATTCTATTACCAATTTTTTCAACATGACCTCTGATCCTATTTGAGTAAAATGCTGCAAAATTCCAGAGTTGTGTCCCCAATATGTTCAAGAGAAAATCCTTCTTTAGTTTGCACATTCCTTGATCCTCCGTTTCAGTCTTGATTTACAATCATATTACCTTCTATGTTTTGTGTCGATTATGTGGGATTCATTATGACCCTCCTTCGACGGATCACTTCCTGTCGACTTCAGCTCATTATCCAAGAAGTCGATCTAGATACTTCTTTCTGGTACCTTAGAGCTTGCATGCTCTAATGGAAAGTTCTTTGCATTCGACAACAGGTTCACATCATTGGCCTTCGATCGGGTGATTTCACGGGTGTTCGACTTCAGCTCACTGTTCACATTTCGTGGATTGTACTAGTAGTACCTTGAGAGCCATTGACATTATGGGTGGTTTCTCTCACACTTGTTAACAGTTCATATCATTGATCGGTAATCAAGTGATTTCCTAGCATGTTTGACTTCAACACGTCTATTCACATGTTGGAACTTGTACTTTGATCAGGTGGTGTTTGAGCGCAAGTCCTTGGGCTTCGATCACAAAAGTCCAGGTTGCGAGGAGTGATGAGTCATTCATGATTATATACATGATTCTTTAGACTGATGGCTGCGACCTTACTGTGGGTTCTCTCATTTTGATCCTCTCTATATGGATGGCTGTGCCCATGCCATGGATATAGTTCATATGATCCCTTCATTCGGATGGTTGCGTCCATGCCGAGGATCCATTCACATGATCCTCTTCTTGATGGATAGTTGCACATATACCATGGATTCATGTATTTTCATCAGATATTTCAGTTATGTATATGTATCTATGCTTGATTTGCAGGTCTCCCGACAACAGCGTCTGGCTCCTTGTACGTACTTGTAAATAATTTCACCCCTCACTCATGTTCGGACTTCATATTTTAGGGGGCATCTATTACAGAGAAATTTTTCACCGTCCTTGTACTTCCTGCTCCTTGATCCTGGAGGACCCATACAGTGACCCTTGTGTACTTTCCTAGCATGGAATACATACCCCTAAACCACACTTTGTCTGCCAAATCATCTCCCTTTACAACTTTTCTGAAAGTTCCTTGTAAAAACCTGATTTTCAAGGTCATCACTTTCTCTCAGTGTCTGACCCATGCCGATAGCAGAGATTTACACTGATGCCCACGTCGATCGGCGCTCTGTCTTAATGTTGGACCCGTGTCGATCCTATTTTGGAATTTTTTTAAATAGAAAGGAAGCTTCCGCGACTAGAAGCTTCGTGAGGCGGAGAGATGGAAGTTTGTTTTGAGGATATGGCCGAGGAATTCCCCTTCGGGATTCTTGTTCCCAAGAAATAGGAACTACTCCAAAGGATAATCTCTTTTCCCATCATTTGGGGGCCCATAACCTCCTCCTCCATTTTTATATAAGGAGAACTCCTCCAACTCTACAGCCTTAGTGATAATAGAAAGGAGAATCAATTATAGCTTCGGGAGAATAGTGCAGAGTAT
Source organism: Pinus albicaulis (assembly GCA_034641835.2). Classification (NCBI taxonomy): domain Eukaryota; kingdom Viridiplantae; phylum Streptophyta; class Pinopsida; order Pinales; family Pinaceae; genus Pinus; species Pinus albicaulis. Next base: position 745,590,380 of record CM076577.1, read on the forward strand.
GATTGTTTTTGTGTGTTGGGAACATAGTGAGATCTTGGACCTTTGTGTGTGAGGGTGTTACAAACGTTCTTGGATATGGACCTGCCGAAAGAGAGCCTCAACATCAAGGCTTGGTTGTAAACTCCCCTTGTATTTATCATAATAAAATGCATCTAATGTTTATCTTCCACTCTTGTTTACATTTATAATGAGATTTATATCATTCCTTGATCAGTTATATAGATTGTAATTGTTTTATGTTTGTCGTGGTTTTACGCTTTTCGTGGTGTCTTGACTGTCTATACAGTTAATCGAACATTTGTAGTAGCGCGCATCGAGCTTGGGAAGAGCGACAGATCAAGAAGCTTCAACGGAAGATGGCAACATAGCATCAGGACAAGGTAGGTCATCTTTCTTGCTCTGAATTTCATTTACAATATAGGAAGGTAGATGTTAGTATGTTCCCGTAGTTGCTAGACCCACCCTAGGGCTAGAGGGATCACCTCTGTCCGCAGAGGGGATTTACCTGGAAAACACCGTGGATATTGATTCATGTTGTCCTCTTGGAGACACTGTCATGCTGCAACACTGCATTGCATAAGCCCAAATTCTTTGCACTGCTGAAGTCACATTAGCCTCTTTACGCTACTGCCTCCATGCTGCTGCTGCCTCTACATCACGTTGCCCCCCTCTTCAACGCTTCAGCTCCCTCTTTCTCTTCAATGTGGTCATCTATAACCATCTCCCGACTCATCCTGCTACCATCTTAAGGCTCATGTATCTCGTATGTGATCCAAGAGTAGGGCTGACTCAAGGATCTCGCCAAAAAATATGGATAATCTAGATATCCATGTCACCCCACCTCTTCTCTCGAGGTGCATGAGCACTCATGGCTTCATCATCATCAGAGCCATCATCATTTTCTACTGCAGCCTTGGAATCAGAAGCTCCTTTCTCCTTCTTCTTAGGACAACTGATGGCGAAATGACCAAGATCACCATAGTTAAAGCACCGGACCTTCGAGAGGTCCTTCTTCTTCTTCCCTTGCTTCTTTTCCCTTGATGCAAGGGTTGCATCCACCTCCTCTTATTTCTTCACTCTGGCTGATCTGCTTCCTCCACGAATAGACTGTTTCTTGGTGATCCTCCTGATCTCCTCTTGGCAGAGAATAGCCCACATATCTACCCATGAGGGTAACGCTGCCCTGTTGGCAATATGATGCTGAGTGTTGTCCTTGATGGCAACCCACTTGATGAAGATGATGGCAACCTACTTGATGAAGTTGTCCTTGATGGAATATGTCTTAATGAACTTGTTAAATAATGTATATTTGATGTATCTACAATAAGTACAGAAGGTAATGATGGAAGGAATGTCAGTATGTGCCAGAATATGATAAAAAGAGTATGTCTCAAGGCATACGCGGATTTGTCTAGACTAAGTAGCGTATGCACGCGGGTAATAACGTGTCAAGTCGCGTATGGGCAAAAGCGCTCTAAATATGTAAAACCAGGGGTAATCACCATGGTGTACGACCCAGCCATTGAGTAATGATTCGTCTATGTGATCCCGTTCAGGAATACCATTGGAAGTTATGTGGTTTTGACTCATGGTATTGATGAAGGGTAACCCTATATAAGGAGAAGAAAATCATTGTGCAAAAAGTGTGCATGTGTCTGGGCTTTGATGAATACTTCACTCTGAAGTATATTTGTATGGTTGAACCCTGTTCCTAATTGATAGATATGAATCTATGATGCACCTATGAACATGATGAAGGCTCAAGATATCTAGATCTAGAAATGGTGAATGTCAAGGATGATCTGAAAAGAAGCGAAGAAGACCTGGCGCAATCCTGTTGAAGAGATTGAAGAAATCTGGATAAGTTTATAGATCTGGTCTGTACTGCAAAGTTTATCTTTTATAGATCTATACGCAGGTTCGCTTCATGAAAAGCGCGTGTATACGCGGGTCTGTGGAAGGAAAAGCACGTATGCGCAGTTAGGGTTTTTCCCTGGAAAATGCACTGAAGTATACGCGGGTTTGTCTTCTGGAAAGCGCGTATAAATGCGGGTCTAATTAAATAAAAGTAAATAAAAGTACGTATGATTTCTGATCTAATGGTTGCTGAAGGTTGAATGTGTTTCTGCATATCTATTCTGAAGTCTGGGTTATATCTGATATTCTGGTTATAGTGGTCTCACTGTTCTGCTTGAAGCAATGAGCAAGGTATGATTGTTGATAAGTGAAGGGTTATTTGATCCAGTTTGAAAATTGATGAAACGTGGTCTGCAGTGGTGCTGAGGGTCGAAGCCTTTAGTCAGGGGGTTTTTTCTCCCTTCCAGGAGAGGCTGGTAAACAAGTTCATGGGGTCGTAGCTCCCTTCCAAGAGAGGCTGGTAAACGAGAGCAGCGGGTTGTAGCTCCCTTTCGTAATAGGTCATAAATGAGAGAAGGTTGTAGTCACAGTGGGTGCTCGCGTGCCGGTTTGAGTCCGTACCATTACATGATTGTAAGAAGTTTTCTTAATAATAAATTTTGGGTTGGTCAAACTATCACAGCGGTGGTTTTTCTCGAATTGATTTCCACCTAAAAACTCGTGTTCATGTGTGTTGTATATGTGTGATGATTATTCTCCGTTCTTCTGTGACTTTTTTACCGTTTTCCGAAACATCCGATGAATGAATAATGCAATGATCCGAGTTAAGATTCAAAAAACACACAATTAGATCACCGGGACACACGCGTAGTTATATAAAGGATATTCATGTATATACGCCAAGCCCCCGTAGTAAAGTAGCGTATTGGCTTAGAAAAGAAAAGTTAAAGTTTGATTGTCCGCACTAAATACCCATTCGACCCCCCCCCCCCCCCACCCCCCCCCCCGCATTTTTCCAACAATTGGTACCGAGAGGTCCTTCTGAAAAAGCTTAGTCGCTAGAAGGAAGATCAAGCAAGATGAGCCATCAAGAAGGAACAACATCTATCAAGCCTCCGCTCTTCAATGGAAGCAATTTAATCTTCTGGAAGATTAGGATGAGATCCTTTCTTCAGTCTATGGGAGCAGATGTATGGGCCATTGTTGAACAAGGATATCAATATCCAGCTGCTACACCAATAGACCCAACTGAAAGGAAGAATTATGAATCAAATGCAAAAGCGGTCAATGCTATAACATGAAGTCTAACAGAATCAGAATTTGTCAAAGTCATGCAGCTGAATACAGCAAAAGAAATATGGGACAAAATCATTCTGGGTTATGAAGGTGATGCAAAGGTAAAAAGTGCAAAACTCCAAACTCTCAGAATTGAATATGAAAATTTAAAGATGCATAGTGATGAGAGTATTGCCAGTTTCTTTTTACGTCTTGATGATGTTGTAAATCGTATGAAAAATCTGGGAGAAACAATAACCGAAATTACTTTGGTTGAGAAAATTTTGAGACCACTAACGGAAAAATTTGAGTCAAAAGTCTCTGCTCTTGAAGAAAAACAGGATCTTCAAAATCATACTGTGGTGCAAATTCATGGCATACTGACCGCATATGAAATGAGAAGAGGAGGACCATCTGAAGTCAAAGAAGTTGTTTTTAGAGCTTCTACAAAAGGGAAATAAGTACAAGAAGCAGAAGGATCAGGATATATTTCGGAAGAAGATGAGGCAAATTTTGTAAAGAAACTTCAACTTGGTACAGGATGGTTTAGAGGTAAGCTTCCTTTCAAATGTTTTAATTGTGGAAGAGTTGGTCATTATGCTTCTAAGTGTCCTCACAAAGAAACACCTACAAAAGGAAAGGAAGTAGCTAGAAATAAGAATCGGTCTAGCAGTAGAAGAAGTTACTATACTCATGATGACAGTGATGGGGTATCTGATAGTGAGGAAGAATGTGAACAAGATCTTATACTTCTCATGGCTTTTGAATCTAAAGAAGAAAATGATACTTTTGTGGATGCTCTAGAGGACAATGATTTTCTTGAAGAGAAAAATCAACTCAAAATACGCTTAGAACAAAGCAGAATTCTCTTAGAAGAATATAAAATTCTCTTGGAGGAAAGGAAAATAACCATCGAGACTCTGGAAAAGCAGGTTGAAGAGGCAAAGAAACACAATGAGAAATTAGAATGTGAAGTGGTAAGTGTAAGAAAATAATTTGAGAAAGCAAAGACTCTGAATTTCAGATTTGCTAAAGGATCTGAAACCTTAGATGAGATAATCAAGGTACAACGTTCTCCTCTTATAAAGACAGGTCTTGGATATATTGGAGAATCTTATCAAGCTTCAGCACCAAATTATCTAAAAGCAGCTACAGGTGGTTTAAAAAATTCTGCTACTCAGCAAGGAAATAAAGAATCTTTACAGGTAAAGCATGATCATCTTAATGCAAGGAACACTAACAAAAATATCTTTCAAAGAAGCCCCAATCAACAGGTAAATTCAAGTAGAATATTTCATGATCGCAGAAATTTCTTCTTCAATGGACAATGTTTTTCATGTCACAATTTTGGCCATAAAGCTGCTCAATGTGTTGCATATAAAACCATCATGACAAGAGAAGCAAGAAAGAAAAGGGTTGATATTGAAACAAAGAAGGATACCTATAACAACTTTTATCCTCTTCTAAATGAAGTTTAATGTGCCTATTGCAATAACTATGGGCATGAAGAATCTGAATGCAGGAGCAAAGTTCAGCCAAAAGAGCATCTTCCTTCAAAATCCAAAATATGGAAAAAGAAGGAATCATAGGTTGAAAATTGTGGCATAGCGTTATTTGCGGAAGGTGAAGAAAATAAATGGTACATTGATAGTGGATGCTCGAGACACATGACAGGTGATAAACACAAACTTCGTGCATATAGTGCTCTAGAAAAGGAAAAGAAAGTTACTTTTGGAAATGATAATCCTGTTGTAATTAAAGGAAAAGGGTCTGTGTTTCTAAAAGAAAAGGTGAAGGCTAATGATGTCATGTATGTGGATGGATTAAGGCATAATCTGTTAAGTGTAAGTCAAATGTGTGATCAAGGAACTGAAGTTGTCTTTAGTTCAAAAGAATGTGTGGTTCATGATCTTGATACAGGTAAAACAATTATAAAAGGAAAAATAACTCCAAGCAACCTGTATGTATTGAAGAATTGCAAAGAACAATGTTACTTGAGTAAATCTTCAGAAAACTGGCTGTGGCATAGAAGGTTGGGGCATCTAAGCTTCTCTCAAATCAACAAATCAAGCAAACTTAATGTTGTTCGTGGTCTTCCCAATATTTCTCTACCTGAAAGTATCATATGCAAATCCTGTCAATTCGGTAAGCAAACCAGAGTGCAATTCAATGCCAAGGAAGGATCGTCAAGTAAGCCTCTTGAACTCATTCATACTGACATATGTGGACCTATGAGGAAAAAGTCACCACGTGGTGAAGAATACTATATCTTATTCATCGATGATTTCTCTAGAATGTGTTGCATTGGGTTGATCAAACACAAAGATGAAACATTTGAAAAATTTCAGATCTTCAAAGCACTGGTTGAAAATGAATTAGATCTAAAAATCAAGTGTCTTAGATCTGATCGAGGAGGAGAATATACTTCAAATGAATTCTTTGAATTTTGTGAACAACATGGCATAAAAAGACAGTTTTCTGTAGCAGGCACTCCACAACAAAATGGCGTAGCAGAAATAATGAATAGAACAATTCAACAAATGGCTAGAGCTATGCTTGATGATTCCGGAACACCTGATATTTTTTGGGGAGAAGCAACTCACACAGCAGCAAATATTCTTAATAAGGCACATGTTCGGGTAAATAGTGACAAAACTCCATATGAACTCTGGTATGGTAATTCTCCTTCTGTGAAACATTTTAGAGTTTTTGGAAGTAAATGCTTTATCAAAAATAATGATGAAAATCTTGGCAAGTTTGAACCTAGATTAGATGAAGGAATACTTCTTGGTTACTCATCTACAAGCAGGGCATACAAATGTTACAATAAAAGACTTCGAAAGATTGTTGAATGTATTGATGTTGTTATTGATGAGTCTCATACAGTCCCTAAAGAAGAAAGACAAAAAATAGAAGAAGATGATGGTGACTTTTGTCCCTCTACATCAAATAGAAATGATATAGACAGTGGATCCAATGAAGAACCTGAAGATGATTTATCCGGAAAGGCTCCATCCAGATATGTTCAAAAGAATCACCCTGAATCTCAAATTTTGGGAGACAAGGAATCAGGTGTACAAACAAGAAGGACTCTTGTGGGATCTCCTAGCTATTTAGCATTTCTATCCACGATTGAACCACGCAATGTCAATCAAGCTAGCAAAGATGAATATTGGATTCAGGCCATGAATGAAGAACTTGATCAAATTGAAAAGAACCACACTTGGGAATTGGTACCAAGACCACATGATAAAAATGTCATTGGAACCAAATGGATATTCAAGAACAAGCTAAATGAGAATGGGGACATTATAAGAAACACAGCTATACTGGTTTGCAAAGGGTATACTCAACAAGAAGGTATAGACTTTGAAGAAACTTTTGCTCCTGTAGCTAGACTTGAAGACATAAGAATGTTTCTTGCTTTTTCAAGTTTTCAACAAATCAAAGTTTATCAAATGGATGTCAAATCTGCTTTCCTCAATGGTGATCTAGAAGAAGAAGTTTATATAGAACAACCAGAAGGATTTATTTTGGGAAATGATGAAAATCTTGTTTGTAGACTTAAAAAGGCTCTATATGGTCTCAAACAAGCTCCAAGGGCATGGTATTATCGTCTTGACAAATATCTTCATCAACAAGGATTTTCAAAGGGGTCTGTTGATAGTAACTTATACACAAAAATTGAAAATGATAAACTATTGATTGTGGTTGTATATGTTGATGATATCATTTTTGGAAGTAATGAAGAATCTATGAGTCAGAAATTTTCTTTTGTCATGCAGCAAGAATTTGAAATATCTTTACTTGGGGAACTAACATTCTTTCTTGGCTTACAAGTGCATCAAACTATAGAAGGTATATTCTTATCTCAAGCAAAATACCTTAAGCAAATTCTGAAGAAGTATGGGATGGAAGAGTGCAAACCTATAAGTACACCAATGGTAATCGTATGTAATCTTAGTTCTCATGATGATTCTCCCACGGTGAATCAACCAGAATACAAATATATGATAGGAAGTATTCTGTATCTCACTGGGACTAGACTGGATATTATGCATGCAGTTGGGATTGTTGGACGATTCCAAGCCAATCCAAAAGAGTCTCATCTTCAGGCTGTCAAAAGAATATTCAAATATCTACAAGGAACTCAAGACTTTGGACTATGGTATCCAAAGAATGCTGATCTTACACTTCATGCTTACACTGATGCAGATTGGGCTGGAAATGTTGATGATCGGAAAAGCACAAGTGGTGGTGCATTCTATATGGGGCCCCGGTTGGTATCCTGGTTCAGCAAGAAGCAAAGCTCTATTGCCTTATCTATAGCAGAAGCAGAATATGTGGCTGTCGCATCATGTTGCACTCAACTTCTCTGGATGATGCAAACCTTACAAGACATTCAAATCAAATGTCCACCTCCTATCTCCATTATGTGTGATAATACAAGTGCCATCAGTATTTCAAAGATTCCTATTATGCATTCCAAGACCAAGTACATTCCCATCAAGTATCACTTCTTACGTGAACAAGTGCTTGAATAAGTTGGAGTATGTTCCCTCCAAAGAACAAGTTGCTGATATATTTACCAAACCTCTGCCCAGGGAAGCATTCGAATATCTCAGACAGAAGCTGGGAATGGTCTCTGCCTCTCAGAAGATCAGATCTGCTTAATTTCAGAAGATTAAATTGGATACGCGGGTTTCCTGAAAGACAGTCGCGTATATACGCGAGTTCATACACAGAAAACCGCGTATGGGTGGTTGCTGACAAAGTTTCTGGGTCAGCATTCTTCAGCACAAGCTATGGTGCTGTTTGGTATCTCTGATGCTGTATGGCTTCTCTGGTGATGTTTCAGCTCTTATATTTCTGTTTCATTCTCTGATATTGGGTGAAGATGCCTTGATGATTGGTTGTTGAAAGTGTTCAGGTTACTCAAGCTAAGGAGGAGTTTTGGTCATATGGAAAGGATGCACAGTTTTAGGGGGAGCATTAGCCTGGCTGAGAATAATGCATTGTTGGCATTATGATGGTTCTGAAACTTGATCTCTTTCTTGAGGTCTTTTTGGTTTTGGTTGTGAAAAGTCATACTTGTAATTTGATGAAAAGGTCATGTTGAGACCCATGATGTAATTTGTAATATTCAGTCATGTAAGGACTGGTTCAAATTTGTAAACCCACTTGGTTGGGTAGTTGAGTAAAAATGTGTAAATCCACTTGGTTGGATATTTGATATAAGCATGAGTCTTTGGTGATAGGAAGGTCATAGAGTCATGTACTTCATTGAAAAATATGCTTGAAGTTTCAGCATGAACTCAGGGGGAGCATGGTCACTTCAGTGTACATCAGATCTGCAGAGCGCTTCCTTCTACAAGAGGAGAAAAACCTTGTGTTGGTTTTGGTCCGCCCTTTGCCCTTGATGTCAAAGGGGGAGAGTGACATGGTGTTTGAATAAAGGGAAAGAATGGTGTCAAAGAATGGGGAGAGTGACATGGAGTCATTATGTATCTATATGTTGTGGTGATCAAACACCATCGTGGTTGCCATCAAGTCCAAAGGGGGAGATTGTTGGCAATATGATGCTGAGTGTTGTCCTTGATGGCAACCCACTTGATGAAGATGATGGCAACCTACTTGATGAAGTTGTCCTTGATGGAATATGTCTTAATGAACTTGTTAAATAATGTATATTTGATGTATCTACAATAAGTAATGATGGAAGGAATGTCAGTATGTGCCAGAATATGATAAAAAGAGTATGTCTAAAGGCATACGTGGATTTGTCTAGAATAAGTAGCGTATGCACGCGGGTAATAACGTGTCAAGTCGCGTATGGGCAAAAGCGCTCTAAATATGTAAAACCAGGGGTAATCACCATGGTATTGACCCATTGTATTGAGTAATGATTCGTCTATGTGACCCCGTCCAGGAATACCATCGAAAGTAATATGGTTTTGACTCATGGTATTGATGAAGGGTAACCCTATATAAGGAGAAGAAAATATTTGTGCAAAAAGTGTGCATGTGTCTGGGCTTTGATGAATACTTCACTCTGAAGTATATCTGTATGGTTGAACCCTGTTCCTAATTGATAGATCTGAATCTATGATGCACCTATGAACATGATGAAGGCTCATGATCTCTAGATCTAGAAATGGTGAATGTCAATGATGATCTGAAAAGAAGTGAAGAAGACTTGGCGTAATCCCGTTGAAGAGATTGAAGAAATCTGGGTAAGTTTATAGATCTGGTCGGTACTGCAAAGTTTATCTTTTATAGATATATACGCAGGTTCGTTTCATGAAAAACGCGTGTATACGCGGGTGTGTGGAAAGAAAAGCGCGTATGCACAGTTAGGGTTTTTCCCTGAAAAATGCACTAAAGTATACGCGGGTTCGTCTTCTAGAGAGTGCGTATATACGTGGGTCTGATTAAATAAAAGCACGTATGATTTCTGATCTAATGGTTGCTGAAGGTTGAATGTGTTTCTGCATATCTATTCTGAAGTCTGGGTTATATCTGATATTCTGGTTACAGTGGTCTCACTGTTTTGTTTGAAGCAATGAGCAAGGTATGATTGTTGATAAGTGAAGGGTTGTGTTGAAGCTGTTTGATCCAGTTTGAAAATTGATGAAATGTGGTCTGCAGTGGTGCTGAGGGTCGAAGCCTTCAGTCAGGGGGTTGTAGCTCCCTTCCAGGAAAGGCTGGTAAACGAGTTCAAGGGGTCGTAGCTCCCTTCCAGGAGAGGCTGGTAAACGAGAGAAGGTTGTAACCTTCTACAGGTGGGTGCCTGTGTGCTGGTTTGAGTCTGCACCAGTACATGATTGTAAGAAGTTTTCTTAATAATAAATTTTGAAGGCTGAAACAACGGCAACGGTGGTTTTCTCCCGAATTAGGTTTCCACCTAAAAATCCCGGTGTTCATGTGTGTTGCATATGTGTGATGATTATTCTGTTCTGTCTGCACCTGTTTACTGTTTCTGAAATATCTGATGAATGAATAATGCAATGATCTGAGTTAAGATTCAAACACATAATTAGATCTCTGGACATACGCGAGTTCTATAAAGGATATCCGCGTATATACGCTAGTTTCCTTCAGTAAAGTAGCGTATGGGTTTTTAGAAAGGAAAAAGTTAAAGTTTGATTGTCTACACTAAATATTGATTCACCCCCTCTCGCATTTTTCCAACATGCCCTTCCTGCACTCTCTGGACAAACGTTTCCTATTCGTCAGAAACATCATTTAGGGTCGTCCTCACTAGGAGCCCGTCATCTGGATTAGCACCCATGCCAATCAGCTAGTCTCGGATAGCTTGAATTCTGAAGAGAAATGGATCTATCTCTTCACCGTTCATCATTTGGAACATCCGCATTTGATTCTCAAGAAGCATTCTTCTTTTCACGGAGCCTCCTTGGTACATCACTTCCAAAGATGACCACATGTCATTTGATGTATTCTTACCATCAATATGAGGTATCATGTTGTCCTTGACTCCGTCTATGATCAAACGCTTCATCCGCACTTGACTTTGTTCGCACTTCTTTAGTGGATATGCATCGGTTGGTACAAAAAGTGTCTTCTCTGCATGATCTTTAAGACCATACTCATCTAGAACTGAGAGGATTCTAGCCTTATAGATAACATAGTTGGACATGTCGTCCAATATATCTTGATCCATCAATCCATATCGAGCCATCTTTTCTCAGATTTGAAGAAAACAATACTTCTCCCTTTGGATATGGGTTTCTTGGTGACTATAAAGCCTCTAGTAGTTGTTCCTTGCTGAAAACTGACTTCCCTCCTAGAAATATTCTGCCAAATCTCAAACGGACAGTATTCTCTGATCCTCCTAATCGAATCTTAGATCTGTTTGGCTTAGATCTGCTGAATAACTATCCTCCTCCCGCCTTTGTTGCCTTAGCTAGGGACAATTTTGCACTTGCAGAATCTCTACCCCACCAGCATTGCTGAAGATCTGAATCATTGCTTCTGGATCTTGGAAAAATACTTTTGAAACAAGAGAAGTGTCTGGAAAACGTCCTCCTGGCTGGCCCAGCGCAGTCCTAGCACTGCTCAGAAGTGGTATGTGTAACCCCAGACTGGGTGACGCAGTCCTCACGCTGCCCTGGGAAGGGTCTGTGTAAGCCTAGAGGCCTTCTACAGCTTCAGCATTGTCTCCTAGATCTGTTTTCTCTTGCTGTCAAAATGCCCTTCCTGGATTTGCTGCTTCTTCTGCCACCCTGCAGAAAAAATAATTCTCTAGCTAATTGCTGGAGATTCAGCTTGATCTGCTATTGCTCTGATACCATGTGAAAAATCTATTGTAGTGTATTGGTTTATTTCCTCCTACTTGATTTAATTAATGCAAGTTATTTTCAGAAATTAGATTCAAAAGATACCGAAAATAAACACAAATATAGCCTACACATGCAGATCATTTACTGAATAATACACTCATGCAACAAAGTGACACATGGATTTTTGGACATAAGTCCTCGGAAAAACCCAAAGCGGGAAAATCGGTTTAGCAGATATGGGGGTTTATTATTAAGTAGTTATGAGTATAACAAATCTGGGTTCCAACCTTGGAAAAAATGACAGAGAATAAAATATATCAAATCTGTAGCTAACCTGAAGATCTAGTGACAAATATATGACTGATCCACACCCTCAAACGGGATTTACAGGACTTAGCCCGGATCTGGCCCTAGAGACCCTCAGTGCAGCTTCTTAAGCCCCAACATTTCCCTAGAAGGCCTACATTAGCCTCTGCGTGGCCCTAGGAGGGCCTGCATCACCCTTGGAGGGTCTACGTTGCCCCTGTGTTGCCTTTGCTAGGCCAGCATCAGCCATGTGTGGCCCTAGTTGCCTCTGAGCTGCCTCTATGTTGTCCCTGCTAGACTGCGTGGCTTTAAAGCTCCTCTGCGTTGTCCTTGAGTTTCTCCTCTTGCCTCTTGTTGTCTCAACATTCCCTTGGCCAATACTACCCCTCACTGCAAAAAATTCCTCCGGAAATTCTTAGCAAACCTGCCCTATAATTCCAGATCTATTCCTCAGTTCTACAAAACATGTCTGTCCTCAATTGAACCTCAACCCTTTCTCTTATATTTTTTCATTGAACCATTCAACGACCAAGATTAAATCATCCATCAACGACTGAGATTAAAATACTGCTTGATCCATGTGACTTAAGACAATTTCAGCACATGTGTTAATTAATTCACTTTAATTATTTTATTTTCCTAATTTAGACTTAGGAAATCCATTAAAAAAAATTAATTAACTGAATAGCTTGAACACCAACTGAAATTTCTCAAATCCATTTATGGGTCTTGTAGATCAAGTGTACTCTAGTCCCTCCAAAAAATTTGGGAGCTAGATCACAACTGATGCTACCCCAAATACACAAAATCTCAACACAACAGTGTAATGGGATGCATGTGGTATTTAGACAGCAGTGCCTCATTCCATATGACGGGGAATAGAGATCGCTTCAGTGACTTGGAGGAGAAGGACCTCCAGCATATCATAGAGTTTGGAGATGACAAGAGGTATAGTGCTACTGGCATAGGTACTGTTATCACTCTAATAATTCTCAAAAGTCGTGAGATTTCTTATTTTAGTTTTAACGAATATTAGAGGTAACCACAAACCTACTTTTAAGCCTTAGGATCTAGCCTTCCTAATGCTTAGATAGGGCTCTCTCTATATGATTTATATTTTTTGATTGTATTTGATTTTAGGCTAGTTATGTAGGGTAAATTGGTTTTGGGTTTTGATTTTATTTGGTGGTGAAATCACTTACTTTGATGGATAGCTATAGGTATGTATCCCATTGGGAAAATGGAGTCAATGTGTCAAGCAGTCAGATCAGGATCAAGTTCTAAATAAAAATGTTTACAGGGCAAGATAGCCGAGTCACTTCAAATTTTTAAGGCTGATGGTGAAATGGTTTTGATCGGGATAGAGAGAAATTAAGGGTTCTTAAATCTGGATTATGAATGAAAAGGCAGAGGTCAATCGAAACCAGGGAGAAATTAAGGGTTCCCTAATCTATATATCAGTAGAAAACATATAAATGATATTCAGTAAAAACAGAGTGATTTTAACATATTCTGAAATAACAATTCCTAATTTATCATTTAGATTTAGAACACATTCAAGTTTTTATGGAAAACATAAGAAATTAACAAAATAACAAGTGAAAATACTTCACTGTAGTGGCCCAACACATGAATCCTATAATATGATGCTTTATTGCTATGATCCAGTCTACTGACTTGAAATTGGTACAAAAAACCCTTAGGCTCGAAATAGTACAACTACAGAAATGTTCAGCAATTCATCCACCCTCAACACTTCCAAATGATAAGTATTTATACAAAAACTCAAACAAAATATCCTTGAATAAAGTTAGGAATTATTCATGAAAAAGAAATATCTTCATGCAAGAAGATAGTGACAACTTCCTAACTAATGCTAGCTGTCCCTTTTTTATTGAAATAAAATAGTTTGTTGTCTTGATTTTTTCACTGCTTTCTCTCTTTGTTGTTCAAGGAATACTATAGCTAGAAAATGAGGTGTCTTTTATGCTGGCATATTCATTTTTGCTTTGATTTTGTCTTTAACCTTTCATATGATACACTTTATCCTGGTACTATTTTACTGCAAAACTGTAAATGCTGATGAAAAAACAGCCAGCTTTGTTTTTTACTTTCACTGCTCTGTGCTTACTGCAATTTCATTTTACAGTAGATCAGTTAAATTTTCCCAGAATTCTGTCTCTGGCAGTTTTATCTTCATCATTCTTCTCATCAGCTTCAGTATACTTTGAAAATGTTGGTTTGTTCACAAATAAGTGTTTTACTTCATGCTGTAAGTGTTGAGTCTCAAATCTGCATCTTTCCTATACACCTTTCTAGACCTTTTTCATTCACCTGAACCTTCTAAGTTGTCAATATCATTGCATATCAATTGTAAAAGAGCATCTAAAATGGTTTTTAACTATGTTTTATGTCTGCTGTTTGATTTAGATTTTTTCTCATTTAGCTGCGGAATCTTGCCACTTTCCGCAGCTGCTGCAACTTTCCGTAGCCATTTTGTGAAAGTCTATGTTACAGGTGTCTTCAGGTAATTCGAGCCACATGGGCAAGTCAGAAATGATGTGGACATGGAGTGTAGTGTCCTGGTTGGTTTTAGCATCTGGCTCATGAGGTCATGTCAAAGGACTGCTGGAGTCAAATCGAGAGTCCTACCGCGATGTGATTCTTGCTTATCACGTAAATTCAAAGACCGTTTTACTTACAGAAACACACTAACACCGTACACGTCCTGCGAGCCGAATCCAACATCCACTCTTCATAGATTTACTCCTCACCACGGCCATGATGCTAGATCTCTGGACGTGATGGTTCACGTGTCTCTATCAGCACAAACTTTAGGGAATTATTTATATCACCTTTGTTATAAATAACGCGTTTTCATACGCATAATAGTTAGCCTCCATATAGCTCTGTAATGTAATTGCGTTGCCACTGTGCTGTAATATCATTTCTCTGTTATGACTACATTTTAATATATAAGAAGACTCTGTTTCCAAGCGTAATTCGTATTTGAAGGCTGTTGCCCGAGGTCTGTGCAAAGGGCCCCTGCACACGCTGAGGTTTTGTGCATTACTGTATAGTTTCTTGTCTTATTTCTTTAAGTTCATTGTACCATAAGTCATTCATGTGTTTATACATTGCATCTTTTATGATATTTATGCTTCATCACTGTTCATAATCTTTCATGCTTTACATTTTACTTCTATCTTTCATGTTTTATGTTATTGTTAACTGATCAGTGTTCTTGTTTCAGATTACAAATAGGCAGCCCGGGCATTTGCATATCTTTTGACTAATGACATGGAATCAATATTTTTCTCATTGCCATGTGCACAATTTATTTTTCTTAGTTTTGTTTTAATTTCAAAATATTTTCTTGTTTATTTCAGCCTCTTGGTACATTTGTTTCCGTAGTTAGATTTAGATATATTAAACTGCTCATGTCATTTTCAGTTACCTCCGAAAGCCATAGCTGGACTAATGGTGAGGGATTGAAGTATGAGCGTGTAGTTTGATATTAGTTTACTTTTCTGCAAGTTAGACATATTAAATTGCTCACAAATATTTTTAACATTCTGGAATACACCGGAACGACAAGAGGGATTGAAGTATGAGTGTGTAGTTTGATATTAGTTTACTTTCTCGTTAAGTTAGATATATTAAATTGCTCATGTCATTTTAAGTTACCTCCGAAAGCCACAGCTAGACTGATGGTGAGGGATTGAAGTATGAGTGTGTAGTTTGATATTAGTTTACTTTCTGCAAATTAGATATCAGATTGCTCAAGTTGTTTATGGTTACCTCCGAAAGCCATAGCTGGATTAATGGTGAGGGATCAGAATATAAGTTGATGTAATTTGACTTAGATTTACTTTGTTGCAATTCTTGGATTTCTTTAAGCATAGTTTTTTTTGTGTTTAGACAGTAGCAAGGATAGTTTGGTTTTCATGCTCAATAGTTCACTGTTTGATTTATTACGCTAGTAGCACATTTTCATTTCCTTTCAAGTTTTGTCATTGTATGTTTCAAATTCATTTTTAAGTTTGAAGTTGGTAAATCATTATAAAGGATATAATTGCATTGAACAATCATAACCATACTTGTTTTTATTTTAGAATTTCCATCTCACATTAGAAAACCAAAAACGACAAAAAGGTAAGAAATAGGTTCTCTTGCACATATAGTGCGCCACACTTCATCAGCTTACGAATCCCGGATTGATAAATTAATGTAGCAATTTAGGACACACTAAATTGACCAAACATTTTGGCACCGTTGCCGAGGAAGTGTAACTAGGTAGCCAATTTCTTAAAAAAAAAACAAAAACAAAATAATAAAAGAAGGGAAAACTTGATAACTTCTTGAAGTATGCTCTCCTCTTGCACCTAGTGTGATCTGGAGGATCATAAAAGAGAGTTATTGGTTCAGTAATTTCTTAAGTATGCTCTCTTCTTGCACCTAGTGTGATCTGGAAGATCAGAAAGAGAATTATTAGTCCAACTTTAAAAAAAATAAAAATAAAAAAATGACATGCATAGAGCAAGAGATTCTAGGGGAAGGTTTATAGCTAAAGCCAAGAGTTCGATTTTCACAACTCCATCTTCTTCAAGGCATAGACAAGATTCACCACCATCTACCCCTAGCCTTAAGATTTTTGGAATTCAAGGACCAGCTGAATTAGAGGATTCTCCTATACCACCTACTAAATCTCATTTAGAAAAGGAAGAGACTCCCTCTCATCCTCCCTTGATAGAAGAACTAGAGGACTTTAAGGACTCTAAAGAAACTATCATGGCAGAGGAAGTAATAGATGGAGGTAGAGGTAGAGGTAGAAGAGGAGGAAATAATGGAGACAACAATGGTGAAGGAAATAATGGTAGAAATAGGGAAGGAGACAATTTGTTTGGATTCCCTATAGTTGATGAGGAAACTCATGCAACAATAAAAAATATCTCACCATCTGTTCTCCCTAACTTTTATGGATTGCGAAGTGAGGATCCTGAAACATTTCTGTTTGAGTTTGAAGTTGTGTGCCGAACTTATGACTATATGGAAGACTCTCAAAAACTCAAACTGTTTCCTTCAACATTGAAGGGATCTGCTTTGAAATGGTTCATGGGATTAGCCACTCAATCTATTAGGATTTGGAATGATATGAAACAAACATTTTTGGATAGATACTTGGACTATTGTATGCCCACCAATCACAAGGATGAGGTATTCAAAATGATGCAAAAAGAAGATGAAAATTTGGAAGACTTACTTGAAAGATTTCAATACAACTTAAAAAGAGCCAAGATGAGCAACTTAGATGAAGAAACCTTGAAAGCCCTCATATTAAAATCCATTAGAGATGAATGGATAGATATTTTAAACATGATGGGGAAAGGAGACATTTCTCAACTTCCACTTCGTGACATAACAGAACTATGTGTCCATCTCTCAAGAGGAAAATCTAAAACAGGAAAAGGGCCTAAGGATCCTTCTCTTATTAGGGCTAACAAATCTGCAACTGGATCAGTAAGTAGGGCAGAGATTGGTAATATGCTTGATGAATTCAAAACTGATATCTTAGAGAGCCTTAGTGAACAACTAGACACCCTTAAAATCCAAAACAAGAAGAAAGCAAAAACAGATGCTCTAGCCATCTTTTGTCCGAAATATAGGAAGAAACATGCTTTAAGGGAATGTCCCTTGGATACAAAAGTTGTAGAAACATGTATAATTTTCTCAGAGAATCATGAGATCAAGGATTGTCCTTCAATCCCTGGACTCAAAGCTGTCTTTCAAGAAGACCCAAATTCAGTAGAATCTCTCCGTTTTGTTGCAAGAAGACCTTGGCAGGGACAACAAACTCAAGGGTTTAACAACCCTATGAATCTTCAAACCCCACCAAATTGGAATCCTTGGCAACAACCTTGGCTCCAACATCAAAATCCATATCAGCCATGGGTACAAGGGATGCAAAATCCTTATGGGAGATTTGCTCAATTTTATCAACATCCTCCATATTTTCAAAATCAACAAGCTCCACAACTTCCAAACCCAAATCCACAACTTTCATTGCCATTTCCACAACAACAACCTTCTCAACAAAATCCAAATCCTCAACTCATGCTCCCATACCAACAAAATACAAATCAACTTCCAGCTCAGCCATTGCCAAATCCTAACAATAAAAATCCTCAGAATAATTACATGGTAGAAGGACAACAATTTCCTACCTATATGATTGTTCCTCTCAATGATGTACAACTCAGATCTGGTAGTGTTTTAGAAAAACCTTCTATAGATATTCAAGAGCAAGATACCTCTGAGGAGGACTCTCTTAAAGTCAATGACGGTTCTGAGGAAGCATCTCTTCAAAATTCAAACATTCAAAAAGAAAAAGAAAAGTTAACACCCACAACTCCTATAGTTGAGCAACCTGCATCTTCATCTACACCTCCTTTTCCTGAAAGACTACAAATTGACAAGGGGGTGGAAAAATAAATCTTGTTGCCTAACTATGATTTTCTAGATGAATTGAAGAATGTTTGTATCAAGATTCCTTGCTACAAGCCATTCGAGAGATTCCTATTCTAGCAAAAACAATAAAGGAGTTGAGTTTCAAAAGACCAGGAAGGAAACTAAAAGACACAAGAAGAATCCACCTGGTAGGAAAAATTGCAGATATCATGATGGGAAAAATTACCATGCAGAAGTATGTAGATCCAGGAAGTCCAATTGTCAAGACACATATAAGTGGGACAGAAATTCCAAACACATTGATTGACTTAGGGGCTGCTATCAACATTATGAGTAGATAGACTATGGACCAGCTTAAACTTCCTAACCTTATTTTTACACCTACTTTACTACAACTTGCAGATCGATCAATTATTAAACCAGATGGTGTATTAGAAGATATTTCAGTCTCCCTAGATTCTTGGGAATATCCAGTAGATTTTATGATTTTGACTCCCAAGAGTAATCTAGGAGGGCACCCACTTATCTTAGGAAGACCTTGGCTAGCCACAACTGATGCTTTCATTAGTTGTAGATATGGGGATATGTACATTTATAATGGTAATTCGACAAAGAAATTCAATTTGTATCCTCCAGCAAAAGCAATCACAGAAGTAGGAGACAATGAATGGGTTGATGATGAGGACACTATACAATCTGTCTTTACCATTTCTGAAATCAGTGAGGATAGTCAAATTCTGAACACATTAGAAAATTTTGAGATATCTTCAGAATATGACCCCACACAATTTCAATTGGAATCTGACATAGAATATTTATCATCAAGACAAATGTCTCTTTACTCTATGGAAGAGTTTGGTAGTTCTACTATTGAGATTTTTCTAGGAAAAAAATTGAATATCAACAAACATTTGGAAAAGTCACAACAAGAAGAACTAACCAAAATCTTGCAAAAACATTCTACTGCATTTGCATGGGAGTATACTGACATGAAAGGTATTGATCCTAAGACTTGCATCCATCATAGCTATATTGAGGAAAACAGTAGACCAATCAAACAACCTCAAAGAAGGATGAATCCAAATCTTAGGGAGATAGTGAAAGAAGAGCTCCAAAAACTACTCAATGTAAACTTCATTTATCCAATTTCAGATAGCCGATGGGTTTCTCCTTTGGTTATAGTACCCAAAAATAATGGTAAATGGAGGGTATGCATTGATTACAGGGAATTGAACAAAGCAACTTTGAAGGATCACTTTCCTTTGCCTTTTATCGATCAGGTATTAGATACATTAGAAGGTAAAAAGTACTTTTCATTTTTGGATGGTTTTAGTGGCTATAATCAAATTCAGGTAGCACCTGAAGATCAAGATAAGACCACATTTACTTGTCCATGGGGAACTTTTGCCTACCGAGTGCTTCCTTTTGGGTTATGTAATGCACCAGCAACATTCCAAAGAGCAGTACTAGGAATTTTTTCCGATCTAATCCATGATTGTGTAGAGGTTTATATGGATGATTTTACAGTTTATGGTAATTCATTTGAAGAGGCATTAGAAAATTTGGAAAAAGTTCTTATAAGGTGTAAAGAAACAAACCTTTCATTAAGCCATGAAAAATGCTTTATGATGTTTACCGAAGGTATTGTTTTAGGACATCATATTTCAGGAGATGGGATTAAGGTTGATAGATCAAAATTTGAAGTCATCTCCAAGTTACCTATTCCAAATTGTCAAAGAGATGTTAGAAGTTTTCTAGGATTTACTGGTTACTATAGAAGATTTATAGAAAACTTCACTAAAATTGTATCTCCACTCTTCAAATTTCTTACAAAAGACTGTGAATTTAAATGGGATCCTGATTGTCAATCAGCTTTTGAAACTTTGAAAACAAGAATATATGAAGCACCTATCTTAAGAGGACCAAATTGGAAACTCCCTTTCCATATTTCTACGGATGCTTCAGATACAGCTCTAGGAGCTGTGTTGGGTCAAAAATATTTAGTTCCTTATGCCATTTATTATACCGGTAAAAATTTGACTCCCACAGAGTTGAATTATACTGTGACTGAAAAAGAGTTTTTAGCTGTTGTTCATGCAATTAATAAGTTTAGACATTACATAACAGGCTATGAAACTTTTATTCATACTGACCATTCTGCAATTAGATATTTAATGAACAAACCTGTTACTAATGGCAAAGTGACAAGATGGCTTTTACTTTTGCAAGAATTCAATATTACTGTGTTGGATAGACCAGGAAAACAGAATACAGTAGCTGATTTCTTGTCTAGAATTCAAAATACCAAAGAAGATTCTCCTGTAGAAGATAAGTTTCCTGATGAATATTTGTTTGCAGTAACTATTAAGACCCCTTGGTATGCAGATATTGCTAACTATTTGGTTACAGGGAAACTATCTTCACATTTATTTCCAAGAGAAAAACGAAAAATTATTCAGGAGAGTTCAAAATATTCATGGATTTCTAACGAATTGTTTAAAACAGGGCCAGATCTTGTGATCAGAAGATGTGTCAGGGAAGATGAAATGCCTGATATTCTTAAGGTATGTCATGATGAACCATGCGGCGGACACTTTGCAGACAAAAGGATGGCCTATAAAATCCTCTCTTTAGGATATTATTGGCCTTCCCTCTTCAAAGATGCAAAACAATATGTCAAAAGGTGTGATAGCTGCCAAAGAGTAGGGAAACCTACCCTTTCAAATGAAATGCCATTGCAAACATAGGTACTCATTGAACCCTTTGAAAAATGGGCTTTAGATTTCATTGGACCTATTAATCCACCATCTAAGCAAAAGAAGTATATATTGGTTTGTACCGATTATGTTACTAAATGGGTGGAAGCCAAAGCATTAGTGTCTGCTACTGAAAATTCAGTTGTTAATTTTCTTTATGAGGATATTTTTACTCGCTTTGGTGTTCCAAGAGAAATTGTGACAGATCAGGGAAGCCAATTCACATCCAACTTGGTGGAGAAGCTGATGGAAGAATATAAAATCAAGCATAGAAGATCTACTCCTTACCATCCGCAAGAAAATGGTCAAGTGGAGTATACCAACAAAGTTCTTGAAAGTATCATCACCAAAACTGTTCATCTACATAGAAGAGATTGGGCAGAAAGGCTTCCTGAAGCCTTGTGGGCCTACAGAACTACATGGAGAAATACAACAGGACATTCTTCCTATGAACTTGTTTATGGGAAAGAAGTCTTGCTCCCCATTGAGTTCCAAGTCAAGACCTTCAAGATAGCAGTTCAGTTGGGGATGGACTTATCAGAAGCCCAAAAGCACAGAATGGAGCAGTTGAATGAGCTAGATGAGATCAGACAAGAAGCAATTCTAAGAACTGATCTAGTTCAATATCAAAGAACTAAATGGCATGACAAATATATCAAAGAGAAGAAGTTTCAAGAAGGAGATTGGGCATTATTATTTGATTCCAAGTTTAAATATTTTCAAGGAAAATTTCAGACTCATTGGCTTGGGCCATATGAGATTGACAAGATCTTTAGCAATGGAGCGGTAAGAATCAAGACCATTGATGAGTTTCAAACTCCTCTTATTGTGAATGGCCACAGATTAAAAGTTTATCATAAGCCACTCTCAAAAGAGGAATTTGTCAAAATGTTTCAAGAAAATTCTGCAATCAGGCTGGTACAGAAGAATTCTTCTTCTCCACCAGCCTAGCTTTTGTTCTTTTCAGTTTTTAAAAAAAAATAAAATTGAAATTTTGTATAAGCCTGAAAACCAATCACTGATTGGCAGTCTTATACAGAAAATATAGGGTGAAAATCAGGAACACCTAACACCCTATATTTTCCAAAAAAAAATTATCTCTTTCATTTCACAAGTTTTGTGACCACCCACTCCATTCCATTCCACTTCATTTCACTCCACTTCATTACATTTCACTTCATTTTATCTATTTCATTCCATTTTACCAATAAAATTCTCTTTCATGACCATTTCCATTTAGTCAATTGTTATCCGTTCATTTCCATTCACCCAAATAATAGCTGTGTCAGTTTCCGCAGCTGACATCTGTTTCCGCAGCTGACACCAGTTTCCGCAGCCAGAAGCAGATTTCGCAGCTACCACTCTGTTTTTCAAAAGAATGTACAGCCAGATGTTATTTCCATAATCATGAAATAAAATGCAGGTATGAGGACCAATTATGAAGACATGGAGCATTCAAGATATCAATGAGGAGCAATTAATTGAAGACCAAGGAAAAATGGCAAGAATTCCAAGGTATGAGTAAAAATTTATTTCAAATAGCATTTAAAACACATTTTTATATAGTTATAAACCATAAGCTCCATTATGTGCAATGATTGTATTGACAAACTCCGTAACCACTTCATGATCTCTGTACAATCCTCCCACAATCCTTGCATTCATTCTCAAACGGTCCCATAATTAAACCTCCGATCTTCACTCATACTTCGATATTCCACCTGTGACAATGAAACGTAGTTGATTTGACTACGGCTTCTTTCAGCCGCATAAAATCCGTAGCCGTTGTATAAACGTGCTTACATTTATTTTGCAGCCACCAAATTTTAAAACACTGTCGGATGTGTTATACTCCTCCTATTGTTCTATTAATCTCACAGCCGCATTTCCGCCGTGCTCACGTAACCCTTCTCTGTTCCGCTTCTCTCCATTTTATTCTCTGTTACGCTACAGTTTGTAGACCCACTCTCTGATATCTACCTATAGTTATCGTGATCATTTCCGTTCATTCAGCCGTCCTACTTCCATTGAAACCTCCTCACGCAGGCAAGTTTTTAAAGAGAAGAAAGAAGGATGGGTAAATTGTTGAGAGCAGAACCAGAGGGACCTAAATTCATGGAAGGATACCCGCAAGTCAGGGATATATTGAAGAAGGCAAAGTGGCTGCGGTTTATCCAAAAGTTTAGAGGCTACCATAAAGAGGTGAAAAAAGCTTTTGCAAGGTCTTTTAATGGTCTGGAGGTAGAGATTGGAGACCTTAAGTTTACGGTGAATGAAGCATCTATAGCATCTGCCACAGAACTTCTTCAAGAGGGTGAACGTTGGTTTAAGAATAAAAGCATTAGTGATGAAGCCTGGAGAGTGATTCTACATAACCCAGGTATGGACATAACTATTTTTAAAAGAGGAATTCCTGTTCATGCTTTGAAAGAGGAATGGGCTACTTTGTTGCTAGTTGTTCAAAAATTTATCACCTGTGAGGGCCGTTTTGGGTCAATGTATATGTACCATACCCGATTGCTGATGAATTTTATAGATAACCAAACCCTCAACTTGCCATACTTTTTATTAAATAGCTTGAAGAAGATGTATGTGACTGTTCAGAAGCATTTAGGGGATGTAGAACCACATCTATATCACCATGGTCTTGTAAAAATTTTGATTGAAAAACAGTTAAAAGAGAAGAAGGATACATGGGAACAATTTTTGATTAGAAATTTCTTTGAGGAACCTCAAGAAATTCCTGAAGGTAGCACATCAAGAAAGAGTAGGAGAAAAAGAACAAATGATGAAACTCAAAGTACTCCTACTACTACAATTGAAAGAACTAGTAGGGAAGAGAGACTGTCAAAAAGGAAGAAGAAGGAAACCAAGGGCAAAAAGCCAATAACATCAAAAGAGAGAAAAAGTATTGAGGCTATACATCAAACCCCTTCTTCCGAAGAAGATCATCAAGTGTTATCTGAAAGACTAGTTCACCTTCAAGAACAGTCATCTATGGCAAAGAAGAAAGGGAAAGGAAAACAAAAGCAAAAATACAGTGGTCCATAGCGTGTGAGAAGAAGTTCCAGGCTTAAGGGAAAGTTGAGGAAAACGCAAATGAAAGGACCCCATTTTATTGATTTGGGGGAAGAAACATCTTAACAATCCCCAGCTGGCCATATTCCATCTCACTCTCAGTCAGACAGTGAACCTAGTTCATTTCATTCTCAGTCAGACATTGAACATAGTCCATCCCATTCTCAGCCAGATGTTAATGTGAGCCCTTCTCAGCCAGATTTTGAAGACAACTCTCCTCCACGGCATTTTGGGAACAACCCAATAAAAACGACACCTGAGATAGACCCAAAGCAACAAGAAGTATATGATTATATAGAATCTTTAGAAAGAGCAGCTATGGGTCCCAATACTTCATCCACTCAGCCTCACACAGTACAAGATGATCTAGTCCAATCACTGAAACAAGAAGTCTTTGAGCTAGAGCTTTTAAATAGACACATTAAAAATGAAAATGAGACATTGAAGGAACAAAGTAAATTAGACAAAATCATTCAT
Source organism: Pinus albicaulis (assembly GCA_034641835.2). Taxonomy (NCBI): domain Eukaryota; kingdom Viridiplantae; phylum Streptophyta; class Pinopsida; order Pinales; family Pinaceae; genus Pinus; species Pinus albicaulis. The sequence goes on from CM076577.1 coordinate 745,614,897, forward strand.
GATAATACCATGCTACATCTGGGACTATGGCAGAAGAAGAACAAGAAATTGAAGAGGAAATGCCAGAAGTTAAGCAGAGCACTGATTAATATCAAATTCAGATGCTTAATGAAGAAACCCAGGATGTTAGCAGCACCAAGGAAGAGGAGGAGAGGACTGGATGTACTGGCTGAAGTGTCAAGGCATATGAATTGAAGAAGGATTATCAAAATTTTGGTTGCATGAGGACATGCAACACCTTCACAATGGGGGTATGTTGAGTCTCAAATCTGCATCTTTCCTATACACCTTTCTAGACCTTTTTTATTCACCTGAACCTTCTAAGTTGTCAATATCATTGCATATCAATTGTAAAAGAGCATCTAAAATGGTTTTTAACTATGTTTTGTGTCTGCTGTTTGATTTAAATTTTTGCTCATTTAGCTGCGGAATCTTGCCACTTTCCGCAGCTGCTGCAACTTTCCGCAGCCATTTTGTGAAAGTCTATGTTACAGGTGTCTTCAGGCAATTCGAGCCACATGGGCAAGTCAGAAATGATGTGGACATGGATCGTGTCCTATTGGCTTAGGCAAATTCACCTAAGGAGGCTGCGGTCAAAGGTGGCCAAGTGGAAGTCAACCGTAGAGTCCCACGGTGACAGGACTCTGTTTCTCATCACGTGGAGATTTGTATGACCGTTTCTAATTTACGGGAGACACATCAACACCTGTACACGGCTCCATAAGTCGAATCCAACATCCACTCTTCATAGATTTACTCCTCACCGCGGCCATGATGCTGGATCTCTGGACGTGATGGTTCACGTGTCTCCATCAGCACAAACTTTAGGGAATTAGTTATATCACCTTTGTTATAAATAACGCGTTTGCATACGCATATTAGATTAGCCTCCATATAGCTCTGTAATGTAATTGCGTTGCCACTGTGCTGTAATATCATTTCTCTGTTATGACTGCATTTTAATATATAAGAAGACTCTATTTCCAAGCGTAATTCGTATTTGAAGGCTGTTGCCCGAGGCTGGTGCAGAGGGCCCCTGCACACGCTGAGGTTTTGTGCATTACTGTATAGTTTCTTGTTTTATTTCTTTAATTTCATTGTACCATAAGTCATTCACGTGTTTATACATTGCATCTTTCATGGTATTTATGCTTCATCTCTGTTCATAATCTTTCATGCTTTACATTTTACTTCTGTCCATAATCTTTCATGTTTTATGTTGTTGTTAACTGATCAGTGTTCTTGTTTCAAATTACAAATAGGCAGCCCGGGCATTTGCATATCTTTTGACTAATGACATGGAATCAATATTGTTCTGCTGCTAATTTATTTTTCTTAGTTTTGTTTAATTTCAGTACTGCTTTGTTTATTTCAGTCTTGCACATTTGTTTCTATAGTTAGATTTAGATATATTAAATTGCTCATGTCATTTTCAGTTACCTCCGAAAGCCACAGCTGGACTGATGGTGAGGGATTGAAGTATGAGTGTGTAGTTTGATATTAGTTTACTTTTTGCAAGTTAGATATATTAAATTGCTCATGTCATTTTCAGTTACCTCCGAAAGCCATAGCTGGACTAATGGTGAGGGATTGAAGTATGAGTGTGTAGTTTGATATTAGTTTACTTTCTGCAAGTTAGAAATATTAAATTGCTCATGTCATTTTTAGTTACCTCCGAAAGCCATAACTGGACTAATGGTGAGGGATTGAAGTATGAGTGTGTAGTTTGATATTAGTTTCTTTTTCTGCAAACTAGATATCAGGTTGCTCAAGTTGTTTATGGTTACCTCCGAAAGCCATAGCTGGACTAATGGCGAGGGATCATAATATAAGTTGATGTAATTTGATTTAGATTTACTTTGTTGCAATTCTTGGATTTCTTTAAGCATAGTTTCTTTTGTGTTTAGACAGCAGCAAGGATAGTTTGGTTTTCATGCTCAATAGTTCATTGTTTGATTTATTAGGCTAGCAGCACATTTTCATTTCCTTTCAAGTTTTGTCATTGTATGTTTCAAATTTCTTTTTAAGTTTGAAGTTGGTAAATCATTATAAAGGATATCATTGCCTTGAACAATCATAACCATACTTGTTTTTATTTTAGAATTTCCATCTCACATTAGAAAACCAAAAATGACAAAAAGGTAAGAAATATGTTATCTTGCACATATTGTGCGCCACACTTCATCAGCTTATGAATCCCGGATTGATAAATTAATGTAGCAATTTAGGACACACTAAATTGACCAAACAGTAAGTAAAACAAATTCTCAAAAATCTTATATAGTACCTTCCCTGTTGGGATTCCCTGCAAGGCTGATTTGTTCACTTTTTGACCTTGTGACCTATGCGACTTTGTGAACTTGCGACCTTGCGACCTATGCGACTTTACGACCTTGTGACCTTACGACCTTGCAGCTTTGCAAACTTTGTGACTTTGCGACCTATGCGACTTTGTGAAGTTTGCAACTTTACGACCTTGTGACTTTGAGACTTTTGCGACTTGCGACCTGGAGTCATCTGCGACCTGCGACCTTGAGTCATCTATGACCTGCAACCTTGGGTCATCTGCGACCTGTGACCTAGGATCATCTGCAACCTGTGACCTAGGGTTATTTGCGACCTTCAACCTTGAGTCATATGCGACCTGCGACCTGGAGTCATATGCGACCTGCGACCTTGAGTTTTATCCCTTCTGCATTCCTCTTTCGGTGATCTCCAGTTTTCATAGCAAGATGTCTTTTCAGTATGTCCTGTGCAAGTGACCAGGTGACTTTGAGCTTAAAGTGAGGCTCTTGGGGATTGGTGAGGATCCACCTCACTTTGAAAGGGTCCCCTTTCTTCCTAGGAAAACCATGGCTCTTCATGCAAACCAATAGCTTCCCCATGGACGGTTGGAACCTCATCTTGTAGAGTATTTTAATGGTGTCGTGCCAATGGACATATCTTGCATAGCCTTTACTAGTTTGCTTGCTTCATCTGAGTGATGTGCTGTTATTGTTGAAGATTCTATGGCTGAAGTTATAGATGAAGTATCTGGAACTACTGTGGCCATTGGGACATTAGGAACCAATGATTCTACCAAATTAGAAGGTACAACTGTCGTAACTACAGGGATGATAGTGGCAAGAATTTCCTCTTCTTTGTTGGCTTCTTTCTCCTGCATCAACTTATCCATTTCAATTTCCATTTATTTTATCTGAGCCGTTAACTATAAAATGACACTCATCATCTCATATTTATGATTGGAATCCTGTAAGAGCTACTTGGCTTGAGGATGCTCTGTAGGGGGGAACTTCAATTGTTTCCTTAATGCAGCAATGTTTGCATTTTTCTTCTTGATTAATTCCTCTTCAGATTTTGTATTTTGAGGATCATATCCTACTTCAATTATTAGTTCTTCCAAGGATTTGATTCTAGTGTCCTTTGCGTATGAAGATGCTTTCTCCAATTTGAGCTGATATCTTACATTTATTAGAGTGTTTTAAAGTTTCTATGCACTCATAGCCTTGGTGGTCATTGTAGAATAAATCATCTCTCCTGCCTGCTTATGAAATTCAGTTTGATCCAGAGGATGAATATCCTAGACTGGAACTTCAAAATATATCTTTTTGTAATCAGATGATTATTTGGGAGTTTGAACTATGGGCTGAAGAATTGTCATCAACATATTTTTCTTCTTGTATTCAAAGGCTGAAAGTAGCCTATTCTAAATGCTAGGAGTTTGCTTTAGATACTGAGAATATATTTCATTTTTTATTTTTTCATTTTTGGCCTTGATTTCCTTGTATATTTCTTTGATATCCATGTCTTTTTCTGTTGTTTTCTTGGAGGAAGAAATTTTCATACTGTGTTGTTTCTGAATTAGTCGTTTCTTTGAAGTAGTGGGTTGTTGTTCCTCTTCAATTATTGTAGGAAGTGCATTATATTTTTCTGAAATTTCTGTGTCAATGAACTCTATTGTTTCCTTTTCTTTATTGGCAAGATTTAGCTCTGGCTTTTTACTGTACCTTAATTTGAATTTAGTCTCTGCTGTAGTTTCTACTGTATAATATCCTTCCTCTCTGTTTCTCTTCACATTTATGTCTTCTTGGGTTGTAGTTTGCAAAGTTTGACTAGTATCACTTTGCTTCTCTGCCTCTACCAATGTGTTCTCTAACCATTCAGATTGGTTTGATAATTTCTTAATATATGGTTTCTTTTCATGTATATATGGAGTTAATTTTCATTTAACTCTAATTTTAATGATAACACCAAGGGGATCATAATACCAAAGGAAACTAGGACCGAATTTGAACTGTTGCAACTGTTTTTCTGCCTCTATACCTGCCTCTCTATTATTAGGGCCAACCTGGTTCTTCAACTTGAACTGTGTTTTCTTATTTTCTATTAAGAAATTGATTGCATCTGAATTTAGAATCTACCTTATATATTCCAAGGCAAATAACCTCATAGGGAGGTATTTTTGTAGTTTATAAGGGATAAGACTTGATCCATAAACTCTTATTTCAGTGTGATTTTTGTACAAGTACAAATCACCTGTCCTATTGTGCTCAAACAATTGCAAAACATTCTTGATTTCATTACTAATTTTGGGCTGCATACTACTATTTAGTAAATTTACCAAGGGATGGATGAAGGAATCTGTAAAATATGAATAGGTGAACTCATTGGAAGACTCTTTCCTTATCAAGGAAGTCCAAAATATGATTGATTGTGGATTTCCTTCCATATCAAGCTTCTGAAGGCTTATATTAAACTTCTCAGACTGAAAATATAGGAACATGTGAAATAGGAATGAAGAATACCTAAATACACCTTCAAAAGGCATTTTGACTAATTTCTCATGGATACTATCAGCAATATATTGGGCAAAGTTAAAGATAATAGCAGGAGGCTGACCAGTTGTAAAAGTAGACAAGAAACCAAGCACTACAACATCAACATGTTCATCTGCAAAATAGCCAAGAATGAAAGACAACATGGAAATAATATGTCTTGTCCTTTCAAAGAAGGCATGAAGGTCTGAAAAATCTGGAACCTCTTGGGGAAGTCCAGATCCAAGTATAACTTAGTGAGGGCTTCAATAGACAAAGGAACTTCATTTGGTCCAGGTTGTATCTAAAGAATTTGATTGATTGAATCTGTTGTAATAGTAAACAAGACTTCTTTTTCAAGGTTCACTATGGCTCTGTGATCAGGAGAGTAGCATGATTGGAAAATTCTGATTTTTTCTGGACATCGGTAAGTATGAGGAACAATATATTTTTGCAAGTTTGACTCCCAGATAAACACTTCATCAACTTGATCTAGGGATTTTTCTTGGCTCCAGCAGTGGAGCTCAAGAAGGTTGAATTCTGTCACTGTATCAGTAATCTTGAACTCTACATCTGCCAGGGGAATATGCTCTACATCTACAACAGGGGGTTGTAGAGGATTGACTGCTAGAATGTTTTTAGAAGCCATTGATTTGTTTGATTTATCAATTCTAATAATTTTTTGACTTTAGAACAGTGATTTAGGCTTGTAGGAGCACCTCTGGAAGTTATACTAGTTAGCAGAAATATTTTGGATATAACATGGGTTCTATCTTTTTTTTGTAAAGGAATAATTCTGATCAATTAACTTAAACTATAATTTTGGTATCAAACGAGAAACTTCAAGACCTTATAGCTTCTGCAAATAATATCTAGGGCCTACAATGCACTTTCTATGATAAAAAGAAACTTAAGAGATCAAAAAAGGATGCCTAAGTATTGTAGGAAAAGGTTTGAAGGTCACATAAGGCTTTCTCAGGTCTATAGATGGCTTAAAATTCTTCAGTTTACTCAATCTTTGATTTTTAATAGTCCAGGGTTCCAGAATCTGTGAAAGGATTTCTTAGGGTTTACATAATAATGGATTTAGGAAGCAAATGGGACTTTATTTAGGTTCAGAGGCTCCTAAATTATTCGATTAACTGTAATACTCTTTTAGACCAATGAATGGGTCTATTCTTCTGAAGAATACCTGGGAAAATTGAAGTTTTGTTGTGCAGGAAGGTTTCCGGGGTTGCAGAAAGCTTTCAAAAGCTTTTGTTGGTCTTTATAGTGCTTGGATGTCTTCTACACTATTTGTAGCAGTCAAACTTGGTGAATTATGTTTGATTTAGGCCAATAAACAGAGTCGGCAATGTTTTTCTCGGTCTGCAATGTGTTTTATGTGAAAATAACGGTAACAGAAGGGTAAAAACAATGCATTTGGGTGGTTTATAAACGCTTTTCATTCAAAAGTGAATGCATTGATTGCTTGGTCAATTCAAACAGGCTGGTGGTTGGGCGCGGGGAGGGAAAAACTACTAAGCAATTTTCGCAAGGTTCAAAGATGGTAAGTGGAATCTGTTTGATTGGTGCAATCCAATAAAATGAAGACACATAAAGGGGAGAGAAAACGTGCAAACCACACTTATCAGAAGTTTTGGGGTAGGTTAACAATTGCATTGAGATATATGCGATAAGGGATATCCACCATTAGATCTAGGGGTTGAAAAACGAATGGTTAGGATGATGTGATGGAGATGCAAGGTAAGATGGCGTGGGGCCTAGGTTTTCAATGCAGCGGGAGGTTAAATATGTATTTAAACCAAAGTTTTAATACATAGTCTAGAGTGTATTTTTATAGGCGGAGGTTAATATATTTAACAAATGAGATGTGGGCAAAATTAAGTTTACAATTGTCAGGATTTATAAATAGTGGGACCGAGATTAATAAACATGGTTTATTATTTAACCTATGAGATGCAGCTTATATAACATGTAGGGAAATTTAATCATAGGTTAAAATAAAAGATATGGGTGGGGAATAATATATAGGGATTTAATTTAATACGGGGCAAAGGTATATATAAGGATTTAATACATTAAGTTAGAGTTTAAAATATAATACAACTGCAGAATGTCAAAATACACTATGTATAGTGTAAAAATCTAATGTTGGAAATATATTTCTTTATAATGGGTCTCAACATATTATTTTAGCATTTATACTTAGGATAAAAAATGTTTTTTGGGTTTTTGGGTGTGTTTTTGAATAAAAGTGGAATTACTTAAAGGGTTTTACTTTTCTTAAGTAAAATGTGTTTTAAACTTAGGAAAAGGGGATTTTTGCAAAGGGAAATGGATGATAATGGGAAAAAGGCAAAAATGAAGGGGAAAGAATGAAAATGGAGGGGATGGAGTATTTTCACAAGGGGATGATAGTTAGTAAATGAAATGACCAATTTTCAGCTTATCCATGATTGTAAAAACTGCTTGTACCTACCCATATTCTATCCTAACATTTTTTCTTCATTTACCTGGGTGCATTTGATCTTGCAAATCCTTGTTCATTTTTCTTTTAAAAAAACAAACAAACTAATTTTATCCTTATTTATTAAGGGCTCAAATTAAGCTATTGAGCTCCTTATTATTCTCTACCTAACTACTGATATGCCAAGTTTAAATTGTTTGGCTAGATGTTTATTCTCAATCTAATAACATGAAATTTAAAGCATGGGAGGTTAAGATTAAGCTGTTTAACCTTCATGGATTGTGGCATTTTAACAAGCTGCACACAATCTTTATTTTGCAGAAAAAGTAAATAGTAGTGGCATTTGGATTTGCATCACTTTCAAGTTTTATCTTTTATTTATTTTTGTGTGGGGTCCAATTTATTTTCTTTTTTTTAATATTTTTTTCTTTCAAGTCCTTTGATTTTTATTTTAGGACTTTTAACCTCTTTACATTTTTTTATTTTTCTGATATGGGAAAACAGTTTGCAGAAAGAAAAGCATGTACATATTACAACACTAATTAAAGTCAATTCAAAATTATGAATCCTATTATTATAGGACCCTAACAGTGGCTCCACATGGGGATGGCATTTCCTGGTGAAATGTCAAGAAATTTGAGATTGTGCTAGCCTTGGAACTGTTTTATGAGCTCTGCATTATTCATACGTGATATTTTTATCATTCAAAGCTTAGGGCCTTCTCTTCGAGCTTCAACTTTGCTAGGAAAAACATCCAATCCAATCTAATATCTGCAATGTTATGTACAATGAAAAAAGTAAACAAAGTGAACTACTGTTATTCTAGGGAATAGTAATGCCTCAGCATTCTACCATTGATAGGTCCACCTGGAAGATTTGATCCATCCAAATCCTTTAAAAAGAATGCATTGTTACCTTTGTAACCATAAATAACATAAGGGCCTTTCCATAAGAAATAAAATTTCCCATGTTTACCTTTCTCCTCTCTCCTTGAATCCCATTTAAGAACTTTGTCACCTATACAAAAGTCATCTTCTTTAGTATTCTTGTCAAATATATTTTTAATTTTTTCTTGAACAACTTGATACTTGAGATAGACATCTTCCCTGGTTTTCTGTAAGTGTATGGTTTGGTTTATCCTTCTCTAGATATCATTGGTTTCAACTTGCAGTTCTTGGATGATCTTCATTACTGGTAATCCTAAAGAAGATGGAAAAAAAAATCCATCCCATAACCAAGATGGTAAGGGAATGTACCAATATATTCTTTGTGGTAAGTCTATCTACCCATAAGGCATTCACAAACCTTTTGTTTCAGGTTTTCTTATTGTCTTATAGTAGTTTTGATGCAAGAGCATCTAGACTTAGCCAACAATGTGATTATATGCTCACATGTTGTGGCTAATTCGAGAGGAGTAAACATTAGCATTAATATTTTATTATTTATTTATTTATTTGTTGTGTATTTTTTTAATTAATTAGGAATAAAATTAGAAATTGGTTTCTTTCCCTGCGTGGAAATAGGGCCAAGTAAGGATAAGAACTTAAGAATAGGGAGGCATTGGTTTGTTGGAGTAGTTCGAGAAGAAATATATTTTAAAGAGAATAATTTCGCATTAAAGTATAAATAATAGAGAAATAAGAGAGAAAAAAAATAAGAGCGCATAGAGGGATAGTGAGTGTGAAGAATGCCAAGAGAAAAGGGGAAAAAATATGTAATATTCTGCCCTTGAGAATTGGATACAGTAATTACTACTGTAGTTCTAAAATTGTTCCATGTACTTGCTCTCGGTTCTATGTTGTTTTTGGTTATTTAAATATGTGACACATTATATATAAGCGTGGATGAGTGTTTTTGAATTGTAGGAACCAAGGAGTGATTGGAATTAATTCTGATAGAAGAGTCGATCTCAGTAAGCCACGGATGGAAGCTGCTTCAGTTTAAAATCTCCACACATCAACAGTTAAATCTGGATTGTCATGGGAAATGGCAGGCAGATTATCTGATTTGGACGCAAGGCGGAATGAAGAGACTGTCATTGTAAGCATACTGTTTTGGAAGGGAGTGCTAGGTTGGGATTGAACAAGAATGCATTGGAGTCAGCGTGGAGCGTAGGTGAAGGTGCAGGCCTAAATGCAAAGGCAAGAGTGTAAGTGAAGGTGCAATCCTGATTGCAAAGGTAAGAACGTAAGTGATGGTGCGGGCTGATGCAAAGGCAAGAGCATGAGTGATAGTGTAGGCTTGAGGGCAAAGGCAAGAGCAAGTCCGCGTGAGATGGTGAACTGTATGGTGGACAAGAACCATTTGATAGGGCACACTACTACTGTAATCATCTCCGATTGATAGTGGTGTTAACTCCTTATACAAGGAATTCCGCTGGTTATCATGTGACCGATTGGAAGGATTGTAAAAAAAAAATTCCACACTATATCTATATTTTATATGTTTCTATTTACAAACATAGTGGTTCATAAATGCAATAACCAAATAAGTGTTTCCTTTCCTCAGCTTTATAAATAGGGTGTTAAGTCTAGTCTTGTGCTAAGTCTTGGTTTGTAGCACTCATATACTCTAGTTTGCAGCACTCATATACTCACTTCATCAATTTTTGGTATCAGAGCCTTAAGTTTGTTCTTGAAAGTTGCAGAGAATGCCACCCAAAAGGGGAGTTGGAATAGGTCGAGGGAGACCTATAGAAAATGTAGTTCTGCTAGATGAAATCTGACACTTGTGTACAAGGATGGATACAATAGAAACTAATCAGAGCATGGAAATAGATGATGGAATTTCCAGTGTAGATGAAGAGGAAACCATCGAAAAATAAATAGAGGAAGAAAGCGAGGCAACTGAAGTTATTAAGATGCTAGAAAAGGCCAGTGGTAGACCAAAGGTAAAAGTACCTTTATATGATGGAAACCTTAGTGTGGAAGTACTAATGGACTAGATCAGTTCATTAGACAAATATTTCGACTATGAAGAAATTGATGGCAAGAAGAAAGTGAAGTTTGCAGCCACCAGATTGAAGGGTCATGCGGCCATGTGGTGGGATGAACTACAATTTTCCAGAGAAAGAAAAGGGAAGCCAAAAATTAGGAAATGGGATAGGATGGTGAGTAAAATAAAGGGTAAGTTCATGCTGAAATATTATCAATTAAATCTTTTTAGACAATTGCAAAACTTAAAGCAAAAAGGAATGACTATTAAAGAATATACTGAAGAATTTTATAAGCTGAGTATTAGAGCGGGACATGTTGAAGATGACATAGAAAATGTAGCTAGATATATAAATGGTTTAAGATATGATATACAGGATGAAATTAGCTTATTAAATTTGAAGACAATTAAGGATGCTTATCAAGTAGCATTGAGGGTAGAGGAGAAAATTTTACGCAAACAAAATTAGAGGAATAGAGGCAAGAGTCCGGCTAGAGGAAGAGGAACATTTAAGTCCAGATTTCAACACTCCCAGAATGAAGCAAGAAGTTCGAGTAATATATCACCATAGAGAGGAGACTCTGGTCACGAAAGGTTTGTACCGAAAAGTAGAGGCTGAGGAAGATATATTTAGTGCTTTACATGTGGTGATTGGGGACATGGGTCATGGGATTTTCCTCACAATAGATCAGCAACCCAGCGAAATGTGAATGTTGCTGAAACAAAAGAAGAAATTCCTCCGACTGCAACCAAAGAGGAACCACCTGAAGCTGGAGAATCCTTGTTGTTGAAAAGGATATTTCTTAAAGAATCCAAGGAAGCCAGAGAACCAACTCAGAGAAAGAATCTGTTTAGAACTATATGTAAGTCAAAAGGTAAATGTTGCAAATTGGTAATTTATAGTGGAAGTAATGATAACCTTGTTTCTACAGAAATGGTGGACAAATTGAAGTTAGAGAAAACAGTACACCCTACTCCTTATAAAGTATCATGGCTCCAAAAAGGTCATAAAATTATTGTAACTCAATACTGTAAGGTCGAAACCCAGATTGGTACTTACAAGGATGTTATTTTATGTCACATATTGTTGGGAAGACCCTGGCAGTTTGATCGAAAAGCCATACATGATGGCAGAAGAAACACTTATACTCTCAAGAAAGATGGAAACAAGAATACACTGCTTCCATTGAAAGCTGAAGCTAACGAGGAAGCACCTAGAAACATCATTATGTTGATGAATGGTAAATCCCTGTTGCAATAAATCAAGAAAGGCGAGGAGATGAATTTTGCTATTGTAGGGAGACCCAAGGTAATTTTAACTTCTACAAATTTAGAAGATTTACCTGAAGAAATTCGAAATATGTTGAATTATTTTACTGATATTATTGTAGATGAGTTTCCAAATGCATTGCCGCCAATCAGGAGTATTAGTCACCACATTGATCTAGTCCCTGGAGAAATTTTTCCGAAAAAAGAAGCATACAGGTTAACGCCGTAGGAAATTGCTGAAGTTGGAAGACAAGTGCAAGAATTAATGGATAAAGGATTAATCATAGAAAGCCTCAGTCCATGTGTTGTACCAATAGTACTGAGTCCAAAAAAAGGGGGTGAATGGCACATGTGCACAGATTCTAGAGCCATAAATAAAATCATCATCAAGTATCATTTTCCTTTACCACGAATGGATGATTTAATGGATTGTTTGAGTGGGTTGAAATATTTTTCTAAGATATATTTGAAGAGTGGGTATCATAAGATAAGAATTAGAGAAGGGGATGAGTGGAAAATTGAATTCAAAACAAACAGTGGCTTGTATGAATGGTTAGTAATGCCTTTTGGACTTACTAATGCACCCATTACATTCATGAGGTTAATGAATAAGGTTTTGAAGGAATATGTATGTTGGAAATATGATGCAGAGTGTTGTCCTTGATGGCAACCCACTAAATGAAGATGAAGACATGTGTTATCCTTGATGACAATCCACCTGATGAAGTGATTCTTAACTTGATGGACTTGGTAAATAATGTTTGTTAGCACTATGATGATGAGTGTTGTCCATGAATGGAAACCCACTTGATGAAGATGATGGAAACTTACTTGATGAAGTTGTGCTTGATAGAATATGGTTTGATGAACTAAATCTGATGTATCTACAGTGTGTACAGAAGGCAATGAAGAAAGGAATTCAGCATGTGCTAATTCTATGATGAAAAAGAGTATGTCTCTTGGTATACGCGAATTGGCCTAGGGTGCTCATATGCACGCGGAAAATAACGTGCCAAGTCGCGTATGGGCTAAAGCGCTCAAAAAGTGCAAAACCAAGGGTAACCACCATGGTATTGACCCATTGTATTGGGTAATGATCCGCCTAATTGACCCCGTCCAGGTAGTTTTGGGCTCATGGGATTGCTTTGGCCCATGGTATTGAAAAAGGGGCTCATGGTATTGAAAAGGGTAAACCTAGTGATATGGAGAACAAATATCAAAGGAACATGTGTAAAAAGATGTCGTAGCTGAATGATTACTTTTGAAGCATATCCTAGTAAAAAGTAACACTGAATGATAACCGAATGTATGATGCACCAATGATGGAAGAAGGGGATCTAGATCTCGATTCTCGATTTGCTCTTGTATTTGCTAGATCAATATGGAAGGCTTAGACTGGTGATGAGGCGAGCATCTAGGCGAACATCCTGCTTCAAAGCAAAGGGTAGATCTCGAATCGAATATCCCATCCGATGAAGTATACCGTCCGTAATGACGAAGATCTACACGCGATTGCTTTTCGCGAGGCCGGAGTGACACGCGCGGGTCAGTCAATATAGTGCTGGGGACAAGCAAGAACAAAGTTGACACACCAGGTATACGTCGGTTTCAGGCATTTAGCGCGTATAGCGGGGACTTCGTTGAAGTGAAAGTGCGTATGCAAACTAGGGTTTTCTGAAGACTGTGGTAAGAAATGTCTGATCTATTCTGCTGTGTTACTGCTATCTGTATTCTACAGTGCTGAGTTGTCTATATCAGTTTGTCTGTATGTTTGAGCATAAAAGTATGGAAAGGGTTCTAGTCTGAAAATATGATGAAATGTGGCCTGCAAGTGTTGTTCTATTGAAGTGGTTGGATCCAGTTGTTTCGGGGAATTAACACCCTAGAGGTTGGTTGGGATTCAACCTCCACAGAGCAGGGGCGTACTACTTAACAGAGACTCACACGATCATGCACATTCATAAAAACTAAATAGAGCAGAATGAGAGGTTTACCTGTTGGTCCTACGTTTGAAGTAGATCCACGTGGAGTTCAAACTCCCTGCAACCGTCCTTCCTCCTTAACCTGAAATGCAAGAAGAAACCAGCACAAAGGACAAGTTGTACAGCATATTTCTACTCTATATGTTAGTGAGATTCATATAAAACATTAAATAAATCATCATGAATGCATGTATAACAAATATTCTTCATACATAAAGCATACACTAACACGTTTATTTCGGGAACAGCATGATACTTCTGTATTATGAAAATAGTACGTACAAAAGTAAGTGGAGAGATCACCTGATCCTTCCAAGGCCTTCGCAGACCGTCGTCCGGATCCGTCCAGCCCTTGCCTCGCTAAGGCTCCTTCCAAATGAGTGCATACGAGATAACATATAAAGGGATGTGTATCTCAAGGAAACAAGGGTTTCCTAAAATGAACTGGGAAAGTGCAGGAGGCACGGGGAATCAGACTTGGATAGGGAATACCAACAGAGTATAATATCAATAATTCTCTCTCTCCCTTAGGCCATACACATGAGGGCTTTTTATAGTCCCTCTAAGTAGTTTCAGCAGTTGGAAACAGTTGGCCACGGGCTGGGGTGGTTGAACTACCTGAGTAACCATCAACCCAGCGCGAAATTAGGGATTTTTATATATTTTTTAATCATTAAAATGGCATACGCGGAAAAGTCTAGCTGTACTCGCGTATACACGCGGAAAAACACGGGCATAGTCGCGTATGAAGGATTTTCCACCGTTTTTAAGTGAATTTGTCCAAGTCTGTAGGAATGGGTGCCCATAAAGCCATGTAGCAATCATGAATCATGTCAAGGTGAGAAATGATGTATTCCAAATGCCCCTAACATATGAGGTCGAGGAACTACTGGTATTCCCCCCGTTAAAATACCGTGGAACCCAGGGAACAACAATTATGGACACCAATCAAAGATTTAAGAAATCCACGGTCTTGAGGTTTAGATGCAGCTAACCGCAGGGGGGTATCCCTCTAACCTTCACTGCGCTGACCTCTCGATGAGAGCTTTCCCAGTCCACCTCACGGAGTTGGATTTCGCTCAATTAATAAACTTCTATGTTTGTTTGAGCGGCCTTGGAGAGTTAACTCTCCTCTCTCCTATTCCAAGGCCCTACAACCTAGCTAGTTGGTGATTGACACTTAATAAAAATTGCTAGTTGATTTTAGATTAAATCGCTTATTTTAAGGGCTGTTGTATTAAGTCACAAGGATATGGAGTTGAAACCAATGATGTTCTCACGCAAAAGAAATTAATAAAAACCTGACTACATGCACATGCAGTTCTTAGTCTTTCGATGAAGAGCAATTTCTATGTAAGTTCTACGAGACTAAAAATGTATTTTTCTTTTCGAATTACAAACTCACACTCACAAAAATTAAGAAGCTAACTAAATGATTCAATGCACTTAATGCAAATGACTACAAGCATGTGAATTCTAAGATGCAAAAGTCCCTTGAAACAAGGTGAAATTTCCCAAAAAGGCTCCTTCAGTTTTAACTCATCTTTTGACGTCCAGAAAGAAAATTCTTGCAAACAAGAACTCTTAATATAAGACACCAAAATACTCAACAAGAAGAAGAAGAAATCAAAAGACAACCTCTCCTCAAAATCAAGCTAAAAACTAGAAGCAAGAAACTTCACTAAAGTCCCAAAAGATGAAGCCAAACGAAAATGAAAAACGCAACAACAAAAACAAAAACAAGAAACAATGTTTTTTGAGTTTTTGATATGCAAAAACAAAAAGCAAAACAAATGTTTTTGGGCTTTTCAGTTTTATAAAACAAGAGCTTCAAGAAAACCAAGAACAACTATCCCAATCCAAGCCAAAACGAGACCGAATTTCAAGCATAAACTTCGACTATGCCCCCAAACCTTATAAAGCTAATGATAGCAAGATCAATAAGAGCAACGGAAGACCAAAAACTCAATCAAACAGCCTAGAGAAATAGTGCAAACTTGTTGCAACACAAAACTCCAAAGAAACAAGAAAATATCTTCGAAAATTGCAACAAAACCCTAGCCTATGAAACTCAAGAAAACCAATCGAAAACAAAGCAAAGAACGCAATGCAAAGCACAACACAAAGATAGGAGCGATTCAGTGAGTAGAAGCTCTCTGTTCTGGTAAAGCAGAACAGCCAAGAACGCTCAGAAAGCAATCTTGGAACTCAATCCAGGAGGGCCAGCACCAACAAAGACACTTTGCCAAAAAGATCAGTTTTCCGACAAACGAAAGAGAAACAAGACTTGAAACCACTTCTGTCACACTCCAGTAAGTATAGAGACTCTGCAGACACAAGCCTCCACAGCCAGAAAAGACCCAAAACACCAGAATCTTAAAATTTCAAAATCAGCCTAGGTATACGCGACCTTGCAGTTATGCAACCAGCGTGTATACGCATCTGTGTGGAGGGAAACTCGCGTATACGCGGATCCTTCTACACAAACTCGCGGGTATACGCGACTGTGTGCAAACAAAAAAGCGTATACAAAGAAAGATAATGAAAAACCAAAAAGACAAGTCTGGGAAAGACACCAAGACTTCAGACTGACTGCAAGAAAGCAAACTGGACTGTAAAAGACAGAAAAAACTGTTGGTAGCCTACCAAACAGCTGAAACAAACCAACAGGAGAATCACAAAAATGTGATCCCCAGCGGAGTCGCCAGTTCTGTTTCGGGGAATTAACACCCTAGAGGTTGGTTTGGATTCAACCTCCACAGAGCAGGGGCGTACTACTTAACAGAGACTCACACGATCATGCACATTCATAAAAACGAAATAGAGCAGAATGAGAGGTTTACCCGTTGGTCCTACGTTTGAAGTAGATCCACGTGGAGTTCAAACTCCCTGCAACCGTCCTTTCTCCTTAACCTGAAATACAAGAAGAAACCAGCACAAAGGACAAGTTGTACAGCATATATCTACTCTATGTGTCAGTGAGATTCATATAAAACATTAAATAAATCATAATGAATGCTTGTATAACAAATATTCTTCATACATTAAAGCATACACTAACACATTTATTTCGGGAACAACATGATACTTCTGTATTATAAATAGTACATACAAAAGTAATCAAGAGGAGAGATCACCTGATCCTTCCAAGGCCTTCGCAGACCGTCGTCCGGATCCGTCCAGCCCTTGCCTCGCTAAGACTCCTTCCAAAATGGTGCATACGAGATAACATATAAAGGGATGTGTATCTCAAGGAAACAAGGGTTTCCTGAAATGAACTGGGAAAGTGCAGGAGGCACGGGGAATCAGACTTGGATAGGGAATACCAACAGAGTATAATAATAATAATTCTTTCTCTCTCTCCCTTAGGCCATACACATGAGGTCTTTTTATAGTCCCTCCAAGTAGTTTCAGCAGTTGGAAACAGTTGGCCACGGGCTGGGGTGGTTGAACTACCTGAGTAACCATCAACCCAGCGCGAAATTAGGGATTTTTACATATTTTTTAATCATTAAAATGGCATACGCGGAAAAGTCTAGCTGTACTCGCGTATACACGCGGAAAAACACGGGCATAGTCGCGTATGAAGGATTTTCCACTGTTTTTAAGTGAATTTGTCCAAGTCTGTAGGAATGGGTGCCCATAAAGCCATGAAGCAATCATGAATCATGTCAAGGTGAGAAATGATGCTATAACACCAGTGTGAAAATTGATGAAACGTGGTCCAAGGTGGTGCTGAGGGTTGTAGCCTTCAGTCAGGGGGTTGTAGCTCCGTTCCAGGTGAGGCTGGTAAACGAGATCGGGGGGTCGTAGCTCCCTTCCAGGAGAGGCTGGTAAACGAGTCAGGGGGTTGGAGCTCCCTTCCAGGAGAGGCTGGTAAACGAGCGCAGGTGGGTGCCTGCGTGCTGGTCAAGTCTGCGCCAGCACATATGTTGTAAGATGTTTTCCCTATAATAAAATATTGAAGGCTGAGCAACTGCAGCGGTGGTTTTCTCCCGATTTGGGTTTCCACCTAAAAATCCTGGTGTTCATGTGTGATGCTTTGTGTGATGGTTTATTCTGTTCTTACTGCACATGTTTACTGCTTATTGAATATCTGATGATGGAATGGTTTAAGTGAAGTTTAATGACTTATCTAGATCTCTGTGTATACGCGAGTTTCATAAAGGGGATCCGCGTATATACGCTAGTTTACCGAAGGAAAGTAGCGTATGGGTTTTAAGGAATGAAAAAGTAAAAAGATTTGATTATGCAGTAAATACTGATTCACCCCCCCCCCTCTCAGTATTTTTCCCGACAATTGGTATCAGAGCAGGTCCTTCTGCAGAAGCTTGATCGCTTGAAGGAGATCCGTCTCAATGGGAAGTATACATACAAAAGCTTTGCTGAATTTTGGTGCAAAAGTATGGGCTCTCATGAAAGAATGTGAAAAAGAAAAGGGTACCTTTGTGAATTCTCTAGAAGACAATAATCTTCTTGAAGAAAACATTCAACTCAAAGTAAGCCTAGAAGAAAAGAACATAATCATTGAGACTTTTAAAAATCAGCTTGAAGCAAGAGAAAAACACATGGAGGATCTAGAATGTGAAGTAGTAAGTCTAAGGAAGGATAATGAGAAATTGAATTCTCTCAATCTCAGATTTGCTAAAAGTTCAGAAACCTTGGATGAGATTATCAAGGTACAACGATCTCCTTTTATAAAAACAGGTCTTGGATATACTGGGGAATCTTCTCAGAAATCAGCACCAAATTCTCTAAAAGCAGCCACTGCTGGTTCTCTACATTCAGCCACTCAGCAAGAGAACAAAGGATCTTTACATGTAAAGCAAGATCACCTCAATTCAAGAAACACTAACAGGGAGATCTTTCAAAATGGCTACAACCAACAGGTAAAGTCTAATAGAAGATTTCATGATCACAGAAATTTCTACTTCAATGGTCAATGTTTCACATGTCACAAATTTGGTCATAAAGCTGTTCAATGTGTTGCATATAAAACCATCATGACCAGAGAAGCAAGAAAGATAAGGATGAATGATGAACCAAAGAAGAACACCTATAACAATTTTTCTCCTCTTCAAAATGAAGTTGAATGTACTTATTGCAATAACTTTGGTCATGAAGAATCTGAATGCAGGAGCAAGGTCCAGCCAAAAGAGCATGTTCCCTCAAGTTCTAAAGTATGGAAAAAGAAAGAATTACCGGTTGAAAATTGTGGGATAGCGTTATTTGCAGAGGGTGAAGAGAATCAATGGTACATTGATAGCGGGTGTTCAAGACACATGACAGGTGACAAAAGAAAACTGCATACTTATAATGCTCTAGAGAAGGAAAAGAAAGTTACTTTTGGAAATGATACTCCTGCTGTTATTAAAGGAAAAGGGTCAGTATTTCTAAAAGAAAAGGTGAAGGCTAAAGATGTCATGTATGTGGGTGGATTAAGGCATAACCTATTGAGTGTTAGTCAAATGTGTGATCAAGGAGCAGAAGTGGTCTTCAGTTCCAAAGAATGTGTGGTTCGTGATCTTGATACATGTAAAATCATTATAAAAGGAAAAAGAAATCCAAGCAACCTGTATGTACTCAACGGCATAGAACAATGTTACTTAGCAAATCTTCAGAAAATTGGCTATGGCATCGAAGACTGGGACATCTGAGTTTCTCTCAAATCAACAAAGCAAGCAAACTTCAAGCTGTTCGTGATCTTCCCAAGATCAATCTTCCAGAAAGTACCATATGCAAATCTTGTCAATTTGGTAAGCAGACCAGAGTCCGATTTAATGCCAAAGAAGGTTCATCAAGTAAGCCTCTTGAACTCATTCATACTGACATCTGTGGACCTATGAGGAAAAGGTCAGTACGTGGGGAAGAATACTATATCCTATTTATCGATGACTACTCCAGAATGTGTGAGATCGCATTTATTAAACACAAAGATGAAGCTTTTGAAAAATTTCAGAAGTTCAAAGCACTGGTAGAAAATGAATTGGATTCAAAAATCAAGTGTCTTAGATCTGATCGAGGAGGAGAATATTCATCAAATGAATTCTTTGAATTTTGTGAACAACATGGCATCAAAAGACAGTTCTCTGTAGCAGGCACTCCACAAAAAAATGGTGTAGCAGAAAGAATGAATAGAACAATTGTTCAAATGGCCAGAGCTATGCTTACTGACTCTAATGTTCCTAACATGTTTTGGAGTGAAGCAGCTCGTGCAGCAGTTAACATTCCCAACAAGGCTCATGTTCGGGTAAACAGTGATAAAACTCCATA
This sequence comes from Pinus albicaulis, assembly GCA_034641835.2. Lineage (NCBI taxonomy): Eukaryota > Viridiplantae > Streptophyta > Pinopsida > Pinales > Pinaceae > Pinus > Pinus albicaulis. Next base: position 745,634,639 of record CM076577.1, read on the forward strand.
TGAACTCTGGTATGGCAAATCTCCCACTGTAAAGCATTTTAAAGTTTTTGGAAGTAGATGCTTTATCAAAAATAATGATGAAAAACTTGGAAAGATTGACCCTAGATCAGATGAAGGGATACTTCTTGGTTACTCATCTTCAAGCAAAGCATTCACATGTTACAATAAGAGGCTTCAAAAGGTTGTTGAATGTATTGATGTTGTTATTGATGAGTCTCCTACAGCTCCTAAAGAAGAAACACAAACAACAGAAGAAGATGACAATGACATATGGCCTTCTACATCAGATGGAAATGATATAGACAGTGAATCAAATGAAGAACCTGAAAATGATCTATCTGAAAAAGCTCCATCCAGATACGTTCAAAAGAACCATCCTGAATCTCAGATTTTGGGAGACAAGGAATCAGGTGTACGAACAAGGAGAACTTTTGTGGGATCTTCTAGTCATCAAGCACTTCTATCCACAATTGAACCACACAATGTCAATGAAGCTAGCAAATATGAATGTTGGAAGCAAGCCATGGATGATGAAATTGTTCAAATTGAAAAGAATGACACTTGGGATTTGGTTCCAAGACCTCATGATAAAAATGTCATTGGAACTAAATGGATTTTCAAGAACAAGTTAAATGAGAATGGGGATGTTGTAAGAAACAAAGCTAGACTGGTTTGAAAAGGGTATACTCAACAAGAAGGTATAGACTTTGAAGAAACTTTTGCTCCTGTAGCTAGACTTGAAGCCATCAGAATGTTTCTTGCTTTTTCAAGTTATCAAAAAATCAAAGTTTATCAAATGGATGTTAAATCTTCTTTTCTTAATGGTGATCTAGAAGAAGAAGTATATATAGAACAACCGGAAGGATTCATTTTGGGAAATGATGCAAATCTTGTTTGTAGACTTAAAAAGGCTCTTTATGGTCTCAAACAAGCTCCAAGGGCTTGGTATTATCGTCTTGACAAATATCTTCATCAACAAGGATTTTCAAAGGGGTCTGCTGATAGCAACTTATACACAAAAGTTGAAAATGACAAACTATTGATTGTGGTTGTATATGTTGATGATATCATTTTTGGGAGTAACGAAGAATCTATGAGTCAAAAATTTGCTTCTGTCATGCAGCAAGAATTTGAAATGTCTTTACTGGGGGAACTAACATTCTTTCTTGGCTTGCAAGTGCATCAATCTGCAGATGGTATATTTCTATCACAAGCAAAATATCTTAAGCAAATTCTGAAGAAGTATGGCATGGAAGAATGCAAACATGTAAGTACACCAATGATAACCGGATGCAGTCTCAGTTCTAATGATGATTCTCCCACAGTGAATCAACCAGAATACAGATCGATGATAGGAAGTCTACTTTATCTCACTGGGACTAGACCAGACATTATGCATGCAGTTGGGATTGTTGGACGATTCCAAGCTAATTCAAAAGAGTCTCACCTTCAGGCTGTCAAAAGAATATTCAAATATCTACAAGGAACTCAAGACTTTGGACTATGGTATCCAAAGAATGCTGATCTTACTCTTCATGCTTACACTGATGCAGATTGGGCTGGAAATGTTGATGATCGGAAAAGCACTAGTGGTGGTGCATTCTATATGGGACCTCGGTTAGTATCTTGGTTCAGCAAGAAGCAAAATTCTATTGCCTTATCTACAGCAGAAGCAGAATATGTGGCTGCCACATCTTGTTGCACTCAACTCCTTTGGATGATGCAAACCTTACAAGATTTTCAAATCAAATGTACACCTCCTGTCCCCATTAAGTGTGACAATACAAGTGCCATCAGTATCTCAAAGAATCCTGTTATGCATTCAAATACCAAGCACATTCCCATCAAGTATCACTTCTTACGTGAACAAGTGCTTGAACAAAAGGTGAAGTTGGAGTATGCTCCCTCCAAAGAACAAGTTGTCGATATCTTTACCAAACCTTCCAAGCCAGTGAAACGTTTGAGCATTCAAGACAAAATTATGGTTTTTGCTAACAAGAACAAATCGTACAAATTATATGACAAAGGATACGAGCCATCAAAACATGTCAGCGTATACACGCGAAATTTCATACGTAAAACCGGCGATGGTTAATCACGGCAAAATTTTTTGGTTGGGGCCGCATTATTCAAGACAATCACAGAAGCAGTTGTTTGGTATCTCTCGATACCGTTTGGGCATTCTGTGGTGTTCTGGCCTATATTTCTTTTCTCATGTTTTGATAAAGATGCCTTGATGATTTGTTGGTGAAAGTGTTCAGGATGCACAAACTAAGGGGGAGCCTTAGTCATATGAAAAGGATGCGTGGATGCACAGATTCAGGGGGAGCTTTAGCGTTGCTGAGTATAATGCATTATGATGGTTCTGAAATATGTTCTCTTTCTTGAGGACTTTCTGGTGTTGGTCTTAAAGTTATATTTGTAGTTTGATGAAAAGGTCATGTGGAGACCCATGATGTAAAATTGTAATATTTAGTCATGTAAGGACTTGTCTAATTTGTAAACCCACTTGGTTGGGTAGCTGAGTCAAATTTTGTAAACCCACTTGGTTGGGTAGCTGAATTGAAATATGTAAACCCACTTGGTTGGGTAGTTGAAGTCTCATGTATAAATCCACTTGGATGGATAATTGATGTAAGTATGAGTCTTTGGTGTTAGGAAGTTCATAGAGTCATATACTTCTTTGAAAAATATGTTTGAAGATTCAGCATGAACTCAGGGGGAGCTTGGCCATTTCAGTACATATCATATCTGCAGAACGCTTCTTCCGCATGAGAAGAAAAGGGGAAGAGTATGTTGGTTTTTGATCCGCCCTTTGCCCTTGATGTCAAAGGGGGAGAGTGACATGGTGTTTGAATGAAGAGAAGATAATGATGTCAAAATTTGGGAGAGTGACATGGGGTCAATGTACTTATCTGTTGTGGTAACCAAACACCATCGTGGTTTCCATCAAGTCCAAAGGGGGAGATTGTTGGAAATATGATGCAGAGTGTTGTCCTTGATGGCAACCCACTAAATGAAGATGAAGACATGCGACTGTGGACATGTGTTATCCTTGATGACAATCCACCTGATGAAGTGATTCTTGACTTGATGGACTTGGTAAATAATGTTTGTTAGCACTATGATGATGAGTGTTGTCCATGAATGGCAACCCACTTGATGAAGATGATGGAAACTTACTTGATGAAGTTGTGCTTGATAGAATATGGTTTGATGAACTAAATCTGATGTATCTACAGTGTGAACAGAAGGCAATGAGGAAAGGAATTCAGCATGTGCTAGATTCTATGATGAAAAAGAGCATGTCTCTAGGTATACGCAGATTGGCCTAGGGGAAGTCGCGTATGCACGCGGAAAAGAACGTGCCAAGTCGCGTATGGGCTAAAGCGCTCAAAAAGTGCAAAACCAAGGGTAACCACCATGGTATTGACCCATGGTATTGGGTAATGATCCGCCTAATTGACCCCGTCCAGGTAGTTTTGGGCTCATGATATTGTTTTGGCCCATGGTATTGAAAAAGGGGCTCATGGTATTGAAAAAGGATAAACCTATATAAGGAGAACAAATTCATTGTGCATAACATGAGTGTGGGTGTAAGATGTCTGAGCTTGAATGAATACTTCTCTCTGAAGTATATCTGAATGGAAAGGGTTACACTTGAATGATAAATCTGAATGTATGATGCACCAATGATGAAGAAGGGGATCTAGATCTGAATTGCTCTTGTATTTGCTAGATCTGATTATGGAAGGCTTAGATCCGTGATGAGGCGAGCATCTAGGCGAACATCTGTCTGAAGCAAAAGGGTAGATCTGAACTGAATATCTGATCTGATGAAGTATGCTGCTCTGTAATGATTGAAGATCTATACGCTACTTCGCCGCGGAGGAAGCGCGTATACACGCGGCTTCAGCGAAGAGAAAGCGCGTATGCGCAATAAAATATAAATACACCTATAGTATACCACTTTTTGTGGACTTTAAGCGAGACATGACAAGCATCGTTGAAGTGAAAGTTACAAATTAGGTTTGCTGAAGACCTAAAAAGAAATGTCCGACATATTCTGGCCGTGTTACCGTTTATCCAGAGCTCACAAGGTCGAGTTGTCCGTACCGCTTTCCGTATGTTTGGAGCACAAAAGCATGGAAAGGGTTTCAGCCTCGAAATATGATGAAATGTGTGGCTCGAAGTGTTGTTTCATTGAAGTGGTTGGGATCCACAGAAATTGATGAAACGTGGTCCAAGGTGGTGTCGAGGGTGTAGCCTTTCCACTGTGGGCCGAGCTCCCTAGGTGAGGTCGAAACTAGACTGGGGTTAGTAGCCTTCCGTGAGAGGAACAAACCAGCCGGTGGGGTCGCAGGCGCCCTTCCAGAGAGGTCGAGAAACGCAGCCAGGGTGCCTGCATGCTGGCAGGAGTCTGCACCAGCACATATGTTGTAAGACATTTTCTCTATAATAAAATATTGAAGGCTGAACAACTGCAGCGGTGGTTTTCTCCCGACTTGGGTTTCCACCTAAAAATCCTGGTGTTCTTGTGTGATGCTTTATGTGATGGTTTATTCTATTCTTACTGCACATGTTTACTGCTTATTGAATATCTGATGAATAAATGATGGAATGGTTTAAGTGAAGTCTAATGACATATCTAGATCTCTGTGTATACGCGAGTTTAATAAAGGGGATCCGCGTATATACGCTAGTTTACTGAAGGAAAGTAGCGTATGGGTTTTAAGGAATGAAAAAGTAAAATGATTTGATTATGCAGTAAATACTGATTCACCCCCCCCCCCCCTCTCAGTATTTTTCCCAACAATGTAGGCAAGTTTGTAACTGTTTATCTTGATGATATTCTAATTTTCAGTCAAAGTAAAGAAGAGCATCTGGAACACCTTAAATTAGTTCTAAAAAATTTGCAGAAAGAAAAATTGCTAATAAATTT